>JACEFZ010022273.1:115000-465000 GCA_014155875.1 Cepaea nemoralis | reverse complement strand
ATATGCACACAGATGTATACACCTCCACGTTATGCTGTGATGACGTCAGATCGCGCGCTACTGCACGTGCTGTTGTCAACTCGAGGCCGCGAGGCGGAGATCATTTTTGACCAGAGAATTCGCCTTACGTGTTACCCAAAAATAATCGATCCCGACCGTGTAGAGTGATGACAATATACACATAAATACTACAATGGGTGTTGAATGCAAACATGCATTTATTATCATTGCTGTCGCTCTGAATAGTCCATAAAAATATTAAATTATCATTGATATATTATGACACGAAAAACTGCTATTTCCCGCCATTGAAATATCCCATTACAGCATCATAGCATGCAATCTTCATTATTTCAGTTTTGGATGTTACTTACGACCCAAATAGTCGAAAAGTACACAGTACGCGAACAAATGGATGCTCAGTTTAATTATCCATATCGGAGACACAAAAACAAATAACCGAAGGTAAACGCAAAAAAAAATTCAGGTAAAATTCGGCAAATATGAACCGAAGTACCCATCTTTAGCTGTAAATAAGAAGATTACTTCACAAAATGCTGATGTTTCTATGTTGTTCGTCGCTGTAAATTGAACGACTGCTTATGTAAAGCACTGATGTTGTTGTATCGTTTTTAGCTGTAAATAGGATAACTTTGTAAAACGATGTTTATATACCATCGTTGGGTATATATTTGAAGATAACTTATGAAAAACGTTGATATTTCTTCTTTTGTTTTTACGTTGTAAATAAGAACATTAAGTATGTAAAACATTAATGTTTCTATATCGTCTTTTACTGTAAATAAGTAGATATATCCTGTAAAACAGTGATATGTTTATGCCTTCTTTAGTTGTAAATAGATTTAGGTTTATAAGACATTATGCCGTCTTCAGTTGTAAATAAGTTTAGGTTTGTAAGACTTTATGCCGTCTTTAGTCGTAAATAAGAAAAATTATTGCACATATCATCTGGATTAAAATGTTTACTTCTCTTCCTTGAATTGAGGACGTAAATTACAACACCCTCATAAGTCTGAGTGGGTTCACTTAATGGCGCGGGACACTGGTAATAGTGAAAGCTAATCCACAAGCATAAATCAGTCCAGTGCACCAAAAGTATGAAGCACGTGTATGAACTACGTTTGAGTTCAAATCGAGCGAACGCCAAAACAAACCTGTTTTGTCTATCTGTGTATTTGTTTGTCTGTTTGTTTGTCTATCTGTGTATTTGTTTGTCTGTTTGTTTGTCTATCTGTCTCAGTATATAACTTTGTTTATTCACAATTCACTAACCAATCCATTCTCCCACCAATCAATTCTTTCATTGATACACCCAACTACCCATCCATCATCCACACTTACCACCAACTCACACACTGACTCCAACCCTAATCCACCCACGACATTAATTATGCATTGACTAATTAATCCATCCGCCATGTTGCCATTAATCATTCACCGACCAGGTAATTCACACACGCGCTCATTTCCATACAACCTGTTATTCTATCTAATCGTATTTTATTTCCTCTTTCCCATAAAATCATCTTTCAGCCTTCCTATCTATCCCATAATTTCCAATACTATGCCGCTCACCCAATTTGCAGTCTCCAGGTTTCCCTACAACTCCCCTCCCTGGCCGCCTGTCAGCGAATTCCCTGAAAATAATTAATTAAGTGAGGTGTGTGACCCCACCTTGTAGCGCCTGGCTATTCGGGTGGCAACAAACTTCATTCAGGCAGTTATGTGTACACAAATACAACTTTTCTCCTTCTCTTTTCGGTCCTGGAGATTTTCTCTGCAAATACTGGTTGGGGAAACCTCGACCGTGGGAGATTCAAGTAAATTCTTATGTTGACTTTCACGAGAATAATGCCTTGATTGTTCACGGCTGAAGCTATACTGCGCACAGTTACATTGCCTTGACTGCTTCTGTGTCGGTTCTACATTAACTCATTGTGTCCAAGTTGATTTTTATTTTTATTTTTTTGGGTGGGGGGGGGGGGGGGGAGAGAGTGGGGGGTCGGAAGGATAAATAAAGAGGGCTTGTCATCATCATCATGTGCCATGCTGATAAGCGTTGACGGGCATGTTTCGCCATCTAACACGATCACCAGAGTCGTGGATCAGCCCTGTGTTCTTGTCCCGGTCATGCAATGTGGCCAAGCCATCCAGGTATATACTTCTCTGTCTCTGGAGCGGTCTCGGCTGGCAAAGATTAGTTTCATCTTCGTGCCAGGGCAATCGGGAGTACAAGAAAAAGAGCGGGCTGGCAAGCTCGCACGTAAGGCTACTGTGGAGGGCGGACGCGCCATGGACCAGGCTGACATTCTGAATGCTCTACGAGAAGTGAGACTTTTGCGAGAACCAAGTGATGACTGTGAATCTACAACCATAGTCAGACTGCGAGAACAGCAAAGTAAAAGGGGTGTGGCCAAACAAGAACACTACGCAGGAAGCCAAAGAAGATTGATAAACCTACACAGAACTGGTGTCGTTAACCCCTGCACGCTGCGGGATTTGCTGAGGAGGGGATCCGAGCACTTATGGACTAATGGTTCAATGTGCAATGAGGATGATCTGTCGACTAACTAACTAACTTCTCTGTCTTCCCCATGTTCTTTTTCCCCTCAATCTCGCCAGTTGACTCCAAGTTCTCTAGCTTATTTCTTCTCGTAACGTACCAAAAAGGGCTTGTCAAGGATACCTTTTATTGCACACATGTATCTCCATATGAGAGTCAGTCTCCTGAGACAGTTCACTCTCGGAGAATCTCGGTGCATTGAACAAGCAACGATTGCATAATGTGTACATACATACACACTACGCTTCCCTTGACCAATTATGTTAATCGCATGTCCTTTACAGGACTGTGCAATCAACCCCAGCATGTATTATCTGTTTGTGATTCACTAGGCAATATTTGCAGAATTAAAGGACCGAGATCCGAGAAACACGAACGCCTACTCTATTTTGACATAATGATGATGATGACGATGACGATGGTGGTGGTAGTAGTTGTGGTGATGCTGGTGGCTCCCCTACATGGATGGTGTCTTTATGTGCTAATTCACGCTTGCCGAAAGACGGGAGTGCCTGCGGTCTAAATGTGCATTCCGTGAGGTGCCGTGGTATCGTCAAATCCGTGTTTGGTTAATTCATATTTGATGCTATCTATCTGTTGTTTTCTGAGTCTTCCTCTGACTCTTGTTTCTAGATCTGCTTTGGTTGGATCCTATTATCGGTTGATCAGGACTCTTCCTCATTTACTAATCAAACTAATTTATTTGTTATTTCCTGTCGTCTTCAGTATACGGTGTTACGTCTGACATGTTTCTTTTGTTATCGTTTCGCATTCTGTCACTTCTGGAAACGTCTAAAGAAAGTAGAATACCTCCTTTCTAAAGGAGCATGTTTCAATATTAGCATAACTTTCTTTTCAGTAAAAGAGCTTTGGAAAGACTTTTTAAACTGTTATATTTTCTGTAATAGTTTTTAAAACAACAATTAGACCAACTACAATTGGTTCATCTGTGCAAAATATAGAGACTAAAATGACGGCAGTCTGTTTGTGTGTATTTGCTTGGGTAGAAATGTGATGTCTTGAGAACCCTTGGTATTGAATGCCTGGGTTCTAGCATTAATTAGTGTATTTAGCTGAATATGTATTTCAAGCATCTATTCTTCTTCTTCCACTTCTTGTCTTCCTCCATTTATCTCAGTGAAGTGTTGGAGGGAGATGTAATGATCTTGTATGCCCTCTTTCTAATGCTCTTTGTGAGTTGGTAATCATTTCTCTAAAGTTGTTCTCGAAGTATCTATTCACATGAATAAAATCAAATGAATTATGAATCACAGATATAAAGAACAGAATATGAGAAGCGAAAACTGCATTCAATAAAATAAAGAATATCTTACGCAACAAATCCCTACCATTTGAGATTAGAAACATAATTCTTCATTGTTACACATAATCATTTTGAACATACTACTGTGAACCTCGGACACTTCGTAAACAGAAAAAAGTATTGGTATCAAACGTTTTAGGCCAATAGGCATGCGTTTAGAGTTTTAATTACCTGTTCTTATTTAATGGTTTTCTTTAGATCTGTTGGTGCTGTCCCCGATAAAGATTGCTACGATCAAAACGTTGATTCGCTGTGTTGTGGTGTAATTTACTTGTATCTTACTTTTACGTTGTTATAATTGTCATTGTTATTTTTAAACTGTGATTTCCGTGTGCCAGATTTGTGTTTGTTCTGAGTTCTTGTCTCTATTATGCCAAATTGCCACGCCATCTACATATTTATCTCTCTGCATTCCCCTTGTTCTTTTCCTCTCAATAATGCCAATTGTCGCCAAGTTTTCTAGTTTATTTTTTTCTCATAACGTGCCCAAAAATCTTGATTGCCTACGTCTAATTTCTCTAATCAGTTTACGGTTTTCATTTCTTTCATGTAGGACTTGCTCATTGGTTTTTCTGTCTGTCAATTTATGCTGAATTATAAACCGACCCATTATAGCGGAATAGACTCCATTATGACTGAGCTCACTTCAGATATGTTCGTTTCTATATGCGTCTGTATATCACCTACCACGGATAATATCTTGTAGATGCCATATTATTCTACAAGATACAAATGCAAGCCGTCAACTTATTAGTGAAATTAGACGTAGACAGTCACAATTTGTTAGTCACGTTATGCGAAGAAATAAATTGTAGAACTTAGTGACAACTGGCAAGATTAAGGGGGAAAGAACAAGGAGAAGGCAGAGAAGTACATACCTAGATGACTTGGCCACGTGATATGATCGAGACAAGAACACAGAGCTGATCTACGACTCTGGTGATCGTGTGAGATGGCGAAACATGACCGCCCACGCTTATCGGCATGACACATGATGATGATGATTATTATTCTATATTCTTCGTATATTACGCTAGCGAACTGTAAGCACAGGCTTGAGGATACCACGGAAACATAAATGATTGACTACACAAACACATACTTCTACTTCTTCTTCTTCTGCGTTCATCCGGAGTTTTTTTTTTTCCGGACGTGATTGCGTTGTGCCTGTTTACAGCAGAGCTGCGTTCTTGCGCCGTTAGGCCGACACATCCGACTTCTGCGGGCATTTGTTGACCGGGTTAACCTTCCCGGGGACAAACACATACTAAAAGCAAACATATTCAACAAATTCAAGTCTTCTGTAAGTTCGCTTTCTTCATGCAAATAAGAAGGATACAAATCTGTGTGTCTGTGTGTGTGTGTGCGCGCGCGCGTGCGTATGTTGTTGTAAACATTTTTATGTTATGAGAACTCATTTAAATATTCATGATTTACCTTTTCCTGAAAACATAAATGATCTATTCATTGGATTTATATAAATTTTATGTAAATATAAATACAAACTTAATTTCAACAAAATAAGTTATATAAATTTACTTTGTAATCTGCCTAACAAAAGTGTAACTGTAATATAAGTTGACTTTTTAATCTAACTTAAGTGTAACTTCAAATAAGATGTTTATTTAAATTTTTGATATTAATATAATTTTATAACACGCGTCAGAATCTAGTTTATATACATTTATTTTTAAACATATGCATTGTCATCATCATCATATCATCATCATAACTACCACTATTGTCATCATCTTTTGGCTAAGATCAAAGTGTACTATCTGCACTTGATCTTGCCAGAGCCACCAGCAGAGGCAGTCATCCTAACGACACACAGGGACATTGAGCCTTTTGGCCGGTTCTGGCCTCTGGGGAAACTCCAGCTCTGATTATTTTTTTTTTTCTAAGTTATCATCATCATTATCATGACGATAGTTATGAAGTTAAGCAAAAATAACATTAAAATAATCATAAATCTATATCTTAATCTGTCTTGTTAATTACTAAGTAAACTCATGTATATAAATGCTAAGCTATATTTACCACATATAACATTCTAGTTTAAACGTGTACTTATATGTGTCATCTATAATACACATATTATCAAATACTTTAGCAATAACACTCGGCTTTGATGGAGATAACTCGTCGTGTTCTATACAACAGCGTTGACAAAGTATTCTCCCCTGAGTTGTTTCGGCTGTTTAGCCTGCCAGTTAATCTGGTGGATAATTGAGAAAGTCATTACTAAGCAATCAATATTAATGTGATGTGTGCTTACACACACGCGCGCGCACACACGAAATAAAGTAAAGGACCCCTGTAGTAGTAGTTGTAGTAGAACTGTAGTAGTTATAAGAGTAGCAATACTAGCATAGTAGTAGTAGATGTAGCAGCAGCAATTGTAATAGTTGTTCCAGTAGCAGCAGCGATATCTGTTGTAGTAGTAGTGGTTGTTGTTGTTGTTGTCGTTGTTATAGTAGTAGTAACAGCAGCAGTAGCAGTAGTCGTCGTAGTGGTAGTAGAAGTCTAGCATACTAGCATAGTAGTAGTAGATGTAGCAGCAGCAATTGTAATAGTTGTACCAGTAGCAGCAGCGATATCTGTTGTAGTAGTAGTGGTTGTTGTTGTTGTTGTCGTTGTTATAGTAGTAGTAACAGCAGCAGTAGCAGTAGTCGTCGTAGTGGTAGTAGAAGTCGTTGTAGAGGTAGTAATAGTCGTCGTCGTCGTCGTCGTCGTAGTAGTAGTAGTAGTAGTAGTAGTAGTAGTAGTAGTAGTAGTAGTAGTAGTAGTAGTAGTAGTAGTAGTAGTAGCAGTAGTAGTATGTGTTGTTGTTGTTGTTGTTGTTGGGGTGTAGCTTTAGTGGTGGTTGAGAAGGAGGGCGGGGGGAGGCTGGTGGGCAGAAGTAGGAAGAGGAATAGGTTGGGAAGACAGACAGACAGAAAGAAAGAAAGAAAGAAAGAAAGAAAGAAAGAAAGAAAGAAAGAAAGAAAGAAAGAAAGAAAGAAAGAAAGAAAGAAAGAAAGAGGAATTGATGAAAGATAGGTTTACAGACATGACGATACAGGACGAACGAACGAACTTTATTTTCAAAGGGTTAAGAAGTGGGTATGCAGGCCCGTCTGACATTCTGCCCTTTTTCTCTCTTTCCTCTCATACATGAATTATGAAGCTAATTTTAGACAACAACAGAAAAATATGCATTAAAATGCAAGGAAAATAATCAATACTACATGTTACACTGAAGCAATTTTAACATAGCCATTATAATTACCCGAGGTAGATGTAACGTACTATACAAATGGGAATGTTTATTATTTATCATTTGAGATAATTATTATTTTTATTGGTGTTTGTTTCTAGTGTGGCATGTTGTCTGTACTGAGATAGTGGTCAAACAGGTTGCGACTATATGTACAGGGATTGTTAGTGTCTTTGATTTGTGTGTGTGGAAGATTGCTCCACAACTGAGCGGCAGAGTACGCTAAGCTCACTTTGTATAATACTATCCTAGGTTTATGGACATGAAGTATGTTTAGTAGTTCGCTTTGTTTTGCATTATATTTAAACAATGGCCAAAGGTAGCGTGGAGCATTTTGAAATAGAATTTTGTGAATTAGTTTGGCCTTATTTAAAAACTAGCGTTTTTGAAGTGGCAGTAAGTAAAGAAGTTCATGTAGGTTATACTTGTAGGTAAGCTTTTTAGACAGACAATCAGACACAGACAAACAGCAAGACAAAAACAAGCAGGCAGGTACTCAGGCAGACACTCAGGAGAGAAACAAACTAAGAGATAGAGAAGCAGGCACAATACAAATAAGCAGACAGGTGGATAGACAGACAGACAAACAAACAAGCAGGTATTGATGACATTACTCACTTTTCGGAATATTCGGATTTAGTGTATTCAGGTGCGGGAAAAACACAACTGGAGTAAAAGAAGTGTTTTAAGAACAATATATTAGTACAACAAACAACAATATAGAAGATTCTACGATATGACGTTTGCTATTTTATAACATATTTGCTTTTTTGGTAATGAGATTTCATAGTCTTTCTTCATACTTTCCGTATAGCTAATCAAGTATTAAGTCAACAAGAAGGGCTGAGTTGAGTCCAAAATTGACATCACAGCATTCGGGACAATCCCATAAGTGCTCCGTCATCGTATTCAACAGCCAGCGAAGTGTCCCACTACAAATGGTAGCAGTCTGATTATATATACGTCTGGCCTTTTTCCAGAGTCCTGAGTGTCGGCCAGAACCTCTGGTCACTCCCTGCAGCACCAGTCTCTCTAGGAAGTGATGATATTTCTGTTCTCTGAACTATACACACTATCCCAGAGGGCATCGACCACGCCTTCCTTTCAATGCACCTAATACCCCACCTAGCGGTGCAAACCCAGCCAATCTGTCCGCCCGCTCGTTTCCCACCACGCCAGCTTGTCCTGGTCAAAAATAGCCAACATATGCTCTCATGACAATATAATTAAACATGAAAATCTCTTGACACCACAGATAAGTTAGTTGCATGTCTTTTACGGGACGTCACAATCAATCCCAGCATTCTTTGGGGGCCCTTTGTGATTTACTAGGCGAGTTTACTACTGCTTCCTGAACGACTGACGCTCAAACACTTTTTAAAAATCAACACAGTGCGGCCTGCTTCCAAATCGCCTGCAGCCGATTTCGAGCGCCGTATGCGGGACTGCAACCCCTTCGCCACAAACGCCAGAAAAGTGGCCAAAGAACACTTGTACCTGCAGTTGGCTCAAGAACAAAGAACACTAGTATATTCAGTAGGTCGATGGGCCAAAGTTATGTATAGCTACAGCTGGCTAGAAGGCAAATATCACTTGTACCCTCAACCGACCTGGTGACAAAGAACACTTGTACATTCAGTAACCTGGCGTGCCAAAGAACACTTGTACCTGCAGCTGGCTGGGGGAACAAAGGTCAATTGTACCCATACCTGATATTGGATAAAGAACACTTGTACTTCAGCTGGCTAGGAAGACAAAGAACATTTGTACTTATAGCTGATATAAGATAAAGACCACTTGTACCTACGACTTGCCGGAAGACAAAGAACACCTGTACCTTCAGTAGGTTTAAGATCAAAAGAACACCTGTTCCTTCTCAAGATATGGGCTAAAAAAACATTTGCACCTTTAGTAAGTTGGGTGGTAAAAGAGCACATGTAGCTTCAACATAATAACATATGTACCTACACTGGTTTGGTGGTTGGGAGGGGGTGCCGGGGGTGGAGGGACCATCTCTAGATTGGGGCCAAAGAGATTGGGACCAAAGAGATTGGGGCTAAAGAGAATGGGACCAAACAGATTGGGTCCAAAGAGACTGGGACCAAAGAGGTCAACCGGGGGGGGGGGGGGGGAAGAATCTCTAGATTGGGGCCAAGGAGATTGTGACCAAGGATTTGGAGGCCGAAGAGATTGGGTCCAAAGAGATCGGGACCAAAGAAATTGGGAGCAAGGAGATTGAGTCCAAAGAGATTGGGTCCAAAGAGATTGGGACCAAAGAGATTGGGTCCAAAGAGATTGGGTCCAATGAACACTCGTACCTTTCGAAGGATGGGTGGTCAAAAAATACTTGTTCCTTCACTGGATCAGAATAAGGGAAAGGTGGGAGGAGGAGGGGTGGCCAAGAACACTTGTTCTGAAACAAGATGTCGTTGCAATATGAATGTTGAAATGTTGTTGTTATAATCTGTTCTTAAATATATACTTCTTTTCCCTAACCTTCTCTAAATGTCAAGAAATAGCTGTGACTTTTTTTAAATTTATTAATTAATTAATTTATTTATTTATTGTTTTGCACTCGCTTGCTTTCAACTCAAGAGTAGTGCACACACATGCTACTTCTAGTGAGAGCACTTGGCTTATTTTTGCGTGTGAATAACCTTTCCCTATTACCAGTGTCCCTCGCCATCAGACGAACCCACTCCAACTTCAGAAGTAAGGACATTAATATTAGCACGATCAGTGACACCGGACACGAACTTACATTCAAACAGATAGTCCAGCTCATGTTGGCAGGCGACTGGGTCCAGACAGCAGTAGGAGCAGGACAAGAACGTGTCAATGTTGCATCCCAAAGCTTCGTTAGTGGAGCAGTCCTGGACACAATATAAACCAAGTTCTTTGTGACTCAAGCGCCTCTGGCTATATAAAATAAGGATTTATTCATTCATTCAGAAGCATGTCCTTTGCAGAACCTCGCTCCCATAACAACCTTCCGGAAAACCTCTCGACCATAAGCAAGATGTCCCGCCTCCGACACACCCATCCGGAGATCATCCGCCACATCCCCTCCCTGGCCCTCCTCCCCCTCCCCTCCCAGACACACACCCCTCCATCACTGTTCTCTCCAAACTTTCGTGACGCCTCAAGTGACCACAATATCCCAATTTTCTCTGTTTTATCGACTCCAGCAGCCAACCCTCTTCAATACTCAACTCTTGAAGTATTGATGCACCTGCTCTTTTCTTTACCCAGGACACTCCTAGAACTCGTCTATAACATTCATATTCAAAGGCGTTCATGCGCTGCTCAGCCCGTTCAGCAAGTGTCCAGGTCCCACAGGCGCATGCCGCAATGGGAAAGACGCATGCTCTCAAAAATCTAACCTTTGTAGCTCCGTCTGTCCCATTCCACAATTCACTCAGTTGCCCTAGTCTTTGAAGAGCAATCGACAGTCGTCGTTCAACTTCCCTCACCGTGCCACCGTTGTTGGCAATCAGTTAGTTAGTCGAAAGATCATCCTCATTGCACATCGAACCATTCAGTCCATAAGTGCTCGGATCCCCTCCTCAGCAAATCCCGCAGCGTGTAGCGGCTAACGACATCAGTTCTGTGTTGGTTTATCAATCTTCTTTGGCTTCCTGCGTAGTGTTCTTGTTTGGCCACCCCTCTTTTAATTTGCTGTTCTCGCAGTCTGGCCATGGTTGTAGATTCACAGTCATCACTTGGTTCACGCACAAGTCTTACTTCTCGTAGAGCATTCAGAATGTCAGCCTGGTCCATGGCGCGTCCGCCCTCCACCGTAGCCTCACCTGCGAGCTTGTCAGCCCGCTCATTTCCTTGTACTCCCGCATGCTCTGGCACGAAGATGAAACTAATCTTTGCCAGCCGAGACCGCTCCAGAGGCAGCAACCATTCTCTTCGGATCGACCCCTCCTCTATCCTCTTGATCATGTTCATTGAGTTGCTAAGGAAACATGCCCCATTGAATGTCTGTGTCTCGAGCAATGTTATTGCTTTACTTACTGCCATGACTTCCATAGTCAGGCTACTTATGGTTTCAGTGAAAGCACCAGAGTCCTCCTTCACAATTCTCCCTCCGTAAAGGCCCATGAGCTTCTCACATGTCGGACGACCGACCCATCTGTGTAGATGACAGCATCACCGTCTGGCGAATTCTCGAAAATCAACGCTTGTACTTCAGCCTCCACAGCAGCCGGATTTTCTTGTCTGCATTTTCTATCTAGTTGGATGCAAACTGAAAAGGATGTGCAGAAATCTGTTGGCACTTGTACCCACTCCTCGCCAGGTTCTAAGTCCTCAAGTGAACACACCTGTTGAAGAATGTCTTCGGCTTGACCCATCCACGACCGTCCTCTTTTTAACCTGCTGCCCTTCACCTTCATAATTTCACTATGCAGTGGATGTTGTGTGTTTACGTTAACTCTGAGGTAGGCGCGTGCTCTGCAAACTTGTATTCTCTCTTCAATGGTTGGAAAATCAAGAAGGTAGCGCATCGCCCTGCATGCTGTATCTCTTGTACATCCAAGAATAATGCGCATAGCTTCATTCTGTATCCTTTACATCTTTCTATCTGCTTATGGCTGAGAGTCAGGATTGCCATTGCATACTCAAAAACAGACATGACCAGCCCCTCGTACAGAAGACATAGATGGCGCTGCTCACAGTTTGCTGCCGCCATCACCCGCATCGCAGCCAAACACCGCCTGGCCTTTGTTATCACCTGGTCTATGTGCTCATTATAAGCAAGGCTTCGATCAAACCGTATCCCCAGGTAATTCATTGCCTGCGTTCTTTCCACCGTCTCTGAACACAGCTTTACAGTTGGTGTTGGAGTGTTGACAATATGATTATTCAACGAGAACTAAGTCACTGTTGCCTTTGTTGAGTTGACCATTGCCCCAGCATCAACACACCAAGTACTTATGCGATTGAGTTCGGTTTGTAGTACCACGGCAACCTGATCTCTATCCTTACCCTGACGATACTCTAAGTCTAAAACATCATCGGCATATGACAATGTCTTGCCAGGTCCAATGATCTGCTCACTGGTGATTCTCACTGTGTAGGCGTTGAACAGTACCGGAGATAATGGTGATCCCTGTGGTAGGCCAAGATATATTGTTGTTGGTTCCGAAGTCCAACTGCCACATCTAAAAACTAGTTTCCGTTGGAAGAGGGCTGCAGCGATCCAACTAAGGAGGAATGGACTTAAAAACTGCAATCAACGACCCAAGATATTCAAAAATAAGGATACAAAATATAAACAGTTCGGTACGTATAACTCCTGCGAAAATGTGAGAGATAGTAAACATGGACACAAGGCACCTGGCTTACAACGAACTGACTCTACAGTAAACGTAAATCACGAGTGGGACGAGATCAGTGATAATAACAAAAATATAATAAGATAATATTAGTTCCCGGATTAGTAATTAGTGACACTAACGCCGGCTTCGTGGCTTAGAGGTTATGACTTTTCTCCGTAATCTCGTATACTCTCGTCGGTAACGTGATGACGGTTAGAATCAGCAGTGGTTCGAATCGCATAGGTAACTTACGGGGTATGTGAGCCGGCCGCTCAGAAAGCGAATGGCAAACTACTGAGCGTAATCTTGCCAAGAAATCAACATACAGCTGAAAGATGCTGGTGTTGACAGCGATGTCCTGTAAAGGATATGCAAAAAAAAAAAAAAATGCGATCAATGAAACAAGAAAACTGGGCTCCTAGATTAGTAATTAGTGACACTAATGTGGTCAATGAAACAAGAAAACTGGGCTCCTAGATTAGTAATTAGTGACACTAATGTGGTCAATGAAACAAGAAAACTGGGCTCCTAGATTAGTAATTAGTGACACTAATGTGGTCAATGAAACAAAAAAACTGGGCTCCTAGATTAGTAATTAGTGACACTAATGTGGTCAATGAAACAAGAAAACTGGGCTCCTAGATTAGTAATTAGTGACACTAATGTGGTCAATGAAACAAGAAAACTGGGCTCCTAGATTAGTAATTATTGACACTATTGTGGTCAATGAAACAAGAAATCTCGCTCCCGGGTGGACTGCCATAATATGTGTCTCGAAATTTCCTGGAAAGTAACAGACAGACAGACAGAACGAACGGACTTTATTTTCAAAGGGTAATAAATTGGGCACGCAGGCCCGTCTTACATTCGGCCCTTCGACTGCCATAATATGTGTCACGAAATTTCCTGGAAAGTACCAGACAGACAGACAGGCAGGCAGGCAGGCAGGCAGATAGAAATGTGACAAGCATGCTGGTTGCCATGTCAAGGACACTCACCTGGTATTTCTGACACGTGTATTCTAGCTTGTTGTTGTCCTGGGGGTTGACCTGCAGCTGGCAGACCTGAGATAAAATCAGACAGCGGTTATTGTTTTAGTTATCTCATTGTGTCTTCCATTCCACTTCAGGGGGCTAGTTCACACTGTCCACCTTTAAACGAGAAACGGTAAAGGCATACCGATGGATTGGTTGGTTATTTGTTGCGTTGGTTGGCTGGTTTTTTGGCTGGTTGGTAGGTTGGTTAGTTAGTTGGTTGGTTGGCTAGCTTATTGGTTGGTTGCTTGGTTGCTTGGTTCTATGGTCATAAGAACGTTAGATAAAGGTGATTGGTTATTCACATCATAGGAAAATAAATAAAGATGATTATTCACGTCAGAAGAACGTTAGATAAAGGTGGTTATTCACGTCACACGACGTTAGATAAAGATGGTTATATCATCACAAGAACTTGAGATAAAGGTGACAATTCACGTCACAAGAACATTAGAAAAAAGATCGTTATTCACGTCACAAGAAAGTTAGATAAAGATGGTCATTTCATCATAATAATGTTAGATAAATGTGGTTATTAATATCACAAGACCCTTAGATAAAGAGGGTTATTTACGTCACAAGAACTTTAGATAAAGATGGATATTCACTTAATAAGAATGTTAAAGAAAGATGGTTACTCACGTCATAAGAACGTTGGAGAAATATGGTTACTCGCGTCATAAGAACGTTAGAGAAATATGGTTACTCACTTCACAAGAACGTTAGAGAAATATGGTTACTCACTTTACAAGAACGTTAGAGAAATATGGTTACTTACTTCACAAGAACGTTAGAGAAATATGGTTACTCACGTCATAAGAACGTTAGAGACATATGGTTACTCACTTCACAAGAACCTTAGAGAAATATATTTACTCACGTCACAAGAACGTTAGAGAAATTTGGTTACTAGCGTTATAAGAACAGTAAAGCAATATAGTTACTCACGTCATAAAAACGTTAGACAAATATGGTTACTCACGTCATAAGAACGTTAGACAAATATGGTTACTCACGTCATAAGAACGTTAGAGAAATATGGTTACTCACGTCACAAGAACGTTAGACAAATATGGTTACTCACGTCATAAGAACGTTAGAGAAATATGGTTACTCACTTCACAAGAACGTTAGAGAAATATGGTTACTCACTTCACAAGAACGTTACGGAAATGTGGTTACTCACGTCATAAGAACGTTAGAGAAATATGGTTACTCACGTCATAAGAAAGTTAGAGAATGATTGTTACTCACGTCATAAGCGTCCGATGAACAGCTCTGTGTTCCTGAGCAGGACAAGTGGTCGTAGGGATCGGTGCATCTGGGACAGGGAAATGATTCACCTGCAGAAAAACATCGTTATCTACAGAGAGAATGATTCGGATATGGGCAAGTATCATCTGCAGAAATGTGTCAGAAAACATCTTTAATTACAGAGAGAATAAGTTGGGACAGGGACATGTTTCACTTGCAGAAATGTATCAGAAAAACATCGTTATCTAGGGAGAGAATAACTGATACAGGACATGTGTCACCTGCAAATATTTGTCATATTAACATCGTTAATTACGGCAAGAATCGTTGGGACAGAGCAATGTTTGACCTGCAACAAATTGTCAGAAACACATCGTTAACTACAGAAAGAATAATTGAGACAGGGAAATGTTTCACCTGCAGAAATGTTTCAGAAAAAACATCGTTATCTACAGAGAGAATGATTCGGACATGGACATGTATCGTCTGCAGAAATGTGTCAGAAAAAACATCTTTAATTACAAAGAGAATAAGTTGGGACAGGAAAATGTTTCACTTGCAGAAATGTGTCAGAAAAACATCTTTAATTACAAAGAGAATAAGTTGGGACAGGAAAATGTTTCACTTGCAGAAATGTGTCAGAAAAACATCTTTAATTACAAAGAGAATAAGTTGGGACAGGAAAATGTTTCACTTGCAGAAATGTGTCAGAAAAACATCTTTAATTACAGAGAGAATAAGTTGGGACAGGAAAATGTTTCACTTGCAGAAATGTGTCAGAAAAACATCTTTAATTACAAAGAGAATAAGTTGGGACAGGAAAATGTTTCACTTGCAGAAATGTGTCAGAAAAACCATGGTTATCTAGAGAGAGAATAACGGAGAGACAGGACATGTGTTACCTGCAAATATTTGTCATATTAACATTGTTAACTACAGAAAGAACAATTGAGACAGGAAAAGTTCAACTGCAGAAATGTGTCAGTAAAACATCTTTAACTACAGAAAGAATAACTGGGACTTGACAATTATATAATCAATAGTTCTATACGTTTATGTGGAGGAAATAATCAATAAATGTCTAAGTTTTATGAACACCAGTGCCTCACCGGCTGGAGTGGGCGATCAAGCTTTTCCACATATTGCGATCTGCGACGCCATGGATCAATTCGTGTGTTGACTCTCTTCCGTGCCATGACACACGACTGTCAAGAATGTTCTCACTTTGTCTTCGTCCATCTCTCTTTCCACAAATATTTCCGGTTGTCACACATGTTCCAGTTTTGTCTACTCATAATATGGCAAAACAGAATGATGGTTGCTTTTTTCTGATGTTTGTGATACGTTGTCGTTGTGACTTCGATTCCCTCAAAATATTGAGATTGCTCATTTTGGCTGTACAATTAAATTTTCAGCATTCTCTATAAGACCACATCTCCAAAGTTTAAGTTTATATGGGAAAATAATTAATTAATTAATAAGCGCGCGCGTGTGCGTACGTCGCGCGTGTGTGTGTTAATATCACTCAATGTACAAATTTATAGGAGAAATGTATCAATAAACTTTATAAATTCGTTTAG
Organism: Cepaea nemoralis; assembly: GCA_014155875.1. Lineage (NCBI taxonomy): Eukaryota > Metazoa > Mollusca > Gastropoda > Stylommatophora > Helicidae > Cepaea > Cepaea nemoralis. Next base: position 448,638 of record JACEFZ010022273.1, on the reverse strand, counting down.
TCTTTCCTCTTCTACTCGTCGGTGTGGATGCGTCGCATTCTTTTGTTTAATGGTGCCTCTACTACACTGGCTGTTGAGGTGCCTCATAATCTTACATTCGGTGTAGTGTGAGTGCAGATGGTATATATTCGTGAGCACACGACTCTAAGCCCTGTGCAGCCTGGTAAAATGGGTTTCGGAACTGTGGCATATTAAAAAGTCCTTACCCTTTCCTGGCATTGACTCCCTTAAAAATAAACAATCCCTAACAACTACTGGTTAAGTATCTTACTTAGTGTAGGAGAAGGAAAGAAAACAGAGCTTAATTTATTTGGCATTAGCCAAATTAATTTGGCCTTAGTTTGGTTCACGTACCTGGCCAAGACCGGCTAGATTTTAAACAAAGGTAAAATTAAGCCATTTTTGGTCAGTGCAGCACAAAGAGAAGACGCCTGAAGCCTCTTCCCGGCTGGGGGGAAAGGCAATTTTGCCTTAAAACCATCATTCTCTGCAGCTATTGGTATGTTATATCTACATTATTAAGATGTATTCATGTATTTTTATAAAGTACATATACCAGTGTTTAATTAAGAATTAGTTAGAATTATAATTCAACCATTCTTGATAGATTTTTACCACTGAGCGCCATGTGGGTGCCATGCTGTAATTTTTCCTATGTTTTACAATTTCAAATCCCTATGTTAAAATCTGTTATAGGCATTATGAACTTATGTCTAACTAATAGTGCTTATAACTTATAAATATTATGTGTACTGTAGAGTATCAAACTCAGGTCAGAAACACATTCTAGGAATTTTCTCAATGTAGTAGCAGACTCCTGAGTCATACTTCATAAGTAGAGAACTCGTTTCTGTCAATTTCATATTCCTATGTTAAAACTTCTATGCATTGTGAACTATATCTCACTATCTATGCTTAGAAATCTGCAAATAAGCTATGTACTATAGAGATTGAACTCTAAAGAACATTTTCAAAGGAATTCTTATCCATGCGGGGACATACAAATGATTACGCATATTCCTGACTCTTAGTCAGGGGATAAAATGCTTTGCCACATCATAATCTGTAACTTGGAACTATAGTGCTAAATTTTAGTGCAGTCCTTTTGTTAACAGATTAGTAACCACTCCATATGAGTGAGGGACATATAATCATTTCATAAAATAGTGCTAGGGAATTGCCATGTTTGAGAATATAAATTCTAGAACAAAGAAAGTAAACGCTTGATATAAATGAATGTTCGGATAGGATGTACCTTCAATCCCCATCACCTCCCTGTAGTAGGAACAGAAGCGAAGATTGGTGTGAATAAATTGCTTGCAATATTCAGAAGACTGGACCATGCGGCATAAGTTATTCTAATAAATACACTCCAAATAATAGCAGTCATTGGCAAAATATATCACAGCGGTTACTATCCTCATGTGCTGTGCGCAATGGGGGAAAACAATGTATGTTTTAGTTTATGGATTAACCCCTGGAAAAAAATTCAACACCATTGGCTCCGGCATTAAATTTTATGATTAATATTATTATGTATGATTATCATGTACTTAATATCAGAGAAATGCACATGTATGTTTTCTCTTATGAGAATTTTTCTCTGTTCTGATTGTTACTCCTTACTGTGGGAATATGCATTTTAATGTTACCCTTGGGGACATGAGGATGTTGATGGAAGAATCCTTGTGTATATCAGTACTTAAGAAGTCAATGTTGAATAGCCTTGGCCTAATGATGATTATAGTGCCGAAAGGAAGACGCAATTAGAAACCACAGAGATTATGTATAGGCTATTCTCTTCAAGTAGAGAGAGAGGCAATATCAACATGTTGGATGGACAGAATGACTTCACTCATCTAATAGTCCCAGTAACAACAGAACATAATATAAAGTGAGAAAATACCTTACTCACTATCAAGAGTCAGAGTGGCTCTATACCAAGCAATGATTGACAGTGGAACGTGGACACCCACTCCTTTCCCCTTCTCCTCTTGTTGTTTGTACTTTTGTTTGTAATTGTGTTACAACCATGATAAACACATCACAGTAGGTTAATGCTCGTGTTGTATTCTTGTCATCCCTTTCTATAGCGAGTGGTGGATTTTGTTGGACTGCATTGCATCACTATCAACTGGAAACTGGGGAAAAAGCCAGGCGAGAGTGAACATGGCAACTGTCCTAAACAAAGTCTGGACCAATACCTCAATGTTTACTGCTGCACTCATAAGCTGCAAACGCCAGCAAAAGAGACACATGCGAAGACAACTGACTGCGTGATTGAGGAAGTCCTATTTCAGTAGGAATATCCAGGATGGACTTCAGTATCTAATAATCTACAAAGATGAAGATCAACAGAGTAACTGACAACAGTGTATCGTCTGCTTTACTTCTGAGAAGTACCACCTATGGCCTCATCATTCAACCAAATCAGTGAAACTATGGGACAATCCTACTACAAGTTACTAAAACTAGCAACAGTGAAAACCCTTCAACTGTTGGTTGGATTACCAAGTTAATATCCAACAATGGGTAAGTCTTCGAAAGAACGTCTCACAGCTGCAACAGTCAAACATAAAGCATAAAGGTTCAGCCACTCAACACCAAGTTCTAGCTATGAACACCAACTCAAACAAATGGGAAGAAACACTGAAACAACAATAAGTCAAAACAACCAATGTACGAACTTCAGAACCTCTGAAACCATAACTACACCAGTTCTTCTGATGTAGTCACAGGATATCTCCTTGACTGTATGTTGTGTTTGTGAATGTGTTTGTTTGCTGATGGAGGCTAATCGCCGCAACGTTCTGTATGTGTCTTAACTCTGTTATGTAAAGCTGCACTACTTTGTGTCATTTTATATTGTTTACACTTTCACAGCTTTACCGCAGTTCCACTTAATTTAATTCATATTTTTCATCGGATATGGTGATATAGGGAAGACCCTTGGTCCAAGACTCAAGATGCATCTCCTGAAGGTATGACCAACCCAGGCCTCAATGTTCCACTGGCACCGAACCATTCGCAACAGAAGATTCGTGAATTCAGCCCCAATGGAGGCGATATGTGGTGAATTTATTTCCTAATAGGGATTATAAGTATTCCGCAACAAACTTCAGTGGACATTAGAACATGACTGTGAGTATTTATTGCTGTCCCGGATAATTATGGACATTAACTGCTTTGCACTGGAGAAGAATACCCACCCGCATTGCCTAAAGTAATACTATAATTAATTAGTTTAATTATTAGTATAAACTGCTTTATATGTGTGTTTTCTATGCCATGGATGTAACAGGTCAGTAGTTGTTTTTTTCAATGAAGGTTATGGTAAATATTGTATTTTGACACCAACTCATTATTTTTAAAATATGAGACTTGTAAAAGGGTGTAAAAAAACAACTGTGTTATATGTTAGGTTTCTGCACTTAGACCAATGTTGTGCTTTTATCTAGGTAAAATAAGTCAAGTTAGCAGAACCAATTTGTGGTTGTTTGTAATAACATTGTTGTTTTCTTGGGGCAAAAAGGGTGTAAATGTATTGAGATAATGCAAATCATTCCCATGCCTGTCTGAAAATGCATAGTGTTCATTACACATATATATGTAACTGCAGATTTTGATTTAATACTTGAACTGTTTGTCCAAAAATTTGTTGATGTGTACATCAAGTAAATGTGGTGTTCATCAGTGGTTGTTTATATGTTATGAACAATCAATATCCTTCTAGCACTATAGTAAATTTAAAGGGTGATGAAGTGGGAAGGGAAACCTACACACAGATGCCATTGTTTCAAGGATTGAATTGTTTTCTCCTGGGGTTTGTGGTAAATATCCCTAATCACCCTGCATTCTAACAAGTGACCAAAGAATCATTAAAATCCCCTAGACACTTAACAGAATATTCTCATAAATTAAAATCCACACCCCACAGGAACCACAGATGGCTTGTCCGCATGCTCCAGCATATGGTCTGTCAAGTGGGGTAGGTGACAACTTCAATCTTACTTCTACGACTACGTAAATTAAGAGTAAGACAAAACAGAAAGTGTTCATATAATTGTGTTCATATTACCTGGAATTGGGGTGTCAGTGTCAGTTACAGGTGCAGCTGAAAAAGAAAAGTCAAATCTGTCACATGATCACGTCTACTCACCTGATTATTTTCAGTCGCATGATCACAATCAGCCACTTGACTCATTTCTGTCAATAGGTCATCTTTAATGACATCATATGTTCTAGTCACATGATCAGTAACGGCCACCCGATTGCATAGTCACCTTCAGTATCATGATCACCTTCAGTCACATAATCCCATCTAGTCAAATGATCGCTTTCAGTCATCTGGACATCTTCAGTCACATGATTACCTTCAGTCACCTGCCAGTATTATGTGTGTGTGTGTGTGTGTGTGTGTACACGATATTCCCCCCCCCCACCCCTTCCAATCACGCCACAGACTCTGGCGGGTGTCTATATAAGAGTACCAACGTCAAGGTTCACGTTAGTTTAACAGCCAGGGATTCTGAGATAAGTAGCACATGTTCATTTTTCATTTTCTGTTCATTGTTCTTATTTTGCTCATCTTTCTATTCCTCTCATTTGGTTATTATGCCTTAATGTAGTCACTGTAGTGTCAAACCTGTGTTTATATGTTGTGTTGTGTATGTTGGTTTGCTGACGAAGGCTAGCGCTATTTTATATTGTTTACATGCCCACTGCTTTACCGCAGTTGCATTAATTTTGTTCATAAAGTAGCTTAATTCTTCCAGTGCCGGAGAATAATATATCGCCAAATGTGCCGTTCCATTTAGACAGAAGGACAATATATCGCCATTCAAGTGTCATCGTGTTGTTTGTTTTGTTATGTAGCATCTTACACAATTTCAATGCTCAGTGAATGGAAATGTACATTAAAATACTTGCTCATTTGATTGTGTGTCATGTTTGACCCAAACCTACTAAGGGGCATGGTAGCATCAGCGGGGAAAGAAGAACCCTGTTGAGCCTGACTGTATTCCGACGTTGTGAAAACACTTGAAGGGTGTAGCATTACTTTTATCGTTTCTTTACTTATTCAGTCTGTCTTCAGTGGAGATTTGTTCGCAACATAGACGAGCAATATCTCCTGCGGATGGTATCCTGCTGGTCGCGTGGTCCGCATTGCAGACAATGCCGGGCTGGGAGTTTGACAGTTGTACATGCTTATATAGGTCCAGACACTTGGACAGGTGGGGAGTTTGACAGTAGGAAATGCTTATATAGGTCCAGACACTTGGTCAGACGGGGAATTTGGCAGCAGTACACGTTTATATAGGTCCAGACACTTGGTCAGACGGGGAGTTTGACAGTAGTACTCGCACATACAGATCCAGACACTAGGTTTGAGGCACTCAGCTGAGGGATATGGCTGAACGCCTTTAAGTCAAATCCCCCGGATGTGAGGGCCTCGCCGCTACTCACTTTCTGCTCTTGGAGATTTGATGCTGAGCCGGCAGCATCTGCTGCCTACCTTGTGCAAGACGTACTGGTCACCCTTTCCTCTGGAGATAACAAGGCAAGCCGAGAGAGGGATCATGCTGCATGGGCAACACATGTTCTCTGAATATAAGCCCAGACATTGTGCGTTGGAATTATAGCTGTAGTTCCAATCCACATACTTTCGTCTGTAAAGACGGCAAGGTGCCACTTACTACTTATTACATTTTGTTTGGCACTGAATCAGTTAAGACGTACTAGCCCCATATCTTTATAGACCAAGCGGCCCTCCGTTGGTGATTTGGTCAGTATCACGTCCACCGTCTTTATTTCCCAAAGTATTTTCTGATTCACATTTTAGCCTGGGGAGAGATGGAAGCCCAGGTCGCTTAGAAGGGAATTTGAACACACACAGTGCTGGCCGTTGCGCTACCTTGGCTCCGCTAGCATAATGCCCAGAAGGAACTTCTGAATTATTCATTACCTCTCTTTAATTACTGTAAAGTATAAACTACCTTCCTTTAATCGCTACAAATTATACATTACCTCCCTTTAACTACTGCAAGATATAAATTACCTACCTTATATCACTGTAAATTATAAATTACCTACTTGTATCACTGTAAAATATAAATTTAGGCGACTTCCTGAGGGTCGTCGCTGCGCTACGGAGTTCGTGTTTGTGCGACGCTTTCCGCGCTGCGGAAAGAGACTGAGCCATATGGGATAAACACCCGGTGTAATGAAGTCGACCCTGTCGACTTTTAGGCGACTCTTTAAAAATATAAATTACCTACCTTACATCACTGTAAAATATAAACTACCTTCATTTAATCACGGTAAAATATGATTTACCTACCTTACATCACTGTAAAATATAAACTACCCCCTTTAATCACTGTAAAGTATAAATTACCTACCTTACATCACTATAAAATATAAATAACCTCCTTTTAACCACAATAAAATATAAATTACCTACCTTACATCACTGTCAAATATAAATTATCTCCCTTGACCTATTGTAAATTATAGATTACTTTTTTTGAAGTTCTCATATCCTTTACAGGACATCGCTGTCAACATCAGCATCTTTCAGCTGATTGTTGATTTCTTGGCAAGATTACGCTCAGTAGTTTGCCATTGCTTTCTGAGCGACCGGCTCACATACCCCGTAAGTTACCGACGCGTAGAGAAGCGCTACCGATTCTCGCGCACGTCACGTTACTCACGAGAGTATACGGGATTACGGAGAAAGTCGTGTAACTCCTAGACCAGGGAGCCCTGCAAATTATAGATTACCTCTTTTTAAACATTGTACATTATAAAAATTACTTCTATTTAAACATAAATTATAAATTACTTCCCTTTAAGTACTGTAAATTATAAATTACCTATCTTTAAGCATAGTAAATCATAAATTATTTCTCTTTATAGAGGTAAAATACAGTTTTACTCGCTCAGGGTCGACATGCGAGCCCGTGTGGATTTTAACAATCTACCTCAATGCGGATTCGAACATCCCACTACCGGAGCGACTAACAAGCCTGCTAGATACTGCGCTAGTGCGGGTCTTTAACCATTGTACATCATACACCACTGCGGAAAGAGACCGAGCCATGTGGGATTAAACCCAAGTTGATCCTGTCTCCTTTTACCACCACCACCCCCCCCCCCCCCCCACCCCCCCAATCCCCTTTTTTTACGGAAAAAACCAAATAGAGAGAGGCCAAAAATTACAGGAACACGAGAAATGGAGACAGCGATTAATAACATTAGATGGATAGGGTGAGAGGTGAAATAGATGGCCAAAAATAAGTTGGCTTAGGGGACAACAAGCTGCCATAAGGACCTATAATGAAGTGGGACAATATCAGCCTATTAAGAGAGGTGTTAGGCAGGGATGTGTAATGTCTCCAGATCTTTTTTCCCTATACAGTGAAAATATTTTCAGAAATGTAGAAGATTTAAATGGAGTCAGCATTGGAGGACGAAACATCAATAACATTAGATATGCAGATGATACAGTATTGATTGCAGACAATGCGCAGGATCTGCAACAATTAGTTGATTCGGTTGTTGTACACAGTGAGCAACTGGGGTTAGAATTAAATTGTAAAAAGACACAGGTTATGGTCGTCACTAGGAAGAACGAAGTACCACAATGTAATATACAAGTAAATTGGAATATTCTTCAACAAGTGAATAGGTACAATTATCTCGGAACAGTAATAACATCTGATGGGAGATGCCTTGAAGAGATTAGAACAAGAATCGCCATGGCGAAAGTAGCCTTTAGCAAGATGAAAAACATTCTGACCAATAAAAAGATGTCAATTGAAACAAGAAAAAGAGTGTTGAGGGGATACATAGAGCCTGTTCTTTTGTATGGATGTGAAACTTGGACAATGTGCAGTCAAGCTGAAAAACATCTGATGGCTGAAGAAATGGCTGAGGAAAATGCAAAGAATACCACGGACAGATAGAAAAACCAATGACCAAGTGCTACATGAGATAAATGAAAATCGTAAATTGATTAGAGAAATTAGACGTAGATAGTCAACATTTTTTGGACATGTTATGAGAAGAAATGGATTAGAGAACTTATTGACTACTGGCAAGATCGAAATGAACAGACCAAGAGGAAGACTGAGAGGAAACTACCTGGATGGCTTGGCCACATGGCATGGACGAAACAGAAACACTGAGACGACACTGGTGACCGAGTTAAATGGCGAGTTACTGACCGCCCATGCTTTCCGGCATGGCACATGATTGATTGATTAGAGGATTGGTGTGAGTTGGTTGGGGGGGGGGGGCTATGCTCTAATGTGGGAGATAAGAGCCAGAAGGAGAATTAATTCTTTCTGTTTTTTTTTAAATTCGCATATCCTTTTACAGGACATCGCTGTCAACAGCAGCATCTTTCAGCTGTCTGTTGATTTCTTGGCAAGATTACGCTCAGTAGTTTTCCATTGCTTTCTGAGCGGCCGGCTCAGTTATCCCGCAAGTCACCAGCGGGGGACTTCCAGTTCTCGCCCGCTACGAGACTCTGCGTTATAAACGGGGAATGAATTCTACATACTTTAAATTTCCGTCCAAACTTGCTTCTCTCCCTTTCCCCGAAAACACGTCACACGAGGGTTCTTAACTTACGAGTTGTTGGGTTCGTTGGTGGTCCTGCCGTAGGAAACACATCTGTTGAAGATAAAGTGTACAAAGCATGATGTGTGGTAAACACAGGGATTCTTAAGTTGTTGTCAAATAATGAACATGCATTTGGCATATAATAATGTGACAGGTTATAAAAAGAATACAGCAGTTGTTATAGTGGCCTTTTACAATAAGTGTAATACAGTAGCAGTAGTAGTAGTAGTGGTAGTCACAGTAGTAGTAGTAGTAGTAGTAGTAGTAGTAGTAGTAGTAGTAGTAGTAGTAACAGCAGCAGCAGCAGCAGCAGCAGCAGTAGTAGTAATAGTAGTAGTAGTAGCAGCAGCAATGATGTCAGACATTATAACAGTAGTAATAAAGTTAGTAAAACAGATATGAACTAGTAACACGCGAGGACCAACGAAATAAAAGATATAAAAATACACGGACAAGAGAATTAGAGACATTAATAATATATGGGGGGGGGGGGGGGCAGAGGGGGCCTCGAGAGACAGCAACAGATAGACAGCAGGCGTGAGACGGGTGATTGATTTTGTCCCAATAGTGAATAAAGATAAGAAGAAGTGATGACCTAACTTTTTTGTTCATACAAATATGATCAATTAGATGTTCAGAACAGATGTCTTAAAATGATTAAATATTAAATTGTCCCTAAACAGTTTCTGCTATGGGTCTGTGATGTGACAGCACCATCGCTTCTCGGCCTTTTGGCTAAGATCAAAGTGTAGTATCTGCACTTGATCTGGCCAGGGCCACCAACAGAGGCAGTCATCCCAATGTCACAATGGGACGTGGGGCCTGATGGGGTGGCTCTCTTCCCTGGTAAACCGCGATCCCTTACTTTTTTTTTATTTTTAATCACATTTCGTAGACTTGAGAGCAAGGCGGCCAATCTTTCCCCTCACTTTGACCAGCGACGAGCCCAGTCGAACACGTGTCCGACAGTGCTCATTTGATGTCCCTTTTACTAATAGCGCTATGTTTTATTTCCAATTTATTAACAGCTCTAGCAGTCCAGGTACCAGTTCTGAAGATTCGTACAAGGTGAAAAGAGATAGATTGAGGATTTAGACTTGTTTAAATGTTGGTTGAAAGAGACAGAAACATGGAGCTGATCCACGACTTTGGTGATCGAGCGAGATGGCAAAACATGACCGCCCACACTTATCGGCATGGCACATGATGGATGGATGGATGCAAGTTGGTTTTCTCTTCTTTGTTGACACGTTCATGAATGGTTGGATTCTGTACCTAAAGTTTCCTACGTGATGAGACAGCCAGTCACAAGCCAACCCTCTTCGGTAGGTTACAGGTTCATTATTCTTTGCTTTCTCTATGGGCCCAGATGACACCAGGGCGACTGACAAGGAAAACTAGCCAAGTACGGGTTAGAACAGCTATAGTCAGTAAAGTAAACAGCTTCTGCATTTCCTTTACTGGCCGTCACTATCAACCCCGCATTCTTTGGCTGTTTGTGATTTCTTGACAAGTTTACGTTCAGTAGTTTGCCATTAATTTCTGAATGACCGACACTCATACCACTATATGAATACCAACGCAAGGCAGTAAGCTGCTAAATCGCCCACGGCTGTGTTTCGATTGTGGTATACGGGATTACGAATTGCGTCAGTAACGCCTTCGCCACGGAGCGGCAAGTAAGTAAAGAACTATTTCAACTGATTCAGTGCCGATGGATAATATATCGCCAGATATGAACTCCCAATTGGACATAAAGACGATATATCGCCATACTATGGTCATTGTTTTATTTGTTTCGTTTCGTAGCATCTTCCGCAATTTCAATGCTCATTGAAAGGAAGTTTACATTGTTCACTTTGTTTTGTCCAAACCTACATTTTGTCTGTCACTGAATCAGTTAAAGGCCATAAAGCATTGGGCATATGGTGACAGACCCATATCTTTATACACAATCAACACTTGTGGGTGAAGTGGTCAATTTCTCGCCGGCCGCCTTACTTCACAAGATATTTCCTGTTACTATTTAAGGCTGGTTTGACCGGCGTATATATTTTAAAACATCCGCCCCGATGCGGATTCGAACCAATGAAAGCCAGTCCAACAGAGAAGCGTCTAGCCACTTTCCTACCGCAACTCCTAGTAAGGTAATGCTGTTTGATTATTGGGTAGAAAGAGCATTAGTAACAGTGTAGGTTGCCAATGAGTACCCAAACCGACCCCTCTCTCTGTCTCTCTTGTGTTGTCGAATAATCTTTCACAAGAAATCAAAGGCACCACCAATTACTATACATACAGTCGAAATCTGTTTGAAAACTATCTCAGTACACAGAAGACCCCTGTCGTGTTTGTTCCGCGGCGGAGGGATTGTCACTAACATACGGCCAGTCCATCAGACAATCCGGATAGACGGATTGGCACTCTGGAATGACAGAGTGACGCCCTGGAAAGATTGGCACTGCTGCAGCGCAGTGGTGGAATTGGCTTCAGCGTTGAAACGGTGGGGCCGACAGCAAAGCTGGCTGACACCCCTAATGCTGTATAATGTCCTTGTCGCGTCAATTCAAAGCACAAGCAGATGCCCCTTTGATCATCCGAAGGGAGGGGGGTGGGCATGAAGGATCCATTGGCGACCACACGGTGATGATCCTATCCGTCCAATCGACCATGACTTCAGCCGAAAAACTAGGGCTGGGCATGCGTCTGTTGTAAAAGCTTCGCCACCTTCCGGGGAAATGAGAATTCAAGCTGGACGAAAGAAGTGTGACAGTGCGTCACAGGAGGCACGACAGTGCTCCCGTGAACGGGATATACATAAGACACAAGAGGATCTTAGCCAGGGAGAACCCCACAGTGCTGAGAAGACTCAAGTCGAGTTCCCCTTGACACACCCGAACAACCTTCCGAGAGTCTCAGGGTGAAGATCAAGATCCCCAATGCCACCAAGAAGGCAGAGTGGCCACAAGTTCCTGGAAGAGAAGTTGCAAAAGTTCAGAGAGCTTGCATGCCTCCACTCGCTGATTTAATTTGGTTGCAGTGAGAGGAAGGAAGCAGCTAGCCCACAGAAGATAAGGCGGTAGAAGCTGCTGGAGGTAGTAAGAGCACAGAGGAGAGCTGCTCGGAAAGGGTATAAAACAGCAGCCGATCATGAGAAAGAGGACTTGTGCCAGGTGTGGCAACATGTGAAAGCCAGGCACAATGCCCAAAAGCCGAGCGGAACGGTTCTGCAGGAACAGGCGGATAACCCGAAAGGAACGTGAGAGATTCTTCCTGGAGCCATACAAGTTTGCACGGGACTTGTTCGAAGAGCCTCGATCCGGCATCCTCAGTGCCAGCAAAGAGGAGCTGGAGAACCATCTCGTGACGACGTACTCTGGTGCCCAGCGGGACGTCCCACTTGGAGAAACTGAGGGGCTAAAATGGCCGGAGAAACTATCTGTGGATTTCAATGCCAAACCTCCGATGTGGAGCGAGGTGGTTGCGGTGATTAAGAAAGCACGTGGAAAGTCTGGCACCGAGGCCCAATGGTGTGCCTTACACAGTTTACAAGAGGTGCCCGAATGTCCTTAAGAAACTACACTGGATACTGAGATCCGCGTGGACACACAAAGCACGTAAGCACGGAGTGCAAGAAAACTAACGGAGTCTACATTCCCAAAGAGCAAACACTCAGCTAGCCTTTGCCCAGTTCTGGCCGATCTCTCTCTTGAACGTCGAGGGGAAAATATTTTTGCTCAGTCCATAGCCAGGCCGAATCACAACCGTGCGTAATGAGGTATAAGTTGCGTAGACAGGTTGGTTCAAAAAGGGGGGATTACCTGGCGTTCCCCGGGTGTCTCGAGACACGGCACCATGATCTGGGAAGCTATCCAGAGAAGCGAAGATGAAGAAGGTAGGAACTCCACTATGATATGGTTGGATCTGGCCAACGCGTATGGGTCAGTGCCACACCAATGTTGTGGCATGCACTCAAGGCTTATCACGTGCCCGAGAACATTACGGAAATGCTTATGCAGTACTTCTCGGGCTTCTCTCTCCGTTTCTCGACCAAGACGTTCACGACGAGATGGATCGACCTGCAGGTGGTATTGCCATGGATGTACGATTTCGCCTGATACTATTGTCATGGCCATGCAGGTCATCCTGGATGCTGCATCCGGCTACGCACACGGTCCGAAACTCAGCGAGGAACGGAACATTCCGCCGCTGAAGGCCTTCAGTGGACGATACGACAATCCTGACACCGAAGGAGAGTGATGCTCGCAGCATCCCTCCACAGACTGGACGATCTGATTCGCTGGTGCAGGATGAGCTTCAAGCCCAAGAAATCGAGAAGTCCTGTCGATCGTGAAAGGGTAGAAGCAGCGGAAAGGTTGTTCATGGTTGCCGGACAAGCGATTCCCACAGTGATAGAGGAACCGGTAAAGAGTCTCGGTCGTGTGTACGATTCAACCCTGACGGACAGGAACGCGGTGGCAGAGATGCAAGAAGTGTTGGCGAACAGCCTACGTACCATCGAACGAAGCAGACTTATAGGCAAATTCAAGATCTGGTGCCTCCAATTCATGCTTATTCCGAAGCTCCTATGGCCGCTGTTAATATAATATATGATATAGGCACGACCACAGTGAAAGCAATGGAGGGGAAAATAAGCAGCTACATAAAGAAGTGGCTTGGAACACCACAATGCCTCACGACTGTCGCACTATATTGTAAGCAGAGCAAGCTCGTCCTCCCGTTCCGTCCCTGAGGGGAAGAATTCGAAGTCGGAAAAGCCAGACTCGCGATGATGCTGCACGAGCCTCCAGATGAAACGGTCAGTACCTCAGTTCCCGCCCTGAGAACGGGAAGGAAGTGGAAAGTCGTCAGCGTGGTCTAAGAAGCCCAGGCAGCAATCCAGCTGAAAGAGGTCATGGGGCACACCCAGTCGGACAGAAGAGGGTTCGGGTACCATGACAGAGATCCGATGTGGTCTAAGGCGACGACTAAGGAACGCAGAGACTGGTGGTTCCAGGAGATCGCAGAGGGAGAGGATGACGAAAGATCGTGTGGCTGCCCAACAGGCGCAGCAGGGCCAATGGATTGTCATGGAAAGAGGACTAGTGCAGAGATCTCTTACCTGGAATGAAATATGGCTATGGCACCACTGCGCTTCAATTTCGTCGTCCGATCCCTCTACGATGTCTTGCCATCAGCTGCCAACTTGGTCAAGTGGGGTAAAGCCACCGACCTGTCCTGTCCCCTCTGTAAAAGGTCCAGACAGCGGAGCACGTATTGTCCGCATGTAAAGTCGCCCACTTGGCGTCACAACAAAGTCCTTACTGAGTTGGCGGCCATAGTGGATGTAGCCAGAATGCAGGCGAACAAAGGGGCCAGGCCGAGGCGCTGGATATTTACTTCGTCCGAGCCGGGCAGCAACGCAGAGACAACGAAGGCAGCGCTGCCGACTTGCCGCTTCCGAATTTTTTCGATGGTGCAGAGGACTGGGAACTGACCGTGGATCTAAAGGGCCGTGACAAATACCCCAAGGTGATCCCGATGTTTGGCTTGCGACCTGACATCGTACTTAGCTCCTCGTCAGCCAAGCAGCTAACGCTGATTCAGCTGACCGTCTCCTACGAGTACAATATTGATGAGCAGCACGTGTACAAGATGGAGAAGTATGATGACATGGTTGCTAGTCTTAAGCTGAAAGGGTACATTGTCAGGCTATTCTCTGTAGAGGTAGGCGCAAGAGGCTCTGTGTATGATGTGCTAAAGAAAATTAGCATTAACGGGCAAGAAAGAACTCCGGCACAAAAACAACTGAGTGAGGCAGCGGAAAAGGCCTGGTGCTGACTGTGGAATTGTCGGAACCTGGATTGGAACATATATGGAAACTAGTATGGTCAAGCGATAACTGCAGAACAACTCACAATCTCTCACCTAAGACCACGAACTTGCAATGTGTCGTGTCTACTCTGAAGCCTTTCCTCCGAGCGAGGGTTGTGAATCTAAGTGCAATCAAATCATGCAAATGTCGGCCGAAGTCCGACCTCCATACCAGAGCGGTAATCGCCCGTAAGTCGCACTCAGCCGCAGAGGCCGGGGGGGGGGGGGGGGGGGGGTTAAAAACCAAAGGAAGAACTGGATTCCTAGTAGAGTTTAGCGCCGTGAAAGGAGCGCGAAAAAGGAACATGGCAACGGAGACGTATGGAGACGATTGAGGCCGTGGCTGGGGATGAAGTAGGCTCCCCACGACCACAGATGCTAAGTGGTAAGCACAAGCTGCACAGACTCTCCTCTCTGAGGGAAGGGAGACTTGAGAGCGGACATGTCTACAGCTACAGCACAACCATAAGGACAACGAAATCAACATAACGTCTCGTACGGCAGGGGAAAGACGCCCGGAGTCATGACCCGGACGGGGCCCGCCCCTAGAGAGTGTTAAGAGGTATAATGGAACGAAACACACGGGGAAGGAGGTATACTTCTGACGATCAGAAGCCCCCTGCAGTGTTTGCTCCGCAAATAGCAAATAAACATTCCCATTTGTATGGTACGTTACACCTTCCTTAGGTATTTAAAATGGCCATGTTAAAGATTGCTTTAGTGAGTCATGTATTATTGATTAATTTCCATGCGTTTTAATGCATATTATTCTTTTGTTGTCTAAGATTAGCGTCACAGGTGATTTATGAATGAAATAACGTATGAGAGGAAAGAGAGAAGAAAGGCAGAATGTCAGGCGGGACTGTGTGCCTTTGATTTTATTTTGATGCCAATTCTTAACCCTTTGAAAATAAAGTTTGTTCATTCGTTCGTTCGTACGTTCTCTCTCTCTCTCTCTCTCTCTCTCTCTCTCTCTCTCTCTCTCTCTCTCTCTCTCTCTCTCTCTCTCGCTCTTTTTTTCTCTCTCTCTCTCTCTTTTTTTCTCTCCCCCCCCCCCCCAATCTCTAAAATAAAACATACAGGTAAATAGGTCATCCCTTTGGATCTTGCACGTGACAGCTTCCTCGCAACAGTAGAAGCAGGTCTCGTTCGTTTCCGGGTGACAGCCGTATATTTCGTGATTGGTGCAGTCCTGCAAGTCAATCAAACGTAATTAGGTTAACAATCAAGGGTAATTCGATTAACAATCAAGCGGAAGTCGACTAACAATGAAGTGTGATTCGATTAACAATCGAATGTAATTCGATTAACAAACAATGCAATTCGAACAAATAATGCAATTCTAGTAATCTGGACACTCTGAGGTAGGCTAAGACACACAGACGACTTATCACAAACATCAGAGAGGGGCAGTCATCAGTTTTTGCCAAAATCATAGGAAAACAAAAACTTGAACACGTTGTGACAACTGAACAGATTTGCGGAAAGAGAGATAGAAGAGGATAGCGAGAGAAAATGATTGTGTCATGGCACGGAAGGGAGTCAAGACACGAATTGATACATGCTCCTGGAGATAGTAAGATGTCGAGAAGCGTGATCACCCACGCGAGCAAGGCAATGGATGATGATTAATTTTATTAACGTTTCAACTAGTCGTATGCTAAGTTGCTTGTGAAAGCAAGGTGACTATTCATTCTATATGGTGTATGTTTAATGACTACAGATTTTGAAAATTTTGCCGTTCCAAGTTTTGAATTCATTCTCTGTGGAGTTCATGCAACATAATAGGTAAATACAAAACTTGGAACAGCAATATTTTTTGAAAAACTGCAGTCAATAAAAATACACCATATATATGCTTAGAAACCCGCAATCAACCTAGCATTTGCTGACTGTTCGTGATTTACTAGGTAATTTTAGTTCAGTAGCTTGCCATTGATTTCTGAACGGTTGAGGCTTCGTTCCGCCGAAATCAACGCAAAGCAAACTGTTTTTAAGTGCCAGCTGGTTTCGAACCCTAGACTCGGTATGAACAGCAACAGAAAAAATGAACTAATCACAAATTCTTAACGATGATCAAAAATTAACAATGAATTGAACAAACACAGATTATTAACAACGATCACAAATGAACACAGAAATGAACAAACATATTTTTAACCAGCGATCATAAATGGAAACAAAAAATAGGTAAACACACATTCTTAACAACGATCACAAATGATCAATAAAATGGGGGGAAAAGCACACATTTTTAGCCAGCGATCACAAATGAAAAATAAAATTAGCAAACACACATTCTTAACATGTGATAATAACTGAACGATGAAATGAACAAACACAAATTCGTAACAACGATCATAAATTAACTATGAAATGGAGAAAAAAAATAAAACAAATCCTTAACAACAATCACACATTCTTAACTACGATCACAACTACACACCAATAAGCCAGACATGGGACAACGGATACTAACGCAAACCTCAGTCCGGTATGACATCACACTGATGTTGGACAACAGGATGTCTTCATCCGACATACAGGACTTCACGCTGGAGTTCACAGCTAGTGAATGCAAGCAAGCAAGCAGCAAATAAACATGCGCCATAGAACTTCCTAGAAACTTTATCATAATTATTAGTTGTTAGAAACAGCTGGGACGATAAAAATAGAAAGAAAAATAATAACTCCTAATCTCTATTACTTTAACTATGAATCTCGAGAAGAAGAAGAAGAAGAAGAAGAAGAAGAAGAAGAAGAAGAAGAAGAAGAAGAAGAAGAAGAAGAAGAAGAAGAAGAAGAAGAAGAAGAAGGAGGAGGAGGAGGAGAGGAGGAGGAGGGGAAGGAGGAGGAAAAGGATTAGAGGATGAGAAGGACGAGAGTGAAGAGAGGACTCATACCTCAAAGCTCTGGCACTGATAATCCAAGCTGTAGAAGTCTGATGTGTGCACGTGCAGCTCGCACCACTGAAATGACAAGACAAGTGTCTCTCTACATTACATTTACCTCAAAATCACAGTGGGTTCGCCTGATGGCAAGGGACTTTAGTACTAGGGAAAGCTTACCTATTTGCCAAAAAAAATTAACTCTTAACTTAATATCTACCATTTGGTATGCACTACTTGGTAATAAACTACACCAATCCATGTCTTTTGGCTTGCGAGAGTTATATTTTGTTTGCGATTATCAAAATCACAAATACTGAAGTATCTGAAAGATCAGATTGTGTGACGGTTTGTTCCATGCTCAGTCTTCGCTGGAGTTGACAGCCAGCGAACGCAAGCAAGCAAACAAGCAGGTCTGATATAAACTATCTTAACTAACGCCTGTTCAACGCCTTACTTCGAATTTTGTTCACACATCTCAGAACAACACCTGTCAGGTTCTTACATTTAACAGTAATTAAGGCTCGTGTGACCTAACACATGTGAGACAAACACAGTCACGGAATGACTTGACGTGACACACTGCAACACTAAGTTAAACACTTTATTTACACTTCACACGCAACACAATCAGATCAGGCATCTCGCCATTACAATGTCTATACAACAATACAATTAGTCAATGAATCAATACAATAGATACACTCACAGACCTATACCACAGCCGCACAGTCTCCTATCCTCTCACAAGGTTTACAAGCAATCGGCATTCAGACACCTCAGTCATACGAGCTTCTCTCAGACCCGTCCGTACTGTCCGACAATCCCAAGCCTGTCTGGCGTATCTCGCTGTGAGCACTTGCCAAGCGGGATCGTGTCCCTGCGTGGATTGCCTGCGTCACGCATGTACTGGCTTGACCGCTGCCTGGTTAGTCTCGCTCACCGGCGAACCTGTGGACAGGTGGTTAGTATTCTCCTGGCGCCGATAACGACGCCGCGGCACAACTACAGGGGAGATTATGACACACCCATGACATGGTTCAGATTTAAAGTCGTTACACACAGAGCTTCTTGGTGAATGATACAATGATATTTTAATATAGTGCTGCCAAGAAACTGTTCCAATAATGCTAGACATCCAGACATTTTACCCGTCAAATCCAGAGCACCGTCGGTGCATGCACTGTCCAATTTGGTCCATTCTGCGCTGTTTGTCTCTACACACAACTTCAGAGTTTCAAACAGATCAGTCCCTTTGGCAGTTGAATGCAATGATTCACGTCCTAGAAGTTATTCAATGACTTCATAATTATCCTTTATTGCTCGAACAAAAACTGCGACCTGAGCTGTGTCAGAAGTGTCAGTGAATTCATCCACTGCCAATGAAAGTAAAATTTGCAATGTTTGATATGTGCAGTTCCGATGAACATTTTTGGCCAATACTTCAACTCACCTGGCGATAGTATTAGACAAAGGAATCTGATTAAATTTTGTTTCACACGTTTTATCGCCAAGCATTCTAGCAACAATTTTAAGGGAAGGTTTGGTTATTTCTTTTGCATCGGTGAACGGCTTCTTTTTGGAACCAACAGAAGAGCGACTTCGTGTAACGCAACAACAGCACTCTTGTTCTGTTTGTTAGCCTTGGTGAAAAATTACTGCTGCCTGGTCAAAGAACTTTCTCTAATAAATCTTTTCTTAACTCCGAATTGATCGGATATTGAACATTTATGTCTGAATGTGTGGTCGTGAAGTGTCATTTCAGATTAAACTTGTTGGTAATAGAAACACAAAATCCGCAGATTAAGAAAACTGGTTTACCGGCTAGGCATAACCATAAATTTCTCCGTCCAATCTTCGTTGAATTATCGACAAGCAACATCTTCACATTTTCGCTTATTACGATTGTTTGATTTTAGATTTTCCACACTCATGTTTATAGGCTTTAACGGTAAATGTTTATTTGAAAAAATCTAATTTCAGCACAATACTACCGACTCCGCTAATCAGTTGTAACAGACGACAACATGGCGCCTTGTGCACTCTGATTGGTCGACAAGGCTGGGATATGGGAACTTCATAACGTTTCGTTGTGAACTTAACAGGCGCATTCGATAATATCTAAGCATAACAACGACGAGCAGAGTAAATTATCGCACGCTGACGGGACGCTCTGACTGCATTTAAAAAATAAAATTATTAAAACATATTCTATTAAACAACGAGGCGTCGCGTGCCACTTTCTTACAGCTGGCGGGCCACAAGTGGCCCGCGGACCGTGGTTTGGGAACCTCTGGTTTAGACTCTCTTCGTATACTCCGGGAAATAGGGGTGCCTAACAAGTCTTTCTTCTTCTACCCTGAGATGTAGAGGGACTTTAAATCTTGTTTACTCTTTCCTCTTTTCGCCTTGGCCAGTGCACTCTAAAATAGTAAACGGTATAAAATAAAACAAAGTAATGAAGCTTTACAGAACAGAATTATGAAACATACAGGGCGTGAAGTTGGACATTTCCACAGCTTTACCGTAGTTCCACCAATTTTGTTCATATTTTGACTATGTTTATAACTGCAACTAAACAATATAAAATGACACAAAGTAGTGCAGCTTTACATAACCGAATTACGACACATACAGGACGTTCCGGCGACTAGCCTTCATCAGCAAACAAATACACACACAAATCACAACACATAGCCACGGAGAAGACCCTCCAGTAACTACAATTGAAGCGTGACGACGCGATGGGAAGAACACAAAAAAGTAAAAATGAAAGCAATGAAGAGGAAATAAAAATTAGAAAAAATGTTCCTACTTACCTGGGAATCCGAACGTGTATCGCCGAGAATGTCACGCTTATCGTCTTATATACACCGCCGAGGGAGAGGGGTGATGTCTGGATGGTGGGTGTAACGGCCCAGTGAGCATCCCAGGTACATGAGTGAAAGTGGCACATGAACAGAAAAAGAAGGGGGGGGGGGGAGCAGGAAGCTAAGTCAGGAAGCTAGTAGCAGTAGAGATGTTTTGGTAACCGAGGAGTCCCAGTGGATATACTCCCGAAGCATGAGTGGGTGCCTGTGAATGGGTTGGCCCTAGAGGACGGATATTATAGAGCAATAAAGGTTGCACCCAAGTATGATGGTGTTACTAACAAAACTCAGATTATGGGCGTCTATGTGTTGTTATGAGGCGAGTCCTAAAGTCTGGGGGAACTGATATGTGTGTGTGCACATACATACATCGACGACGATCAACAAACATTCATACAGTAGTATACATACACATGTGCATGGTATATATTTGCTGATGAAGGCTAGTCGCCGCAACGTCCTGTATGTGTCGTAATTCTGTTATGTAAAGCTGCACTACTTTGTGTCATTTTATATTGTTTACATTTTCACAGCTTTACCGCAGTTCCACAAAATTTTAACTGCAACTAAGTGTACTGTCGTCTCCTGTTAATAGTTATATGTTTGTTATGTGTGCTTTAGATTTATTTACTTCCTCTAACTCGTTGCTGTAGTCACTGGAGGGCCTTCTCCGTGATTATATGTTGTGTTTTGTGTATATATTTATTTGTGTGCTGATGAAGGCTAGTCGCGCAACCCCCTGTATGTTTCGTAATTCTGTTCTGTAAAGCTGCATTACTTTGTTATTTTATATTGTCTAAAATAGTGGTGCGTGTATGGATACTAGAGTTCAAAGCGAACGAGCCCACACCATAAAAAGTGTATAAACAGATCGGTACAGTATATGAGGTCATTTCCCAATTGTTTGATAGGCATTTCAGACTGGGTTGGCCTGGAGGACGAGATGAAGATTGTGTTTTAATTACCCTCTTCTTCGCATCTTGGTGCACCTTCCTTAGTAGTTATATTTTTTCCCAGAAACTGATATGATAAGTCTATGAATGACAGGAATAAGATACAAAAGTCGGAAGCAAAAACAACATACAACAGAACTAAATAAGAAGAGAATGAGACACATACAGAATTGCCGGCCCAATGTGGCATATAGGCGGGCGATCCATTAATGCCTTGAAGTGTTTTTTTTTTATTTTGGTTGCTTGTGGCCACGTTTTTCTTATGCATTTTCCTCAGTTGGACTTGTAATACATGGTTCTATCGTCAAGCTATAGAGCTGAGTGCTTGATGCAACACTGCCAGTTGTGAATTTCAGTGGAATGCTTTTTTATCTATCCGCGGTTGTTTACGTTGTGAACTGCATATTCAGAACAATGGCGGGTGGCCAGTTGCCACGCTAGTTGGTTTGGCTTATTCAAAAATGCTCTCGCATCTGCTGGTTTTTCCTGTGATTGCTGCTTCCGTCGACGATAAACTGTTATTCTAGTGACAGACTGTTGTGTTGGCATTCTGGCAGCGGCCTTATCGTGCATGCATTCTGTTGGTTTTGTCGAGACTGTGTTGATTTCACTTTTCAAATGAGACAGTGACGAGCATTTTGTGTGATTTTCGCTGGCGCGAGAACAGAGGAACATGAGCTGACACATTGCCGTCAAGCTGGAACCCCGAATAGCTAACTAACTATCTAACTAACTAACTAACTAACTAACTAAGTAACTAACTAACTAACTAACGCAGATAGAAGCAAATAAAAAACGTATCCAAGACATCTTACGTTCCAGCCAACACCGCAATCAATTAGTCCGTCGCATGAGTCCGGGTCGTATTTGTTTGAGCATACGGGACACGAGACCTGACCTTGAAACAGATGAGAGCGCACGTTTACACGTCTATATAAATGTATCTCTTTAGTTCAATATATATCAAATAATTCAGTACAAATATATAGATCGTCTTTATAAATGTATCTCCTTAACTCAATATATACCAAATAATTCACCATAAACTTATAGATCGCCTCGGTATTATATATATATATATATATATATATATATATATATATATATATATATATATATATATATATATATATATATATATATATCGTTAGTTAAATATACTAAATAATTCACCCTACATTTACAGATCGTCCCTGTAAATGCGTCTTTTATTTCAGTATATACCAAACAATTCACGATAAATGTATACACGGTCTCAATAATGTATCTATTTACTTCAATATATACCAACCAGTTCACCATACATTTATTGATAGTCTCTATAAATACATCTCTTTATTCAATATATACATCATTAATCTAAATATTACAGAACAGTTCTTAGAAACTGGGAGACCAAGAAGAAGAAATTACTGACAGTTCTCTAATTCTGAATATGAAAGAAAACTGTTTCATAAAAAGCATCACGTCCTGGACACTGAATTCATCATCACCATCATGTGGCATGCCGATAAGCATGGATGGTCACGTTTCGCAGTCTCACGCGGTGGCCAGAGTCATGCGATCACCAGAGTCGTGGATCAGCTCTGTGTTCTTGTCTCGATTATGCCATGTGGCTGAACAATCTAGATATTTATCTCTCTGTTGTCCCCTTGATCTTTTTACCCTCAATCTTGCCTGTTGTTACGAAGTTTTAGGAATTATTTCTTCTTATAACGTGCCGGGGGAAAAAAATATCTTCACTGTCTAATGTCGGTATTATGAAACAGCGTTGACTGCCCCAAGCAACAGATGCCGGCAAAGTATCTATACAAGTTCATCAATTACAGCTCTTCACTGTCTAATGTCGGTATTATGAAACAGCGTTTACTGCCCCAAGCAACAGATGCCGGCAAAGTATCTATACAGGTTCAGCAATTACAGGATTGTCACTGCTTTCAGCGGGCCGCCCAGCGAAAAGTGACCGAGCCATATGGGGTAACACCCTGTGCAATGAAGCTGATCATCATGCCTTTTAACCCCACGTTTTAAAAGATTGCAGCTAGTATTTTTATTTAAGTTGTATATCCCTTACAGGACTTTGCAGTCAACACCAGCATTTTTCAGCTGTTGTAGATTTCTTCGTGGCAAGATTACGCTCAGTTGTTTGCAATTGCTTTCTGCGCGACCGGCTCACATACCTCGTAAATAACCAATGCGACGCGATCCGCTGCGGAATCTCGCGTAGCTGTGTTCTTCACGTGGATATACGGGATTACGGCGAAAGTCGTTAACTCCTTCGCCAGGAGACCGGCGCAGCTGGTATATGTTTACAAAAATTACAAGGATAATAGCAAACTTACTGTTCACATATGTTACACAAATTATAAAAAGCAATGCGGCGAATTTGTAGCCTGGCATTTTAATTTGTTTGAAACTAATCTAGACAAACAGTAGATCAACCACCAGAAGCTACCAGGACTCAACTTGTGTCTGCCGGACTGAAGACCCTATATAGTGAAACTCCAGAGACATGGACAAACTGGGTCATGTGAATGCCACCTTCTGTCCTTAAAGAACGGCAACGAATATTTATTTCTTTTTATCAAGGGAGCTTTGTTTTTCTCTCTGGTTTGTTCTTGTTGGTGTACAGTGTGTGTACATTGTGTGTACGTTGTATGTACACATTGGTGTACATTGTGTGTACGTTGTACAGGGTGTATTTTTACTGACTGTGGGGATCCTGAAACTATTGCCGTTCCAATTCCAATTATCAAAACAAAAATTCCAAATTCGGTCTCGTTAAACCTGCTTCCTCAGCTTTGGTTATTGTTGAGATCCGTGGTTTTTGTAGGTTTTTAGCCCTGCTTTTGTCTTGTGCGCTCTTACGAGTGAGTCCTGTCTCGGACTGGTTACATAGGTGTTTGTGTCGTCAGCTGGGGGGAGAGGGGGGGGGGGGGGTTGGTCGGCGGCTAACCTTTGTGCCCGTCTCCTCTTATGGTTCCTCTTTTTGGTGAAGGCTCGTGTCTCGACTTGTTGCAGTCCTTATAAGGACTTTTTATGGGGTCTTTTTGTCCCCTCGTTTGTGTATTGTCTATAGGAGCTTTTCGATGCTTTTATTTTCCTCCTTGCGCCTTTTTTCACTTTCAATTTTGAGTTTCTGTTGCCTTTCGATTTCTTCCTCCGCGGTCAGCCATGGGATGATTTCTCCGTCTTTTATATAGTACGTGTAGCCGGATCCGTCCTCGGCGTCATAGTGTCGACCTGGGTATTTTATCTGTTTCCTGAGTTTCTTTGGTTTCTTTTCTTCCTTTTCTTCCCGGCGCCTTCTGAATTCCTGGCGCTTGAGTTCCTCCAATCTTGCCGATTCTAGGCTCCCTCCAGGGTGGGCCAAGTGGGTATTCTGTGCCGCCTTCAGGGATCCGGCGAGATAATGATTCCCTCTTGGATTTCTTGAGCGTCGTGGTTGGGCTGTTGGTCTTAGCTTGCGGTTCCGGTTCGGTCTTTTGTTGGGTTTCATCTTACGGCTTTCTTTGTTCTCTTGCATGGCTTCTGTTAGTTTGTTTTGGATTAATTCCATTTCGGCCTTCAGCAGTTCTCTCTCTGCTTTAATGGTTCATAGCATTTCTTCGTTTTCCTTCTTCATCTCGGCCATATGTTCCACTTCTTGCTTGATGTTTTGCTGGATCTCCTTTATTTCGGCAAGCAGCTTTTCATTGTCGCTGGTCGGTGCCGGTGTTTGAAGCAGCTTGATTTGATTCTTTAGTTCATCTATCTGGTCTTGCAATTGAGCTTTTTCCGCTTGTGAGATGCACGTGGCTGTCTCATACCTCCGCATTGTGTCCTTATATGGAGTCTTTGTGGTGATGGTGAACTTTAAGACGTCATCTGTGTCTTTGGAGGTACGGACAGCCCAAGTATCTTGTTCCATGCTTGTCCAGGCAGTTGGCGCACTTTCTTCGTCGTTCCAAATTTTACATTTACCTTTTATGAATCATGAACGCCACAGAGGGTGAATACAAAACTTGGAATGGCAATATTTTCAAACATCCCACAATCATTAAAAATACACCCTATATGTACACATTGGTGTACATTGAGTACAAATGTTTACATTGTATCTGTTGATAAAACCGGAAGTAAGTTAGCGGATCTTTTCTGTGAATGTCTTATGGACACCAATAATAAACTCAAAAAACATGTACTTATCAATGGTATGTATGAGGGCGAGTCAATAAGTAAGTCACACAGTTCTGTGGGATGGCAGGTAAATGTAGTTGGTGTTTTCTACAGGTGTCATTAGGTGACAGCAATATCGAACTTTATATTCCCGTTCGTCAGGTGGCGCTAAGTGTCTCATGCGCATGGGCCGCGCATGAACAAAATGGCGACTGTACTTGCGGAGTGTACAACCAAAGAGCAACGTGTTGTTGTGCGTCTTTTTTTGTTTTTTTTTTTGGGGGAGGGGGGGGGCAAAAGGACTGCCCGTAAAGGACGTTCATAAGCAAATGCTTCCTGTTTATGCTGACAAATGTTTGTCCCGTAAAGCGGTGCATAGCTGGGTAGTCTCAAAGAACGCTCTAAAATTATTGATGAAATGCGATCTGCTTATCCTGCTGAGATTGCAACAGAAGCATTCGTGCAGCGGGTGGAGGAGATGATTAGAGGTGACAGGCGAGTAACGATAGACTATGTAGCATCTGCAATAGGGTGCTCACATGGTTCAGCATACTGCATCATGCATGAATGATTGAAATTTAAGAAAGTGTGCTCAAGGTGGGTACCCAGACAACTGAAGAAAGAACACAGAATGAACCGATTTGGCCTGTCCTTGCATCATCTCTGTCGATACGAAGATGATGGCGAAGATATGCTGAACAGGATTGTTACTGGGGACGAATCATGGGTGCATCACTACCAGCCCGAATCAAAGCGTGCTTCAATGCAATGGAAACATCCTTTTTCGCCTTGTGTTACGCCATAAGCAGGGCAGGTTATGCTGGCAGTGTTCTGGGATTGTCAAGGAGTGCGTTTAACCAATTTGAAGAAGAAAGGTGACAATGGGTATTCTGAATTGTACTGTGAAGTACTATCCATGCTTCATGATGCAATTCGAAGAAAACGTCCAGGACTGCTGACTAGAGGAGTGTTGCTTCTTCGTGACAATGCCAGACCACATACGGCTCGATTAACTCATGAGAAAATTAACCAACTAAGGTGGGAAGTTCTGGAACATCCACCTTACAGCTCCGACTTAGCCCCTAACGATTTCCACCTTTTTGGTCCACTGAAAACCCACCTTGTAGAGAGTGTCTCTTGCCCACTCCTGATAACCTCTATTGGAATCCCATCCTTACATGGAGCCTTGCCAGATGCAAGTTCATTTATAGCACACTTAACTTCTGTTATGGTGGGAAGTGTGTCAAGGCGGTCAAGAGATGGTAGAGCCTCTATGGCGTTGAGGACATCATCCGCTAGTTTGGTCTCACTTGAGTAAAGCTCCAAATAGTGTTCTACCCATCTGTCCATCTGCTGTTTCTTATCAGTGATGATTTCTCCAATCAAGGTTTTCAATGGTGCACTTCTTTTGATCACTGGACCACAGGCTTTCTTTATTCCTTCATACAGGAGAGCCTGGCATATGATACCACAACATCTAGCTTAAGAATGGAGGTGGAGGCGGTCAGTGCAGCTTTCCGCTCGATGGAGAATACGATACAACACACACACACACATCGTGATTGTAACTGACTCAGAAAGCATGCTGAGTAGGGTGACGACAGGCAGGCTTCGTGCAGAGTGGCTTGCCTCGCTTCGGAAGTCACGGGTGACAAGCATCGTCTGGATCTTTTCTCCGGGGCATGCTGATGTGCTGGGGAATGAACAGGCGGACAGATTGGCTGGCTCGGCAAAACATGGTGGAGTATTGATGCATGACAAAGCAGATGTGGTTGCGACCTTGTGGGAGCATGTGTACACCTCGGAGGAGCAAATGGATCACCATGGTCTGGCAAGAATGCGACAGCGAGGGGTGACGAGGGGATCTGGTCGACGATAAACGCTCAGAGGAAATGTGAGACGGACATATAATCAGATTGCTACTGGTACTATTAGTGTTGGAACTCTTCGCTGGCTGCTGAGGATGGAGACGGAGCGCTTATGGGAATGCCCC
This sequence comes from Cepaea nemoralis, assembly GCA_014155875.1. Taxonomy (NCBI): domain Eukaryota; kingdom Metazoa; phylum Mollusca; class Gastropoda; order Stylommatophora; family Helicidae; genus Cepaea; species Cepaea nemoralis. The sequence goes on along the minus strand of JACEFZ010022273.1, from coordinate 421,277 downwards.
GAATGCTGTGATGTCGGTTCCTAAATCAATCAATCAATCAATCACATGCTTCTAATGTTTCCCTTATCACTTGCGATTTGAATGGACTCACATAACCTGATCCAATAGTCATTTGCACACAGCCTGGCAGCCTTTTGCACATCCTTCCTAGCTTGCTTTAGCTCACTCAGAGTGTTACGTGTTGGTCTTTCCTTCTTTCTTAAGAGACTTAACTTCTTCTTATCAATCAAGGGCTGCAGAGTCTGGCTGTTTGCCGCAAACCAGTCCTGCCTCTTATGATCCACAGTGCCGTAAACCTCTACGGCAGTTTTATAAAGAGTTTCCTTAAGTTTACCCCACTTTTCACTTACTGTACAATTTTCTGGTGTATCAGTGAAAGCGTCTTCAAGTTGCTGTTACTGAAAGTACTTTTCAGGATCGTGAGTGGTAATAATATTAATCCTGGGGCTAGATTTGTGTTTATCTATGTAGATTCTCTTTGGTCTCAGTCTAACCCTTGCAACAACCAAAGAATGATCCGCATCACAGTCAGCACTGTGGTAACTTCGAGTCAATGATATATGGTTCAGATGTTGTCTCCGTGTGATGATTAAGTCCAGCTGGTGCCAATGGCCAGATCTTGGATGTTTCCATGTGACCTTATGCAGCTCTTTTGTTTTAAAAATGGAGTTTGTAATACATAGGTCATTTCTGGTGCAATGCTCCAGCAGCCTTTGCCCATTATTCATGCGACCGAAGTTGTATTTTCCAAGGCACACTGGCCATGAACTCGAGTCCATGCCCACACGAGCATTGAAATCACCGAGCATATAAATGTAGTCGGATTTTGGAACTGCCTTGATCACGGAGTCTAACTCCTCATAGAACGAATCCTTCACATTATCAGAGGAATCGAGTGTCTGTGCATATGCAGTAATAATGGTGGCAAAACCACAAGAGGTTGCCAAGCGCAGGGATAATAGTCTTTCATTACCTCCTGCTGGAATTTCAATCATTCACATTAGCAAATTCTTCACTGCAAAGCCAACACCTTGTTGCCTTTTTTCAGCCTGCTCTCTTCCAAAAAATGTGTAATTGTTTTCCGTGAGTGACCCTTCCTCAGCGAGGCGAGTCTCCTGCAGGCCAGCAATATCAATGTTAAGACGATTGAGTTCGGCATCAATCACAGCCGTTTTTCTCACATCGTCAATATTTGTCAAATCAATGGAAAATCCTGGACACATTGTTCTCACGTTCCAGGTTGCAAAGCCGTAGCTTGAGGTTTCTATTTTTCGTTATATTAGTATACGGTGCATTGGTTTTACAGCCTGCGATTCAGATTTTGTCCTAGCCCCAAGCACCCATTGAAGCAGGCAGGCTGTGTCGGATCAGCACCCAATAGGCCGGGGCTGCCCAGCTTGAGGCAGGCGGTAGATGATCAGTGACACCTGTAGATGTCTCCCACCGTCAGAGGCAACGCGTGGCGCCCCATGTCTACGCCAATTCACAGGGACTTATAACCCGTAACAGTTGCCTCTCGCTTTGATTCCGAGACCCATTAAGACCAGGGATGGAGTTATTGCCTCTCCATAGCACAAAGCCTGGGCTAAAATATAGGGACCATGTGTTGCCCGTGCAGCATGATCCCTCTCTCGGCCTGCCTAGTTCACTCCAGAGGACAGGTACACCTATACATCTGGAACAAGACAAGCTGCGGAAGCTGTCGGATCAGTAAAGCAATGCTCTAACTGTCCCGCCCGTCGGAGCTTCGATCCTAGACCAGCTGCCAGCCAAAACTTAGGGGCCTGGTCTGCCCTGCCATGACATTTTGTCTTTAGGGTTGCATTTCCTATCACCAGGTAAGGCTTGTACCCTCCCAATTGCGCTCTTCCTTCCGAAGCCATTGGCACAATGAGGGGCGTCGGGTTTGGTAAGCGCCGCCCAACGTTCGGCGCTAACAGAAAGCAGGTAGAACCGTCTACTGTCATACGGTAGCTCAGTCATATCTGACTAAGACCTGACATCAACACAAAACAACAGGGGAACATAAACTGTATGAACCACTTGAGTGAACTGAAGGAGACAATGAGGTTTACACAAAAGACGCCACTGCAAATATTTTGTTAATGCTGTATATCCTTTGCAGGACATTGCAATCAACACCAGGTTGATCTTCTATGCAACTGCACATTCAGTCATTTGCCATTGTTTCCGGATCGAAGTTTAAATCCAGCTTAATGTCGGTGTGGTGAGTGAAAAGCCTACTTCACACCAAAGCACCGGAAGTGAAAAGCGAGCGCTGTTGTCCTTTCAGCCAAGTCGACGTCCATTGCAGACACAACCAGTGAATTTTAGAGGAACAAAAGAAGACGAGGAGGATAAGTACAAGTACCACCAGAGATTGAACTCAATGGGCTCTGACGGTTATGTTTATATAAATATGTATTCAGAACAATGTATTTTCTTAGTGAATATAAATACAGAAGCCACAAACAATATGTTGCACGATTTATTGCCTGAAATATTTCGCTGCATCTCGTCAAGTACATACTAATGTATATCTAATGCTCCACGTTCTTTCTAACAATACTTGTGACTATATGGTTTAAGTGTTTCAGCTAAAGTGTTATTCATTTATGCATTTCATATCATATATAACTCTGCCATATGCACCTAAGAAGGTACAGCGATATGTAAACGACAGAAAGGGGTCGACCGAGAAGAAAATGGATTGACAACATTAAAGACAATGTATAATCACATGGAATGACACTATCCAGTGCCACCCTTTGACGCTGGAGCGCCAGCGACGGTAAAAGTGTATGATGATGATGATGATGATGATGATGATGATGATGATGATGATGATGATGATGATGATGATGATGATGATGATGATGATGATGATTAACTACTACCTGAAACTATTGTGAGAAAATTTCAGGTCCGTTTTGAAAGATCGTGTCTAGATAAGATAGTCTTCCGGATGTCATGTGTCAGATTGGACCAGCCTGAGCAGTCAGCAAGCCAAAGGAAGAAATAAAGTTCGTGATTAAAAATGATTCACCTAAACCTTAACAACTGATATCAAATTGGATGTTCTAGTTGTAAATCAGGTGAAAGGTCAATTAAGATAAAAAGAAATTTTTAAGTAGTGTTTACGTACAAGTTTTATTATGTGTATTAAAAATGAATGTGTTAATTTGCTAAGCATCTGTTGTTTGGTATAGAAACCTCCATCCATCCATCGCGTGCCATGCCGGTAAGCGTGGGCGGTCATGATTCGCCACTTCACCCGATCACTAGAGTCGTGGATCAGCTCAGTGTTCCTGTCTCCACTGTGCCACGTGGTCAAGCCATCCAGGCATGTCTCTGTCTTCCCTTTGTTCTCTTCCCCTCGATCTTGTCAGTTGTCACCAAGTTCTCTTATGTATTTCTTCTCATAACATGTTAAAAAAATGTTGACTGTCTATGTCTAATTTCTCTAGTCAGTTTACGATTCTCATTTGTTTCTTGTAGGACTTGGTCGTTGATTTTCTATCTATCCGTGCTATTCTTTGCTTTCTCCCCAGAAACCACATTTCTACAGCCATCAGATGCTTTTCAGTTTGTCCACTCATTGTCCATGCTTAACATCCATACAAAAGTGCAGGCGCTATGTAGTACCTCAACACTCTTTTTCTCGTAGCAATTGACATCTATTTTATTGGGCAGCATGTTTTTAATCTTTCAAAAGGCTACGGCGACTCTTGTTCTGATATTTTCAAGGCATCTCCCATCAGATGTTATGACTGTTCCGAGATAATTGTACCGAATCACTTGTTTAAGAATGTAGTGGTACCTCGGATTACGAACGCCTCAGGTCACGAACAATTCGGGTTACGAACAACTTCTAAACATTTTTGTCTCGGGTAACGTACGGTGTCTCGGGTTACGAAGGAAGGCGAGAGAGAGAGAGAGAGAGAGAGAGAGAGAGAGAGAGAGAGAGAGAGAGAGAGAGAGAGAGAGAGAGAGAGAGAGAGAGAGAGAGAGAGACAGAGACAGACAGACATACAGACAGACAGACAGACAGAGAGGTTTAACGTTGGAGAAAAACGGGGACCCTCCGTGGCGAAGTGGTCAAGCCGTTTGACTCGGGCTCCGAAGTTTGTGGGTTCGATTCCGGGCCACGTCCTTTGGTTCACGAGTTAAATTTTTCGGAGACTCCTGTGGGTCCGTCGCTAGAGCTACGGAGTTCGTGCTTTGTGTGACGCTTTCCGCGCTGCGGAAAGAGAGTGAGCCATATGGGATAAAACCCGGTGCAATGAAGTCGACCCTTTCGACTTTTAAGAGATTTTTTAAGCGACAAGCGATCGCGTACAGTACAAATGAAGGCCACGATGTACTAACATTGCTTAGTGCTAGCCTAGTAGCCTTTTGCACACGTGCTCAGCCTCGCTTTCATTGGCCTTACTACACAGCAGTAAACGATTTCTTAGCAGTGGCACTGTGTTCAGTTTATCTCTTTCATTATTTTTCTTGTTAACCCCTTCAATTATGAGCTCGAAGAACGGTTGTGGTGCTGCTAGGAAGCAGAAACGTATAACAGTGGAGGTAAAGAAGGAAATAATTATGAAACATGAAAATGGCGTTCGTGTGTGTGTCATCGCTAATGGGAACAGCATGGCAAAATCAATTATCTCCACCATCATAAAGAACAAAGAGTTACTCAAATCAGCAGCTGCAGAAGCAATGACCTAAACTTGTAGAGAAAGTTGAAAATCTTCTATTGAGCTGGATCAATGAAAAGCAACTTGCAGGAGTCAGTGTTAGTAAGGCAATAATATGTGAAAAGGCGAAGCTATTGCACAGTGATTTATTGTGGAAATTGTTTGGTATAAGTGATGAGACTGACGCTTTTAAAGCCAGCAGAGGCTGGTTTGAAAAGTTTAAAAAAAAGAAAAAGAAAAAAAAAGAAGCAGTATTCATAGTGTAATTAGGCACGGAGAGGCTACAAATTCTAACGAGAAAGAAGCAGAAGCGTTTAAGGTGGAATTTGATAAGATCATCAAGGAAGACTACGTTCCACAAGTCTTTAATTGCGATAAAACGGGCCTTTCCTGGAAGAAAATGCCAAAGAAGACCTTTGTCACCCAGGAGGAGAAAGCACTGCCGGGGAAAGCACTCCTGAAACTAATGATTCACTGGCTCACTGCCGGGGCACAAACCAATGAAGGACAGGTTAACTCTGCTGTTCTGTGCCAGTGTATTGGATTAGATTGTGTCTTTGGGCAAAAATGTGGGCCTGGACGTCGATAGCAACGACTTGGACGAGCTGATTGAGGACCACAGTGGAGAGCTCACTACAGATTAGCTTGTCGATCTTCAAGATGAACAGCTAAAGACATTAAAGGAGAAGCAGTCGTCTGATAATGAGGAGCCAGTGATTGTTTCAACTGCCAGGATTAAAGAAATGTGCAGCAAGTGGGCAGACGTCGAAGATTTCATTGTGAACCATCATCCAAACAAACTTGTTAACTGGGTAGTAAACCTGAGAATGATAATGCGATGGCCCACTTCAGAAAGGTTCTCCAGCAAAGGAAGCGACAAATTTCTCTTGATAGTTTCTTGATGCAGAAAGATTCCCAGTCGGCTGCCAAGAAACAGCGACAAGAAACTCCTGAAACTAATGATTCAGAATAGCAAAGAAAGTGACAAATTTCTCTTGATCGTGTTCTTGGTTAGAAAGATGGACTAAATCTTTTTCCTTTATTTTACATTTAATTTATTTGGTTGTTTTCTTTCTATTTATTAACTACGTGAAGTACGCGTATTTTTTGCGTTTTGTCAGGTAAAGCGACCGGTTGTTAATAAAGATGAACGATTCTATCATCTTTAAACGGATTGTCTCTATTTCATTGATCTCAATTTCGGGTTACGAACCGAGTTCTGGAACGAATTACGTTCGTAACCCGAGGTACCACTGTATTCCCATTTACCCGTATATTACATGTAGAAACCTGACCAATAAATAAACATGTATATTACATGTATCTACCTGACCAATAAATAAACATGTATATTACATGTAGAAATCTGACAAAATAAATAAATATGTATATTACATGTAGAAACCTGACCAATAAATAAACATGTATATTACATGTAGAAACCTGACCAATAAATAAACATGTATATTACATGTAGAAACCTGACCAATAAATAAACATGTATATTACATGTAGAAACCTGACCAATAAATAAACCTGTATATTACATGTAGAAACCTGACCAATAAATAAACAAACAAAAAAACCGTGGCTGAGGAGTTATGCTAATTCTCTTCTTTTTTTTTTTGGTGTAGCCATTATATTAGATAAGCTAACATCAAATTCTGTCAAAGGATATCGGGCTGTGTCAGACAGAGTTCTATTAGTAAAATTAAACGGAAGACCTTTTAAAATAAATGTCATTCAAGTATATGCCCCAACAAGTGAATGCAGTGAAGAAAGTATAGAGGAATTTTACAATGTCATGGAGTCTGCTTTGAAGAATTGTAAAAAATCAGAAATAAATATCATAATGGGTGATTTCAACGCAAACATATGAAAGCAAAGTGATGGATGCAGTCTAGGCAACCATGGTTTGGGAGAGAGAAATGAAAGAGGATACAGACTTGTAGAATGGGCAAGAGAACAAGAAATGGTTGTAGGAAACGCCTGGTTTAAACAGCATCCTAGAAGATTATGGACATGGAGGAGTCCAGACAGCAGGATTAAAAACCAGATAGATTACATCCTGATTAGCAAAAGGTTTCGAAATGCGTTAACAGTCGTAAAAACAGTTCCAAATGCAGACTGTTACAGTGATTACAGATTATAAACAGGCACATTGAGGGTAAAGTTAAAGAAAGTCAAGTGTACAGCAGGAAACCCTAAATATGACTTGTGCAAATTGAAAACCGACAAAGAAATACAAGATAATTTTAACATTGAAGTAAAAAACAAATTTGATTTATTGTCTGATCTAAAGATCCTATTTCAAGATGTAGATGATCAATGGGAAATGCTGAATAATTCAATCAGTTGTGCAGCAGAAAAAACTATTCCAAAAGTAAAGAAAGTGGGCCGTAAAACATGGATGACTGAAGAAATTTTACAACTAATGGAAACAAGAAGGCAGAACAAAAATAATCCTGCCAAATATGAAGAAATTCACAGAAAAGTCAGAACCTTATGTAAGGAGGCAAAAGAAACATGGCTTGAGAAAAATTGCAGAGAAATTGAAAAACAACACAACAGTAAAAATGCGAAACTAATGCACAAAAGAATTCAGAAGCTTACTAATAAAAGAACACGTACATCAGCAGGCTGCCTAAAGACAAAAGATGGAAGAGTCATAGAAAAAGATCAGATCTTACATGTATGGTCAGATTACGTGATAAACCTTTATGGCGATAACAGAGACGAACAGTATGATGTTCAAAATAATAATGAAGACCAGCAATTTTGAAGATGGAGGTTCAGAATGCTCTTAACCATATGAAATCTGGCAAGACCCCCGGTTCAGACAGCGTCACAACAGAAATGATTAATGCTTTAGAAGAATATGGAATAGATAAAGTTACCAGTCTGCTTAATACAATATATGATACTGGAAATATACCTCAGGAGTTATGTAATTCTGTATTTATTGCAATCCCAAAGAAATCAGGAGCCTTGGAATGTGATCAACATCGAACAATTAGTATAATGAGTCACATCACGAAGATTTTGCTAAGAATTATCATGCAAAGAATTAGGAGGAAAATACAACCTGAAATAGGAGAAGAACAATGTGGGTTTGTAGAAGGCAAGGGTACAGTAAATGCTGTGTATATACTGAGAACCGTAATCGAACATTCTATAGAAGTAAACAAAGATCTACACCTTTGCTTTATTGACTACACAAAGGCTTTCGATAAAGTGAGACATGTCAACATGATAAGGATGCTTGAAGATCTACAAATTGATGGAAAAGACCTTAGACTTGTAAAAAACATATATTGGAAACAACAAGCTGCCATAAGAGTTGATAATGAAGTAAGCCAATATCAGCCTATTAAGAGAGGTGTGAGACAGGGATGTGTAATGTCTCCAGATCTGTTTTCCCTGTACAGTGAAAGTATTTTCAGAAATATTGAAGATATGGAAGGAATCAACATTGGGGGACGATGCATCAATAACATTAGATATGCAGATGATACAGTCTTGATTGCAGACAATGAACAGGACCTGCAAAATTTAGTAGATGCAGTTGTTACACACAGTGAACAACTAGGGTTAGAATTAAATTGTAAAAAGACACAGATTATGGTCGTCACTAGGAAGAACGAAATACCACAATGTAATATACAAGTAAATGGGAATATTCTTCAACAAGTGAATAGGTACAATTATCTCGGAACAGTAATAACATCTGATGGAGATGCCTTGAAGAGATTAGAACAAGAATCGCCATGGCAAAAGTAGCCTTTAGCAAGATGAAAAACATACTGACCAATAAAAAGATGTCAATTGAAACGAGAAAAAGAGTGTTGAGGTGCTACATAGAACCTGTACTTTTATATGGATGTGAAGCTTGGACAATGAGCAGTCATGCTGAAAAACATCTGATGGCTGTAGAAATGTGGTTTCTGAGGAAAATGCAAAGAATACCATGGACAGCCAGAAAGACCAATGAACAAGTCCTTCAAGAAACAAATGAAGATCGTAAACTGATTAGAGACATTAGGCGTAGACAGTCACAATTTTTGGGGCATGTTATGAGAAGAAATGATTTGGAGAACTTGGTGACAACTGGTAAGATTGAGGGGAACAGACCAAGGGGAAGACCTAGAAGCAAGTACCTGGATGGCTTGGCCTTGTGACATGGTCGAGACAGAAACACGGAGCTGATCCACGACTCTGGTGATCGAGTGAGATGGCAGAACATGACCGCCCACGCTTACCGGCATAGCACATTCTGGATGGAGGAGTTATGGTGTCAGGCTTAGGAGGTACCGGGTTCGATTCCTGCATAGGGCGAGAAATTTTTCCAACGGTTGGAATCGGTTTTTAACAGCTTCAGTGCCAAACAAACAATAAGTTTAGTTTGGACTAAACAAAAATAGATGTCGGAAAATGTGAAGTAGAGGTGTGTCTCAGTTATGACAGGTCGCATGATGATGATAACTGATCTAATAATCTGGTTATCTTTGATCTAATTATAATTTTTCTTGTTATCCTTAATTCATATAAAAGAAAAAGTCGCTGATGCTGTAAACCATATGAAGAGAGGGAAAACAGCTGGGCCAGATGAATTAACATTTGTAGAATTAGATGTATTGGGGAAAATTGGAGTAGATATATTAACCAAAATGTTGAATTATATTTACTTTAGTGGATATTTACCGAGCGGTATGCTGAAATCTGTATTTATAGCTACACGAAAAAGATCATGAGCAATTGAATGCAAGGAATTTCATTGCTAATATGGTAGCAGACATGTTATATTATAAAGCAATGACATGACATAATAGATTACACAACCACATGCATACAAAATTCGAAATTGGCGAATCAGCCATATGCACAGGAAGATTGGCGCCGCAGACAACAGATTACATACTCCAAAACATGACACACGTAGGCAAACCTTCTGGCCTGGAGACACAACAGTGGAAGATAGACTATATGGACCACTGAGTGAACTTTAAACGAATAAGACAGTGAAGTTCATATATGAGACAACATGGCAATTATAGACAAATTTCAAGCGAACGAAAGAAGAAGCAATGCCATTTCGGGGATATATAAGCCCACAGGAGATACGGGAAGTTGCTTAAGATGATTAATCATCTCATTGCTTCTTAAAACAGTTAATTAAATCACACGCACCCCTGATCTCTTTGGTAGTAAGATCGGATGCATAGTCTTTTAATATAAGGGCGAAATACTGGAGGTCCCGTGTACAAATTGGGAACGTTAAGAATCTCACGATATTTGGGTAATTGCAAGGAGTATTCGTATTGCCGCTGTCCTGTTAAAATTGATAGGAACGGTAAAAACATACCCATAGGTAGTTAGAGCCCAATACTGCGGATGGAATCTGTCTAGAAGACATAAATCTTACACAACTGGGCACCGAGGTCGGACACACATGTATTTAGTGCATACCTAGGTGTGACGCATTCCACGCTAAACAACGACCAAGAAGAAGAGTATGGTTATGCAGTTGAGAAATTGAGGGGAGGGGGCTGTTTCTTCATTTATTCTGCCCATCCCTCAGCCAAACCATGGCCACACAGGTTTTAACCACTGGGCTGGGACAAAATAGGGTGGATATAACGGTATATAGTCGGATGATGATGAACAACTTAAAACCTGTGGGTAAAACAGCAACCTAGACCTAATCACAATGTGCTGCTTTGATACCCGACTTTGGTACACCCTAACAGGCCTCTCCACAGATGGACAGTTCCAGTACCGGTCTTGCCCACCGAACCGGTTTCTGAGCGTGAATTCTGTAGCATCGTGTCAATGGCTGAACTTGTTCAGTGCCAAACAAAACATAGGTTTGCACCAAACATGGCACACAGTCAAATGAACAAGTTTTATATTGTCAATTTCCATTCACTGAGCAATGAAATTGCGGAAGATACCATAGACAGAGCAAATAACACAATGACCATAGTTTGGCGATACATCGTCCTTCTGTCCAAATGGGTGGTCACATTCGGCGATAATTTATCCTTTGGCATAAGTTAGTTGCATATCCTTTACAGGACGTAGCAGTCAACCCCAGAATTTTTTGGCTGTTTGTAATTTCTTGGCAAATTTACGTTCAGTAGTTTGCCATTGCTTTCTGAAAATACAGCACTCACACCATTGTATGAAAATCAACACAATGCGGTCTGCTGCTGAAATCGTCCTAGTTGTTTTTCGAACTCCGTATGCGGGATTAACCTCTTCGCCACGGAGCGGGCGTGCAAATAGCAGTTTGAGGAAATTCTCTAGGTCAGTTTCACTTCAACAGATTCGAGCTCCCTTCAGGTCTCGGGGGACCAGGACAACAATGCAGCGGACTTCAGAGGGACCCCTCAGTCTCCCAGAGGACTCCGCCAATCAATATATACATGTGTAAAGAGATCAACAACTGACTTATATGAGAAACTTGAAAGCATCAGGGATGTTGATGATGGCAGGGATTAAGTCGGCACAATTTCAGCAGTACATTGTTAACACAAGAAGTTGAGCCCATGGAGAGACTGTTAAAAAGTCAAGCTAGGAAATAAAGAAACAGATGGGTGGATGGATGGATGGATGGATGGATGGATGGATGGATGGATGGATCGGTGGATGGATGGATGGATGGATGAATATGGCTGGCTGGCTGGATGGATGGTTGGATGGATGGATGGATGGATGGATCGGTGGATGGATGGATGGGTGGATGGATGGATGGATGGATGAATATGGCTGGCTGGCTGGATGGATGGATGGATGGATGGATGGATCGGTGGATGGATGGATGGGTGGATGGATGGATGGATGGATGAATATGGCTGGCTGGCTGGATGGATGGTTGGATGGATGGATGGATTGATGGATGGATGGCTGGCTGGCTGGATGGATGGATGGATGGATGGACAGAAGAATGGACAGACGGAATGATGGACGGACGGATGGACAGACAGACGGAAGGAAGGCAGGCATGCAGGCGGGAGGGAGGGAGAGAAGGAAGGAAGGAAGGGAGGGAGGCAGGGAGGGGGAGGAAGGAAGGAAGGAAGGAAGGAAGGAAGGAAGGAAGGAAGGAAGGAAGGAAGGAAGGAAGGAAGTTGATGATGGCAGAGATTAAGTTGGCACAATTTCAGCAGTACATTGTTAACACAAGAAGTTGAGCCCATGGAGAGACTGTTAAACAGTCAAGCTAGGAAATAAAGAAACAGATGGGTGGATGGATGGATGGATGGATGGATGGATGGATGGATGGATCGGTGGATGGATGGATGGGTGGATGGATGGATGGATGGATGGATGAATATGGCTGGCTGGATGGACGGATGGATGGTTGGATGGATGGATAGATGGATGGGTGGATGGATGGATGGACAGAAGAATGGACAGACGGAATGATGGACGGACGGATGGACAGACAGACGGAAGGAAGGCAGGCATGCAGGCGGGAGGGAGGGAGAGAAGGAAAGAAGGGAGGAAGGAAGGAAGGAAGGAAGGAAGGAAGGAAGGAAGGAAGGAAGGAAGGAAGGAAGGAAGGAAGGAAGGAAGGAAGGAAATAATTGAAGTTCTTTTTGTTGATCTTTTTGTCATGATCTATTCATGACTAATCGTTGAGAGTATTATCATTGATCTACTTGACATTCACATGTTGTCACAGGTCTAAGTATAACTGATGTTGCTATCAATGAGAAGGGGGGCATTGGAGAACTCGGTGACGACTAGAAAGATCAGCGGTAAAAGAAGCAGAGGCAACTCTAGAGAAATGATGCTGGATGGTCTAGAGAAATGATGCTGGGTGATCTAGAGAAATGATGCTGGGTGGTCTAGAGAAATTATGCGGGTGGTCTAGAGAAATAATGTTGGGTGGTCTAGAGAAATAATGTTGGATGGTCTAAGGACATGCATGGAGCAGTATCATCGGTAGAAGGGATCCAGAACACCAAGGAACTAGATTCGCGGAGAGATAGGCCTATGGTCGCCTAAGCTATTTGACAGGTTGCGGGATGATGATAAATGATCTAATAATCTATTTCTTTTGGTCTAATTATCCTTTTACTTGTTATCCTTAACTAATTCAGTGCCGAAGGATAATATATCGCGAAACGCGACTTACCACTTGGACCGAAGGACTATATACAGGGTATATTTTTAATGACTGTGGGGTTGTTGAAAATATTGCCGCTCCAAGGTTTGTATTTACCTTTTATGTTGCATGAACTCCACAGCGTTAATACAAAACTTGGAACGACAATATTTTCAAAAACACCACAGTCAATAAAAATACACCCTATATATCGCCGTACGAGGTCGTCGTGTTATTTATTTTGTTTCGTGGTATCATTCGCAGTTTTAATGCTCAGTAAATGGAATTTTACATTACAGTACTTGTTCGTTTGATAGTGCGCATATTTGGTGCAAACCTATTTTTTGTTTGGCACTGAATCAGCACCTTTCCGTCTTGGCAGACGATAGTTTGTTACATTGTGCTTCATAAAGGCGTAACAACTACAATCCATGGCGGTAGCGAATGTGACTGATCAGGCTAATTCGTGCTGTACATGTAAGTCCACAATGGATGCATATGAACACATGTGCATTTTCATCATCACGCACCATCTTAGTCTCATGCGCTCATTGTGTGACCTATCCGCAATAATGTTCTCCTTTGTCTTTAGTCTATTTCTGATAGTTGCCCTCCATGCAACACGTTCAGTGGCGAACTTGCTCCCAATGTGCATTATCAATGCCAGTATCAATCATGTCCTGTTTACATGCATCTTGCATGTAAGATGAGAATTGTGGAAATAGTTAAGGGATTACCTGGATTAATTGAATTATTGGACACAGTCGATCAGCAGAAAATTGATAATGTGCTTGAATGAGCAGAGTGACTCAGAAACAATATGAGAGGGTCAGTCAGAATGACACTAAATTGTCATATTTAGTTTAAACTTTGTTTTATAAAATTTATAAACTACTCTTGAATATTAAAATAAATAAATTATGTCGTTTTACATGTACCTTTGTACATATAGTCCTATTTAGTAGACACTAAACCTAAACTTTCATAAATTTCATAATGTTATTTGAACTGTATTCCATATTAATATTATAATGGGACTCCCATGGGATGGTATGGGATGGGACAGGAATAAATTACCATGGGATGGGATGGGACAGAAAAATATGTCCCATGGACAAGCCTGCATTTTCATCTAAGTCTAAGAAGACTGAGAGTGGAACAAACCGTCACACAACCTGATCTTCCCAATACTTCAGTATTTGTGATTTTGTCTTGCCACTTAATACCAAGAATTCTTCGCAGACACCGCATATGAGTAAGATGACCAGGCTTCACTGCCATAAAGAAGAGTACTAAGGACACAGGCTTGAGAGACAAGGACTTTTGTTTTGGCAGTAAGCTGCCTATTCTCCCCGACTTTTTTGTTAACCTGTTCATTGTTGTTGCTGCCATACCAATCCGGATGTTGATTACCTGATCTAGGGATAATTTGCTATTTACTACTGATCCTAGATATGTAAAATGGTTTACCATCTCTAGTTCGGTGTCGTCAATAACGATTGATGGTACCCCATGTGCACCTTGTGACATAATCTGTGTCCTATTTTTGCTAGTTGTTAAACCAAATTCAGAACAACCATTTGAGAATGCAGATAGTATACTTTGTAATTCTTCCCCAGAGTGGGTTGTAATTGCAGCATCGTCTACAAACAGCAACTCTCCGATCAGTACCCTTCTAATTTTAGTCTTGGCCTTCAATCTCTGAGCATTGTAGAGGCCGTAATCTGAGCATGAGTGAATGCATTAAACCACCATCCTGATCACGAAAGACATATTTCAGTAGAAGTGAAAAGTATACTCCAAAGAGGGTGGGAGCTAGTACACAACCTTGCTTAACTCCACTCTTGATTTTAAACTCTTCTGAAGTTGCACCATCAAACTTGACTATACCCTTCATGCCTGTGTGGAACGATTTCATAATGGACAGAAGAGTTGGTGGGCAGCCAATCTTATTTAGTGCTTTGAACAGATCCTCACGACTGACCAAATCAAATGCCTTTGTGAGGTCGATGAAGGCAATAAACAGTGGCTGATTCTGTTCACGGCATTTTTCTTGCATTTGTCGCTATGAGAATATCATAGCAATGGTAGATCGGTTCTGTCGGAATCCACACTGTGATTCGGGGTAGACTTGAACTCCCAGGACTTGAAGTCTGCGTAGAACAATTATAGCAAATACTTTCCCAACAATACACAGAAGTGAAATACCCCTAAGCCGTTACAGTAACTCCTATCCCCCTTGTTCTTGTACAGTGTTATGATGCTTGAATCTTTGAAATCATATGAGACTTGTCCTTCTCGCCAGCATAGCACTATTAGCTGGTGGATCTATAGAGTGGGCGTGTCTTGTCCACTCCTGATAAGATAACCTCTATTGAAATCCCATCCTTACCTGGAGCCTTGCCAGATGCAAGTTCATTAATAGCACACATCTGTTATGGTGGGAAGTGTGTCCAGGTGGCCAAGAATTGGAAGGACCTCTATGGCGTTGAGGGTATCATCCGATAATTTGGTCTCGTTTGAGTAAAGCTCCAAATAATGCTCTTCCCATCTATCCATCTGCTGTTTCTTATCAGTGATGATTTCTCCAGTCAAGGTTTTCAGTGGTGAACTTCTTTTGATCATTGGACCACAGGCTTTCTTTATCCTTTCATACATGCTTCTGATGTTTCCCTTATCACTTGCATTTTGAATGTACTCGCATGACTTGATCCAATAGTCGTTTGCACACTGCCTGGCAGCCTTTTGCACATCCTTCTTAACTTGCTTCAGCTCACTGAGAGTGTTTTGCGTTGTTCTTTCCTTGTTTCTTAAGAGAGCAATCTTCTTTCTATCAATCAAGCGCTGCAGTGTCTGGCTGTTTGCCACAAACCAGCCGTGCCTCGTAAGATCCACGGTGCTATAAACCCATACCGACACATAAAGTGTTTCCTTAAGTTTACCCCGCTTTTCACTTGCTGTACAATTTTCTGATGTATCAGTGAAAGTGTCTCCAAGTTACTGTTGGAACTCAAAGCACTTATCAGGATCTTGGGTATTAATAATATTAATCCTGGGGCTAGATTTGTGTTTAGTCGTATAGATTCTCTTTGGTTTCAGCCTAGCCCTTGCAACAACTAATGAATGATCAGTATGACAGTCAGCACTGTGTTAACTACCAGTTAATGATGTTTGATTCAAATGCTGTCTCCGTGTGATGATGTAGTCTAGCTGATGCCAATGGTCGGATCTTGGGTGTTTCCATGTGACCCTATGCCGCTCTGTTGTTTAATGAAGGAGTTTGTAATACATAGGCCGTTTCTGGTGTAATGCTCCATCAGCCTTTGTCCATTGTCATTCATGTGACCGATGTTGTATTTTCCAATCACACTGGCCATGAACTCGAGTCCTTGCCCACGCGAGCATTGAAATCACCGAGTATATAAATGTAGTCGAATTTTTGAACTGCCTTGATTACAGAGTCCAACTACTCATAGAATGAATCCTTCACATTATTAGAGGAAGTGAGTATCGGCACATATGCAGTGATAATGGTAGCAAAACCACAAGTGGTTGCAATTTTTTATTTTATTTTTTTTTTTTTTTTTTTGAGGGGGGGGGGGGGGGGGGGCGAATCCCTTACGGGACGTTGCAGTCAACACCAGCATTTTCGGATGCTGTTGATGTACTAGGCAAGTGTTACGTTCAGTAGTTTGCCATTGCTTTCTGAACGACTGGCCCCTATACCTTTTTCGAAAAAACCAGCACCGCTGTGTTTCGAACCCGGGTTGCAAAGCGCAGGGATAATAATCTTTCATTTCCGCTAGCTGGAATTTCAACCTTTCCCATGTTGTATGTTTACTTCCTGCTCTCTGCCTTTCCAATAAAAAGTGTCATAGTTTTCCCCGGGTGACCCTTCCTCGGCAAGGCGAGTCCCCTGCAGGCCAGCAATATCAATGTTAAGACGACTGAGTTCGGCAGCAGTTACAGCCGTTCTTTCTCACATCGTCAATATTCGTTCTTACGTTCTATGTTGCAATCCAGCTTGAGGTTTCTGTTTCTTTTTAGTAGTACGTGGTGCATTAGTTTTACAGCATGCTATTCAGGTTTTGTCTTAGCCCCAAGCATCCACTTAAGCCAGCAGGCTGTTGCGGATCAGCACCCAATTGGCCGGTGGCTGTCCAGCTCTAGGCGGGCGTTAACTGATCAGTGACACCTGTAAGTGTCTCCCACCGTCAGAGGCAACCCATGGCATCCCATGTCTACGCCAATTAACAATGACGTATAACCCGTAACTGCTACCTCTCGCTTTGGTTCCGAGATTGGTTAAGACCAGGGATGGAGTTTTACCTCTCCACAGCACAAAGACCATGCTGAAATATAGAGATCATGCTTTGCCCATTCAGCATGATCCCTCTCTCGGCCTGCCTCGTTCACTCTAGGGGAAAGGTAACACCAATACATCTGGAACAAGACAAGCTGCAGAAGCTGCCGGATCAGCAAAGCAATGCTCTAACTGTCCGCCTGTAGGAGCTTCGATCCTAGACCAGCTGCCAACCAAGGCTTAGGGCCTGGTCTGTCCCAGCCTGACATTTTGTCTTCAGGTTGCATTTCCTCGCACCAGGGTAAGGCTTGTACCCTCCCAGTTGCGACCCTCCGCCCGAAGCCGTTGGCACAATGTGGGGTGTTGGGTTCGGTAAGCGCCGTCCAACATTCGGCGCCGTCTACGTCACACGGTAGCTCAGTAAATAACTGACTACGACCTGACACACACTGAATTAGATAATGGTGTTAAAAAAGATGCTTAATATCACTGATTTAATTTTTCGCTGACTTAATCATCACAGACCTGATTACCATTCGTCTTATTATCCTTGATCTAATTATGATCATCATCCTGTGTCTTTCCGATTAAGCGTGGGCGGTCATCTTTCGCCATATCGCTCGATCACTAGAGTCGTGGATAAGTTCAGTGTTCATACCTTGATCATACCAAGCCATCCAGGTATTTACTTCTCTGCCTTCCCCTTGTTCTGTTTCCCTCAATCTTGCCATTGTCACCAAGTTCTCCAGTTTATTTCATTCTCATAACGTGACCCAAAATATGTTGACTGTCTTAAGTCTAATTTCTTTAATAAGTTGACGTTTTTTCATGTGTTTCTTATAGGACTTGGTTTTTCTGTCTGTGCATGGTATTCTTTGCATTTTCCCCAGAAAAGACATTTTTACAGCCATCAGATGTCTTTCAGCTTGTCTGTTCATTGTCCACGCTTCACATCCATACAAAAGTGCAGGTTCTATGGAGCACCTCAACACTCTTTTTCTCGTTGCAAATTACAACTTTTTTTTTTTGGTCAGTATGTTTTTCGTTTTGCAAAAGGCTACCTTCGCCATGGCGATCCTTGTTCTAATCTCTTCAAGACATCTAATTATCACTGATTGTCAACAACCAATGTTTCAGGCATCATAGGATTACTTCTCCCGCACCACACAAGAAACTTGCAAGTCGTGTGAGAGGAAATGAATGATACATTTTATTGCCGTTGGCTCTTTACATTTACAAAACAGTCGCTATCAAATCACACACAAAGCCACAGAATTGCCTATCACTAGTTTCCTAACCCTATGGCTAATCTCTATCTACTTGGCTACAAAAAACTCCTATCGATACTAAACGAAGTGCTCGCTACGAAGTCAGTCCCCAGTCTGACTTTCCTACTCGCGTGGCTACACAGCACGCGGAAGGACCTTGTTGCGTCCTTCGGCTTTTTGCGTGCTGTTACACTCAGCACGCTTATAGCAGCCGTCTCCTGTTGAGTGGCAATCCCTCTTCTCCGTGGCTATCACGTAGGCGTGATTCTGTCGTGACCAGAGTACTAACTATCTGGTCGACGTCTCCGTGTCTCATGCGAGAACTAGTTAATAGTCCCCCTTTCTATCACCTACCCTGCCCTTATATCGGGGCACTGTGTTACCTCTAATCTACTTGAGGTTGACCACTCTTCCCGGTGGTCTTCTATCTTGAGGCACACCTCAGACCTATATGTTTCAGTCTTTGACACACACCCTCCCCTCCTGTGTTGCGTCATCAACTTTGACTCATTGGTTGTGACGCAAGAGGTTTCTAAAAAATTAGTGTATCTAATTTTTGTCAAAGACTGCTGATAACCTGGCTTTGGGTAACTCCATAGACTCCTACTGACTATTGTCACAATGTAGTATCACTTTACTTGGCTACTGGCAATCGCCACAAACTTGTCTGGTTGGCGTGAGCCCTCTTCTCAATCGCAATATTATATTAATTAGAGGTATGTCTGAACCGGACCGTTGTCTTATAAGACCTGCCCTCAAATAGTAAATTAACTCACTACCCATACAAAGTTGACTTTCTTAGGGTCAACACATGAATTGCTTCATGTCCCCCATATAATATTAAACAACCATTACACAAGCTGTGTGCGACAGGCTTTACCTATTTCGCTTCCGCGTGTAAAGTTATCTTTCACTGTTAAGTTAGTGTTTCGTCGTCTATTATGTCCCCTGACCCGGAGTTATCTCCCTTTGATCTACAAAAAATGTTGCAATTTATATGTTTGTTTTCCTGGATGTTTGCGTGTTTGGATCTAACTAATAGTATAATCTAACTTCTAACATGTGTATCTAACTATCATGTGTATGTAAGTTAGTTTTCAAGTGCCATAATTCGGTTAAATGTGGCCACAAACAAGTGTATAACACTAATTCGTGACTACGTTTCCGTCTTATGAGACTTAAAATACTTTCTCTAAGATCTATACTAAACTACACACAACACATTCACGACAACACATTTTCAACATCGAAAACAAACATTTGACGCAGACACAAAATAAAAAGTCGCGTTGAGCGGCAGAAAAAATCCGCTGACTGATCTCACTCTCTCTTGTATAATTTACATTTGCTCTCCCTTTCACACTTCTGTCACACATCTTCTACCCTTACTTCTGTCACACATCTTTTACCCTCACAATTATTTAAAAACCTTGGAGTGACACTGTACAAGTTTGGCTCAGTTTGACAAAGTTGAGCTTAATGACTGTGCGTAAATTGCTGCACGAGTCATGTATTTACAAACTATTTACATGTAAGAAAAAGGGTTGATGGTTTGTACCCTGGTATTATTAACCACTATATTCTACTGAAATAATACTCTAAATACTGACATACTAATACTAGTTCTATAAATATGTATTTAATGTGTTACCTATTTTAATCTATTTAGTCACATTAATCCTGATATTTATCTAATCTAAGGGATGTAATCTAACTAATTAAGATGAAATTGATGTGAGATGAGTTATGTACCTTTATGAAATGGGTAATGTGAAATGTAATAAATTATGTACCTTTCTAACATGGGTAATGTGAAATATAACAAAATTATAAGTAATGTTTTTAAATGAAAACAATATATGATTGATATTCTTACTTTAAATGGTGTAAATGATGTATGTTTATTTGTATAATCCTTTTTATCCTATTATGGTGTAAACTAATCATAATACTAAATGAATAAGTTTGTTAAATGGACTGGTTCATTAAGATGGAATGAACTTAAATGAAATGAAATAAAATGAAATGTAATAAACTAAATGGTACTATTACTATTTAAACTTTTTATCCTAGTTTATAATTAGCTGTTGTTACGTTTAAATTACTATCCTAATCTACTTTTAAACTACGTAAGTGGGTAAATTAATGATCTATCTAACCTATTAAAAAATTGAAACTATTATATTTCCTAAATCTAAATGTATCTTAGAGTGACCTAATCTATCTATAATTTATAAGCATATTAAAACGTTATAATACATATCACAATAAGTATATATATACATGGTATTTAAATACCTCAGGTTAGTCGTTGCCCTAATGTTCAGAAATTGCTTTCATTGGCATACTATATATTCGCACTTGTCCTGGGTATATTAAATACATTACACAGTCATACTTGTGTCCTATGGGTATCGCACCTGTAGAGTTTGCTTGTGTCGTAGACCAGTGTTTTCGTGTCTGTATTTATGTAATGTTCTGACACTGTTTTTCTCTGCTTAACACGGATGATTCACCGGAACACATATGGAGCTTAGTATATAACGAGCTGTCCCAGTTCACACGGTGATATATTTGTTCTCGGAGCACAGTTCTTCTTTTGATGTCTACGGACACATGGTAGTTCACTGTTCTTAGTACATAGTTCAGCACATAATGTCTATGTATTTGTCAAATATTTCACATAGAATATTCTAATGTACTAATTTAACATCTACTACTCTACACTCTCATGTGGAATCTCCGGTATTTCTACCTCAGATGGTCGACTAAGGGTATCAGCCAGAATGTTGTCCTTACCCTTAATATGCTCTATACTAAAAGTATAATCTTGTAGAATTAACGACCACCTGTATATACGGTCATTCCGATGCACACCACTTTGTATGACCGTGATTGGGGAGTTGTCAGTCTGAACAACGAAGTGAACACCCGCTAGACATCGATGCAGCTTCCTCACCGCATAGATGACGCTTAGGGCTTCCAACTCTGATATGGAATATCTGGACTCAGCAGGTGTGATCTTACGGCTCACGTAGCAAATCGGATGGAAGATGCCATCATAAAACTGGCCTAGTACTGCAGCGATGGAAATTCTGCTGGCATCTGTCCTAAGATAATAAACGAGCCTAGGATTAGGCAAGCGGAGGATTGGTACATTACTAAACAGGATTTTCAATTTTGACAATGCAGAAATTAATAATGCATCTTTGACATCTAATTTTACAGATGCTTTTAACTCTTTCGCTACCGTGATCCCATCTATCGGCACGTTGTATTTCCTGAGATGGCAGTCCGCCGATTTAGTGCCACAAAATGATCAGTGGATTATTTCACATATTTCTGCTCCGTTTCGGAATTTTAAGTTACAGTAAATTAAAAAGTCGTACAGCCGAAAGATCTCTACGCCATCTTGGTGCGTCAATGGTATTCTAATATATTGGATTCTTGTGAATTTTCAGTTTTAAGGTAGTGTTAATTTGTTTGTTTTGGTTTTTCACAATGGAAACGCCCACCAGTATGCGTCCACGTAGAATGACTTCAGATCAAGCTAGATTATTATTCGAAACTGTTTTAAACAATAGTGATTCCGATAATAGTGATTCAGACAGCAGTTATATCTGTGAATCTAACATTTTAGCACGTGGTGATAAAGATATTACTAGTGGAACGTCGTCTTCAGCTGAGGTGTCTGATGAATTTCCGTCTGACAATGAATGTCAGGATGTCACAATCACTTCTCAGCGGAAAGGAAAGCAAACAGTACAAAATAAGAATAAAACTGGAGGAAAAAACTTGAATCTACAAGCTTCTGTACAGCGTGATGCACCTATCCCATCACCATCGACATGGCAAGATGTGTCAAAAGGAGAAACAAAACCGAAGTTTGAGTTTCGTCCTCGAAGATCTCACGTCAACTCTAAACTTTATCATCTGCAAACACCTATGGATTTTCTCAAAGTTTTTTTTGATGATGACATAGTGGATTGTTTAATTAAAAATGTAAACAAATATGCAGAAAAGATCTTGACGCAGAACACTCCTAAAAGAAAACATTCTAGTCTGTTATCCTGGACCCCACTCACGAAGCATGAATGGCTGAAGTTTACGTCTGTCATTATTGCTATGGGACTTGATCCAAGACCATCTATCAAAGACTATTGGTGTACAAGTGCACATTTATATACCCCTTGGTATGCCACTATGTTTCCCAGGAACAGATTTGAATCTATTTTTCACACCATGTTTCACGTATGTGAACCAGAAGCATCAGGTGAAGAGATTCCAGGAAGCATTTTACCCATTTGAAAATGTGTCCATTGATGAAATGATTATTGGATGGAAGGGCAGATTTCAGCACAGACAATACAATGCAACAAAACCTCACAAGTACCACATCAAAACATTTGGCCTTTGTGATTCTGCGACTGGCTATGTGGTGAATTTAAAAATTTACTATGGACGAAACACCGAATACAGTCCGGATGTAGATCCCACAACTGCTCATGCAGTGAAAGTGTTTGCCACACTACTGAATGTTCTCGGAGCTGGCCATCACATCTTTGCTGACAGATTCTACACTTCGAAAGCTCTGATTGATTATCTGCATTCCAACAATTTCAATTATACAGGGACACTGAATGTCAACCGAGTAGGCTTCCCTCCTGAGTTGAAGCATTTGCGACTTCAGCATCAAGAGATGAAGTGGTTTCTTGAAGGAGAAAGAATATTGTGTGTGGCATGGAGAGATAAATAGTTTATAGTTTAGAATAGTGTTGTTTTTTCAGTAAATTCAATTGGATTAGCAGTGATCAGGATATTGGATAACAACGCCCCCTCGGTAAGTACAATGTTTACATTATTTTTTACCTCTTTTTAACAAATTATGTTAGAAGTTATATTATTATTTTATTTTATTTACAACATACAGCAAAAATTCTCCTACCAACATATTCCTTGTGCAATCCCCTTTATTTTGATATATAATACAACATTTCTGCTAAAATTTTAACCATTTTCATAACATTATTGCGACATACACCAATTTCCAGATTTCGGCCATTAGTTTTTTTCATTTTTTTGAAAAAGACATGGTTCAGAATATGCACCAAAACTTCCTTTTGGGTGATTTATATGAGCAATACTATTTATAGTCTTGAAGACAAGTGGTGTTTGTTTGATTATTCAGTAAATTAAACATGATTAGCAGTATAGGAGTGTAGAAAACACATTCTAAGTGCAATGTTTACATTATTTTTACCTACTTTTGTCCAATTATTTTACAAATTATATTATTATTTTTATTTTATTTACAACCTAAAGCAAACATTCTCCTACCAACATATTCCTTGTGCAATCCCCTTTATTTTGATATATAATACAACATTTCTGCTAAAATTTTAACCATTTTCATAACATTATTGCGACATACACCAATTTCCAGATTTCGGCCATTAGTTTTTTTTCATTTTTTTGAAAAAGACATGGTTCAGAATATCCACCAAAACTTCCTTTTGGGTGATTTATATGAGCAATACTATTTATATTCTTGAAGACAAGTGGTGTTTGTTTGATTATTCAGTAAATTAAACATGATTAGCAGTATAGGAGTGTAGAAAACACCTTATAAGTGCAGTTTTTTAAATAATTTTTACCTCTTTAATTTCAGTTGTTATTATTAAACCTCTCATTATTGTCATAATATTTGTAACCTATCAATTAATTATTAACACTGTCATGTTCCTTGTGCAATCCTCTTTAATTTGATATGTAATACAATAGATCTTCTACCATCTTAACCATTTTAAAAGCATTATTGTAACACACCCCTAGTTCCAATTTTCTGCCATAAATTTCTGTTTGGTCACAGCCCAGTTTTTGTTTGGTAGTGAAAGAGTTAAAACATTTGAAAATACACTTGTAATTTCAGCTAAATTTTGTATGAATTTGCTATAGTAATTTACTAACCCCAAAAGGCTTCTGACCTGCTTCTTTGTTGTAGGCATGGTCAGGTTCATAATTTTGGTAATAATTCTATTGTCAGTTTTTAGTTGACCTTGTGAAATGACATGACCCAAAAAATCAATTTCTTTTAGGCCCAATTCGACTTTGCTCGGTTTGACAGTGAGACCGAAGAGTCGCAACCTATCGAAGACATGTCTTAGTTTCAGTAAGTGTGTTGTCCAGTCATCTGTATGGACACATATATCATCTATATACGTCACTGTATTCGTCACTCCATGAAGTAGATCTCTAGTTAAGCGTACGAAAGTGGCAGGAGCGTTTCAAAGTCCGAAAGGAAGAAAACGCCACTCGTAAAGTCCTAAAGGTGTTGAAAAAGCAGTAAGATGAATGGATTGAGTCTGCATAGGGACCTGCCAATATCCCTTAGTAAGATCTAAATTAGAAAAGATTTTGGAGGTGGACATGTCAAGAATAAGATCTTCGCAGGAAGGAATTGGTTCTGCGTCGATCTTAGTGACGTTGAGTTTTCTATAGTCCACACACAGACGAATTGTGGAGTCTTTTTTCTTAACTAGTACGATTGGAAAGGAGTACTCAGATGTAGATTTCTGGATGATCCCACTAGCTTCTAAATTAAGAATTTCCTTATTTAGATTTTCTCTATAGCTGAGTGGGATAGAGTACGGCCTGCATTTGATAGGCTTAGAGTCCGAAAGAAGAATGGAGTGCTCGATCCTGTCCG
This sequence comes from Cepaea nemoralis, assembly GCA_014155875.1. NCBI lineage: Eukaryota > Metazoa > Mollusca > Gastropoda > Stylommatophora > Helicidae > Cepaea > Cepaea nemoralis. The sequence goes on along the minus strand of JACEFZ010022273.1, from coordinate 396,202 downwards.
TCCTACCTGGAATGTCAGAAAATATGTCTTTATACTCCGTCACTAATTCTATTAATTGTCGTCGTTGACCGTCTGTTAGTCCCTGTTCTATCCGTATGCTATCTAATGTCGCAGTCTTGTCTACAATAGGAACAGGTAGTTCCATTCCGTCGTCGTCAACCTGATTCAGTACGGTGGTGGTGCTAAGTGCGTATTCTGTATTCTCACTAAGTGTATGCATCTCGTCGGATTTGCCAGTCTCGCTAACTAGTGTAGTTGCGTTATGTATGTCTGTCGTCTGATCACTAGGTGTGGGTGCATTATGTTCGTCTGTCTCTACTTCTGTCTCTTGTCGTGAAAAGTAAGTTTTCAACATGTTGACATGGAATATCTTTAAATGTCCGTTTATTGATATTTCATAGTCAACATCTGAAATTTTACGTACCACCTTGAATGGCCCTTGCCATGAGGTCAATAATAAATTTCGTTTGTCTGGAAGTAACAGAAGTATGTCTTGATCTGGTTCAAGATCAATTGTTCTCGCACCTCTGTTTGCGTATTGGCGGTAGATTTGACCCTTCCTCTCCAAAGCTGCCTTAGCTATGATACACGATTTCATGATTTTATCTCGTGTTTCTGTCACCATTTCATAAGGTGTTTTTGGGGTTGGAATTTCAATGGAATTAGTTATTACCTGATGATAAATGGTTAGGGGTCCACGTGGGTTAGCCCCGTATACTAATTCAAACGGTGAGAAACCCGTGCTTGAATGGGGAATCTCCCGATAGGCGAACAGCACTGTTGGTAACAGTGTATCCCAATCAGCTGGGTTTTCTGCTGTTACCTTAGCCAGCATATGCTTAAGATCTCCGTTAATTTTCTCTACTATACCATTGCTGGCTGGATGGTACGCTGTTGTAAAATGTTGTTTAATCCCTAACATTTTTGTAAGGGCTTGCGTTGCAGCCGATATGAATTGAGTTCCACGATCGGATAAGATGGTACGTGGAAATCCGAATCGTGAGAACAGGTGTAGAAATACATTGGCAACGTCTTTGGAGGTGATGTATTTCAAAGCTACTGCCTCAACCCACCTTGAACATAGGTCGACCATCGTTAATATGAAGCGATTTCCTTTGCTGGACACCTGATTCAGGGGTCCAACAATATCTACCGCCACACTCTCAAATGGCCTAGAAGCCAGTGTAGAAGGTTGTACTTCAGCTGTAGGATGTTTACCCTTACGTACTAATTGTTGACAGACATTACAAGACCGACAAAATAATTTTATATCATTGCAAAAACCTGGCCAATAAAAATGAGTCTGAATTCTGGCCCTGGTTTTGTCGCATGCAAGGTGACCAGCAAACGGTGACTCATGTGCAATCTTTAGCACAGTTAGGCGGTGTTGTACAGGTAACATCGTTTGCTGAATCTCATGGTTACCAGTTGTATAATACCTAGTAAGAATGTCATTATTAAGTCTAAAAAACCATGATGCGTTCTTTGTCACTTTTGCTCTTTCTTTCAATAATTTTAAATATGGAGACACACTAGGATCAGCTTTCTGCTGTTCTATAATCTCTCATCTTGTAGTGTGCCTTGATGTTTTATAGCGTCTGCTCTGGTTGTTGCATTAGCTGCATTTAATTTTTCCCATGCAGCTATTTCATCACTAGTACATTGTTTCAATTGGGGTAAGCAACCCAAAATTAAATCAGTACACGGGTTGTCAAGTATTGCACAAGTAAAGGTACCAGAAAGGAAAGGAGTGTTAATACGGGCTTTGGCCAAAGGGTATATTTCAATGTTACCCGAAAAGGTTCGGCATTTGACAGAGCCACCTGTATAATCATCTGGATTCACCATTTCCTTTCTAAGACCAATAAGGTTGCTGCCGCTGTCCAGCAAACATTGACATGGTCTATCGTTGACCATTGCATTGTGGAACACTAAATTGCCTCTGGAGGCTAATGCTGCATTTACACTCTCAGTTGAGAATGGTACTGTATGTCCACATTCTAATTTTCCGTCTGCATGAAATTGGTGACATCGTTCACAACTGTCAAAGCTTAATATATCGTTTACAGAACACACATCTTCAGATTGGTTAACAGGTAATTCATTTTCAACTTCACACTCAGTCTCACTACCACTATCAGAAGATGTATCGATCAAAATAGCATTGTTGGCTTTCATACGTTGGCGGCCCAGGCACTTATTTGAATAATGGCCGTAGCTGGAACAAAAGAAGCATTTGATTGCACGCCTGTATGCAGATCTCTTGTTTTGTTGCTTCTTAATAACATTTTCAAGATGTGCCGGATAGTTTGGCGATTTATCACACATAGAATAAGTGTCATGCAAAAGTTGACAGTAGATACATTTTGACACTTTCCTATCTTTCTTGTCGACTTTATGAAATGGTTTTCTATTACTCTGATAGTTTTTTGGTTGGTCCTTTACAAAAGAAACTATTTCAGAGTCATTTGAAGTCTTAAAAATATCTCTATTTGAGGAAAAATATGCAGAGCCTTTCTTTTCAAATTGTTCTATGGTCTCAATGTCTGACTGCTGCAGGAATTTAGCAAAAGGAGATGGTATAGTGGATATGACTTTATCCATGGCTATTAAATTTTTAAGTCTGTCAAAGTCTTTTCCTATGTTAGCTGCATTAAGCCACCTATTTAGTACACTTTGAACATTTGAGACGTAATCAATAAAAGTCTCACTAGGTTTTGGCTTTAAATTTGAAAACTGAACCTGATACCCTGGGGCATCAAGTAAAAAGTGTTGCATTATCCTATCATGGATGTACTGATAGTTAGATCTAAGATCAGTTGGTATTGATTCTATCACCTTAAGGGGCTCACCACTCAGGTTCTTCATATAAATCATAGCCCACATCTCTATTGGAACTTGGTGGTATTTAAACTGATACTCGACATTTTCTGTCCAGGCTGATATGGAATCTTCTTTACAATATGGTTTGATAATATTTTTGTATTTGTTGAACTTATTTTCTTCTTGTTGACATTTTAATTTAGTAGCAGAGATCTCTGCGTGTGAGTCTACATCCATACTTTTCATCTTTAACTGTGTCTCTGATTCTATTTGAATTTGTTTTTCCTCAACTCTTGCCATTTCATCTATCTCTTTTTGCTTTAGTTCTCTATCTTGATCTAATTGCTTCTGTTTAATTTCCTTATCATGTTCTAACTGCTTCTGTTTAATGTCCATTTCTTTTTGTTTTGTTATCTCAGCTAGTTCTATCTGGTGTTGTCTTTCTCGTGCACGTTCATCTCTCTCAGCATCTTTTGCTTCCTTAAATTTCTGATCAGCATATTGTTCTAGCTCCTTTCCTGTGTATTGTAATTCCTTGCCTGCTTTTATACAATCAGCTAAAGTAGCCATGTTGTTTGGTAATTGGCTAGTGTTGACCCGCACTGAGCTCTTTAATCACTTATTTATCTTTGATATGTTATGTTTCTTAATATCTGAGCACTACGAATTGTACTCTTAGTTTATAACCTGGAAAATTTTATCCTGAAAAAACAGAGCACAAAAATATGCTAATGCATCACACGCTGAAAAAGAGATGCATTATTAATAACATTGCATGCCAAATACGTTGGTTATACTCAACTTAATGTTCCCGAAAATCAGGCACAACAGTTTGGCAACACAGGTCTTCTCGTTTGGCACTTTGGCATACACACAAGTTTTCTAACCAGCTGTTGTTCACCCTGGTTTACAAGAGCAGCAGCAATTAACAAATTGCAAACGACAAATTACTTTCGACAAATTGGTACAATTACAATGACATGCTCACGACCAAACAGAATATAGTTTAATTAATATCAAATGTCAATGTCCTGTCTTCGTTCTAACGTTTTATGCCTTTCGTTCCTAACCTAGTTTAATCTATGGAAGTGTTGTGCAGACCAAGTCTAATTTGCATAGCCAAAAGTAGTGCCATCGCGACGGTAAACAAATAGAAAACGTACGAAAAAAATTCAATAAATGCTTTGAAATAAATATAAATGTACTAATAATATTTAAGTATATAAATATATTCAATTCCTAACTTAAATAAACAAATAATAGTTAATATAAAGCACAGATTCAGGCGGGCAGCAGCTTGGCGATTTGTAAACACTCAAATGCTGAATGCGAATGGCGTAGAACAACTGCTTGTCAATCGCACTAAGTCAGAGGCGCAGCGCTATTTTTAGCTTGCAAAAATCGATAATGTCGCCGGCTGGTGTATCGCTCCGCCATGAATCATATTTGATAATTATTCATAAACAAATAGGTAAATACATAAATAAATGAAAGAAAATTATAATATCAATACTTACAACTTTGAAGAACACGTGATTTAAGTATATACTATTTCAATAAGCACAAATAAACATTATTTTGTCACGATAGGCACATCTTAGCTCGCAATTTGTTCTAGTCTGCACACGTCATCAGTCACTGACACAAATTAAACCTTGTAATTCACTATCAGTAACCTTAGTCTAGAGCCGTGGGTAAGTGTAATAGGTTGAACATTTGTCCAAGCCACACTTCTGACACCACATTAATCCTAGCCTGTCAACAACCAATGTTTCAGGCATCATAGGATTACTTCTCCCGCACTACACAAGAAACTTGCAAGTCGTGTGAGAGGAAATGAATGATACATTTTATTGCCGTTGGCTCTTTACATTTACAAAACAGTCGCTATCAAATCACACACAAAGCCACAGAATTGCCTATCACTAGTTTCCTAACCCTATGGCTAATCTCTATCTACTTGGCTACAAAAAACTCCTACCGATACTAAACGAAGTGCTCGCTACGAAGTCAGTCCCCAGTCTGACTTTCCTACTCGCGTGGCTACACAGCACGCGGAAGGACCTTGTTGCGTCCTTCGGCTTTTTGCGTGCTGTTACACTCAGCACGCTTATAGCAGCCGTCTCCTGTTGAGTGGCAATCCCTCTTCTCCGTGGCTATCACGTAGGCGTGATTCTGTCGTGACCAGAGTACTAACTATCTGGTCGACGTCTCCGTGTCTCATGCGAGAACTAGTTAATAGTCCCCCTTTTTATCACCTACCCTGCCCTTATATCGGGGCACTGTGTTACCTCTATCTACTTGAGGTTGACCACTCTTCCCGGTGGTCTTCTATCTTGAGGCACACCTCAGACCTATATGTTTCAGTCTTTGACACTGATGGAATTATTGCACAACGAGTATCATTATCTTGAAGCAGGTCCTGTGCAGAGCGTGGCTCCCACCGCGACCTGTTGCCATCTCTACTGCTTCTACCACTCGCATGTCCCTAGTGTTTGTAATATCCCGTGTCCTCATGCTGGTAGACCCTCGCCTCTTCTTCCTGCAACCATGCTTCCACCACTGTTTATGTCAAGCCTCTGTGACGCTTAATATGGCCAAAGTACAGGGTGTATTTTTAATGACTGTGCAGTGTTTGAAAATATTGCAGTCCCATGTTTTGTATTTACCTATTATGTTGCATGAACTTTACAGAGGTGAATACAAAACTTGGATCGGCAATATTTTCAAACACTGCACAATCATTAAAAATACACCCTGTATTTTAGTTTTCAAGATACTGTTTATAAACCAGTTTTATACCATATTTAGAATTTACAGAATGTCAGTATTTTGTTCTTTCTTCCAAGCGAAGATATTCTAAGATCTCTTCAATAACACGAGTTAAGTTGAGTAATGTCAAGAACCGACATCATATCACCAGGGATGTTCCCTTGCGTGTTCCGTCCTCATCTACAACAGCCAGCGACGAGTCCCAATACTAATGGTACCAGCAGCATTCTGATTAGAAGTCCGTCTTGCATTTCCTCGGAATTTTGAGTGTCGGCCAGATCCTCTGGTCACTCCCAGCAGCACCATTTAAAGACAGTAACATTTAAACTCAGTAACATTTAAACTAAAAAGTCACAATTTTCTTTCTTTCTTTCTTTCTTTCTTTCTTTCTTTCTTTCTTTCATTCTTTCTTTCTTTCTAGCAATTGCAAAATAGTCCAGGACTCACATCCATATGTCGCTACAGGAAAGATGTAGGCTCTCTAAATGTAAACACGCTTGCTGGTGTTGTACCAAGGGCTCTAATACTGTTTAACAGAAAATTGGTTTGGACCAAACAAAAACGGAAGGTGAAAGATGAAAAGTGGGGTATGTCACAGGTCTGATTTTAATGTTGTTATCATAGTAGCAGACATGTTATAACGCAATTGCAAAATTCCAGGGATTATATAAGCCCATGGTAGGTACGGGAAGTCGCTTAGGACGATTAATTATTCCATGGCACTTAATCAGTTAACTTCTGCATTGCTATGTGTAACGTGCGTGATTATGTCCAAAGTATGGCGGATGTGGGGGTTCAGAATCTGAAAGTAACAATGCAAGGTTACAGGTGTGAGGTGAGAGTAAGGAAGATGTGGGGATAGTGAGGTTAATTAAGAAGTCCCCAAACTTAGGGGGAGGGGGAGCCCCAAGACAGTGGTATTGTAGAGCACGCACAAGTAGTTTAAATCACCAGTGAGAGACAGAAAATATGCTAGTAGACGGATTGACAAAGGAAAATCCAGAAAGGTAATGTTCATGGGAATTTGTAATTGGGATCAAGGGTGAAATGGAGTTTCATGGGTGGTCCCGAGGAAGCGGATAAAAAGAGAAAAAACTGATGGGTCTGAGAGAATTTGAGTTTTTGGAGTTCTGGGGAAGTTAGGGAAAACTTCGCCCTGACATTCAGCGTGGGCAAGTTAGAGGAAAACTTGGCCCAAAGACTCTGTGGAGTTGAGTTGGTTACATTCGGACACGGGAAGAGTCCGGCGCGACAAGTTAATTTAAAAAGGCCTATAGAAGGCAGTGTTATATTCATGGTTAAAACCTAAAGACGATGTATAATGTTCAACGAAACTTCCTGGAATAATGTTATACCTGTCACTGTGTTCATCTATAATTAAACGAAGTTATGTGTGCAAACCAGTTCTCAAGTAGTTGTTGATAAGTAGTCCGGCACAATACTCACACTGACATACCATAGACACAACCACAGCCACTTCTATCTGTCAGCACAATTGTGACACTATGACAAGTCTGCGGCACGTCTTTTGAACTATCCCAATTGTTGTTGAAGCCACGATATTCAGTGTGTAACACTTTCAATTTCTTCATGATCGATTCTCATCTTTGGTTGGCATGTAGTTTGGTCCGTGGACACTATTGTTTATTGTGTTTCACTGATTTAGTGCCACTTCTCCTATCTGCTATGGGCTTATATATCGCAAAAATGTTGTCTCAAAAAAATACCAATACAGTTTTCTCTTAGCAACTTGCTCTATTGTGATATCACAAACCCCTACTTCCCATGTCCCGCCATCCATTTTAGTTTGGTCCACACCTACTTTTTGTTTGGCACTGAATCTTAACAAAAAGTCTTACAAGTCGAGAGGGTCGACTTCATTGCACAGGGTTTTATCCCATATGGTTGGTCTCTTTCCCAAGGGCGACCTGCCGAAAGCGAAAGCGAAGGACAAAGCTCGAACTCCGTAGCTCCAGCGACAACCCCTAGGAGTCTGCGAGAAAAAATGCACTCATGAACCGAAAGACATTGCAAGGAATCGAGCCCATGACATTCGGAGCGCGAGGCAGATGGCTTGGATACTTCGCCACTGAGACCCGCGGCACTCAATCTGTTAAAGGGGGGGGGGGGGGGGGGGGGGGGAATTGATGTTCTTGTGTCTCTTGACAGACAAGATCAACTCTTGTGATCCTTTAATGCTAATTGAGAGGAGGACCGTGTCATCTGCATATCTGAGTTCTGTACTTGGATTTCCACTTCCTTGGATTTTTTTTTAATAGTTATGAATGGATCAATATAGTCTCTGCTTTCATAATTTTTTTACGTTTCTCATTACATTTTCTACAAATGTGTTGAATAGGTATGGGGAGATAATGCATTGAGTAAATCAATAATCTATTGCCATAGATCTTATCAACATTAGTTTTTTCTTCTTCTTCTTCTTCTTCTTCTTCTTCTTCTTCTTCTTCTTCTTCTTCTTCTTCTTCTTCTTCTTCATTATCATCTTCTTCTTCTTCTTCCATCAACGTTTGCTATGCATCTTTTACAGCAATGGTTTCATGACGACTTCAACGATCCCCCAAAGTTTCTAATTTCTAATTATAAATAAATTTATTATCATCAATCTTATTAGGCCTATCGCTTATTCTGTTAATTATAATTGCTATCATTATCACTTATCCAATTAGTCATCTTATTATAGCTGAAGTGATTGTCAAGCTTTGTTTTGCAATAACTGATTTTCGACACGTTATGATGAGAAATGAACTAGAAAACTTACTGCCAGCTAGCAAACTTGACGAACAAAGAGCAATGGGAAGACAAAAAGATGAATACCTGGATGGCTTGGCCGCCAGGTATATTCGGGATAAGAAAACCACCCTAATCCAAGACTGATGATCGTGTACTAGGATAGCGAGCCATGACCTTCCTCGCCTATTGATTGATTGTCATGGCACATAATGATGATGATCTTATTACCTTTGATCTAAATGTTATTTTTCTAATTAAGTTGATATAATTATAATTTATCGTATTATCTTTGATTTAATTATCATTAATCTACTTATCATTGATTCTATCATGCATCAAATAATCTACTTATGATTGTTATTGTTCTATTTACCATTGATCTATTTACCTTTGAAATGATCCCAGGCTTCTTTATAATTGTTCTATTTTTAACCCTCACGTGTCGACTGACGTCACGCTCCAGACGATAACAAGGCAAAATGGCGCCTGTTGATGTGAAACAATATCAAAGTGCCTGTGATAATAAACCAAACCAACATATTCACACTCGTCTTTCTTTTACTTCAGCCTAGCAGTAGCGATCTTTACAAGATAGGCGTGTGTTCGGCGTGGTTATGGGACTAAAACTGAGCACAAACAATCAACCGCGTATGCGGACGTATTCTGCCAGCACTCCGGGATCAAGTGGCGGTGTTAGTTCCGACGTTACAGCTCGCTCCGGGGCCCAGGCTGCAAGAGCTCGAGCCCGTAGTCTGGTCAGTTTTCAGAACGGAAATTCGGGATCACTTATTCCTGGAACTTCAGGAGGCGTACATAGGAGTGGCACTCCGGATTCTGATTCCAGTTCACCTGGGGACGAGCGTGACGGCGTAGTTCTATTGCAGGGACGTCCATTCACGCACTCACTGCCTGTTCATCTGTTCTCCCTGCAAGGTTCGAAAGTTCTTTGGGTTTGTTAACCTACTGTGTCTACCCATTTTGTCTTTGGACACATTAACTCTTTCTGTCACAAGGGATTGTTACTTTAAATTACCAGCTGATGGGTTCAGAAAAGGCAAAATAATTAATTGTTTGTGAAAGAAGGTACTAAAAGAATCATCATTATGTATCAGGCCCATTGGCCGTCGCTCTCATCACGGCCCACCAAAATGGCTCTTGATCTCTTGCCATTTCTCCCACCTTGTACAACCCTTGGCCAAGATGTCCACAATGGCATGCCATGTGTCCATCATTGTTCTGGTCTACTTTTGTCTTCTACATGGTCCATGATATTCCAAGAATTTGTCTGTAACGTTTAAGCTCAAAAACCCCAATTTTCTTCTGTAGTAATTTTGAAATGGTCCATGACTCTCATCCATACGTTGCCACAGAAATGATGGATGTTCTAACAAATTAACTATAACTTGTTTGCATGCGTTCTATGGGCTCTTAATCTGTTAACTCCTGCATAATAAAGAGTCAAGGACAGAAAACATATCAGTAATCAGTGGGAATGGGTTAGTTAATTAACTAAGTTGAAAGAAATGACAACACTCCAGCAAGGACTGACGAGGTAATCTGGCCGACGCTCAGAGGAAAGGCAAGACGGACATATAATCAGATTGCTACTGGTACTAATGGTGTTGGAACTCTTCGCTGGCTGCTGAAGATGGGGGGCGGAGCACTTATGGGAATGCCCCAAATGCTGTGATGTGTTCCTAAATCAATCAGTCAATCAATCAAAGAAATGACAGAGTTAACAGACTTTGTTCCAAGCATTTGCTAGATTCACCCATTCTATCCCAGACAATTTTTTGAGCTCACCCAATTTTTCCCAGAGAAGTGCTATGATCACCCACTCAAGACATTTTGTGGGGATCAGAAATATGTCCCAGACATTTGTTGGAATCACCCATATGTCTCAGACAGTTTCTGGAATCGCCCACATCCCAGATAATTGCTGGAATCACCCACATGTCCCAGTTAGTTGCTGGAATCACCCACATGTCCCAGTTAGTTGCTGGAATCACCCATATGTCCCAGTCATTTGCTCAGATCATCCATACATCCCAGACATTTGTTCAGATAACCCATTCTGTCCCAAACATTTGTAAGAATCGCCCACTCTGTCCCAGTCATTTGTTCTGATCACTCACTGTGTCCAGTTTGTTGAGATTTGAGATCACTCACATGTCACAGACATTTGTTTGTCACCCATGCAAAAAATTTAGTTTGGACATTTTGCGAGAACAAAGCCCAATCAGCCACCACTCCTATAGTCCAAGAGGGTCAAGCTATAAAGCTAGAGCAAGGCCAAGAATCATATGGATAGATTCTACCAAGGTTATACAACGTAGACACAACATAGTCCAGATGACATATATGACTCAAGATTGAAAACTGCAGTCTATCACTCCCACACACACATTCTTAACAGTAAATAAATCTGTTGGCATTTCAGTGACTGCCTTCATGAGCTAGTGCGGGTTGCTGGGGTTTTGCTCGGATGGTTGTGTCCTTTGATAATGAACTGCATTTTCATGTGAAGGATGGCTTGTTTCCTTGTGTGATTTCTTGTGTGATCTGTTCTCAATTATTTCTTATGTAATCTGTTCTCATCAGTAGATTTCTTGTGTGATCTGTTGAATGTGTTCTCATCAGCAGATTCCTTGTGTGATCAATTGAATATGTTTTACATTTCTGCAGGCATCAAGTGTCCAGTTTGCTCCAAGCAGATAGCATCCGATGACATAGAATACCATCTTGTATTGTGTCTGACGAAACCACGTATTAATTATAATGGTAAGATATATAACTGATGTCACTATAACTTGTATGATAAAACCACGTATTGATTATAATAGTAGGTCTTAGTATGTGTCTTGTGTGATCAAGTAACATTGTTTTTGAGTAGGAAAGGACCTTTCTACATGTCTTAGACCATTGGGCATATGGTGGCAGATCCATATTTTTATAGACCAGTCAGCACTTGGTGGGTGATATTGTCAGCTAATTATAATGGTAAGATATGTGAGAGAAAAAAACCTGATCCAAAATTCTGGTTATTTGTGTGAGATAGCAAAGCATAACTGCCCACACTTTTTGGCACAGCACATGATACACTAATTACAATGGTAATACAATGTGTCTGTGACAAGACCTTTTATGAACAAACCACATATTAATTACTAAAGGTTTTGATTCCAAAAATCATCACCGCCCCCCATTACTTCCGGTTGTACAAGAATAAACAATTTGATTGGACCATGTTCTTCTTCTTCTTCATTCCTCTTTCAATGGGCACGCGTCACACCTAGTTATGCACCTCAAATGTGGTGTCTGACTGCATTGTTTTAATGTTTTCTTCCTCTAGGTATATTCCATCCAAGGTTATGGGCTCAGTCTACCCGGGGTACGTTTTTCTTTTTATAATAGTTTTGCCATGGGAGCAACCTTAGGGCCTTCTCTTTGTGATTTCCAAATGGTGTGGGATTTTTAACTTACACACGGAATCTCCTGTTTTTCACCCTTATCTGAGAAGTCTAGGTATCTAATCTCGCTACCCAAAGACATCATTAGATACTATAGGTTCTGGAAGAATGACCAGCTGCATGTTTGGATCAAACCTGGTACCTTCCGAGCCTGGGCAAACACCAGAGCCTCTCAGCCCTGGCACCCCTGGACAATATCCACAGTGGAATAATCCTTTGAGGTTTTGAAAAGAAAGTTCATTTCTGTGTCTTTTCCAGAGGATATTCTATCAGAAGACAAGGGTGAGTGTGTGATCTGCTTCGAGGAGCTGACCCAGGGCGACACCATTGCCAGGCTACCATGTCTGTGTGTATACCATAAAGGGTACGTTTGTGTGTTTTGTATCTTCAGTCTATGTTCGTTTTTGCTGTTTCTAGTGTTTTCTTGTTTTGCATTGGGGATACACATACCTGTAGCTTTTTTTCCCCCACAAATTTATGAAAGGTATATCAACAGCTGGGGCAGAAACATTTTTTAAAAAACTGATTTTTGCATGTGGGCTAGCTTTCACTATTACCAGTGTCCCTCGCCATCAGGAAAACCCACTCCAACTTCTGAGGTACTTGTAATTTACGCCCCACATTCAAGGACGAGAAGTCAACATTTTAGTCCAACTGACCGATGTAGGGATTGACCCTTGTCTGCTACCTCGGCATCAGCACACTGGATGTTTCAGAGTGGGTTAACCAAATGGTTAAATGCGTGACCACAATCCTGTTACGCTGACGATATCTGTGATCATTCTAAGCCATGGGATGTGTGTCTAATAGCTGTGGCAATGTGTTCTGACAAGTCCAGATGCATACTTGCTTCTCAACAGCTACTTTTGTTTAATTCTCGCTACACCTGCTAATATACCTTTGTACATTTGTAATAAAGCTGTGGGATCATTATGCCTCGGGTATTGCCTCTTGTGGTGTACTATTTACAACTTAGTAGAGTGTTTAAACATTGATCAGATGAAAGCGCGAACAAACAGATCTATCAAACAGAAACTCAATACTGAAGAAGATTAAGACATAAAATTTACCTCTTGTTCTCAATTGTTATTTCCCTTCTTGTTCTCAATTATTTCCCTTCTTGTTCTCAATTATTTCTCTTCTTCTCAGTTGTTCCCGCCCCTCTTCATCTATATTATTACTGCTCTCTTGTTCTTATCTTTTGGTTACTGTTGCTCTTGTTCTATATTGTCTGTTCTTTTTTTATTATTACTGTTGCTCTTGTTCTATATTGTCTGTTCTTTTTTTATTATTACTGTTGCTCTTGTTCTATATTGTCTGTTCTTTTTTTATTATTACTGTTGCTCTTGTTCTATATTGTCTGTTCTTTTTTTATTATTACTGTTGCTCTTGTTCTATATTGTCACTGCCCCTCTTGTTGTATATTGTTTTGTATTTCTTTCTACAAGGTATAGTGATGAGCATTTTATGCTATCCGGTTGTAGTTCTATTAATGTTCATGTTGTGCTTTGTTGGCAGTTGTATTGATAGCCATGATATATTTTGTTGCAGTTATATTGATGTTCATGATTTATTTTGATGAAATTATATATATGTGCATGATTATTTTGATGCAGTTGTATTGAAACTCATATGTTTTTATGCCGTTGTTTTGATAGTCATTGGTTTGTTGTAGTTGTGTTGTTAGTCATGTATTTTGTTACAGTTGTATTGATGTTCATGATTTGTTTTGTTGCAGGTGTATTGACTAAAATTGTCTGCTTCATTACAGATGTATTGGCTAAAATTGTCTGTCTCATTACAGGTGTATTGACTAAAATTGTCTGCCTCATTACAGATGTATTGGCTAAAATTGTCTGTCTCATTACAGGTGTATTGACTCAAATTTTCTGTCTCATTACAGGTGTATTGACTCAAATTATCTGTCTCATTACAGGTGTATTGACAAATGGTTTGAAATCAACAGATCTTGCCCAGAGCACCCATCAGATTAGGCAGACTTAAGGAACTCACCTGTTGGGTCCAACAGATCCGGTTCAAAATTGCCTATGGGATTAGTCGGTACTTATGGACCACACTTGTTTGGGGGCCTTCTGCTGATGAAAGCAAAACTTCAGCAGATCCTGGAGCTTCATCATCATTATCATCATCATCTTTGGGATGTATGTTCATGCACATATAACAGTTACATAACTTTGGCATATCTGAAACTGTAAGATCATCCTTCTCTGCAACATTGCCATGTCAGTGGTAGCTGAATTATTTTCTTTGTTAGGGGGACATAGTAGTTAGTGCCCTCACCTGCAAAGACAGAGGTCCGGGTTCAACGCCCTGCAGTGGCAGGATTGTTATTTCTGACAATTACAGTCAACCATGCGGCCTCATAAACACGAGTACTAGACATATTTCAGAATCTTCTGTGAAGAAAAAGTGATGAGGAAAATAACTGACCACCCCACCTAATTATGTCATGGCCTACATTATGGGAAGGCCTAACACTTAATTAATGTTTGTGCCATGTTGCTACTTTTCTTTGTTAAGGATACAGTGTCTGCTCATGTTTGTTTGTTCACACACATATACGAGCGGGCTCCATATGAAAACCTTATATTATTTTTTTGGGAGTGAATGTATTCTGAAAACCAAGAAGTTTTTCGGAAGGTTGTTATGGGAGTGAGGTTCTGCAATGGACATGCTACTGAATGATTGAATGAATGAATTTTCTGAAAAAGTAAAATATAAATGTATGATTTTTCGATGTGGTCACCACTGCGTTTAATGCAAGTCCTCCAGTGCTGATAAAGTGCTTGAATTCCTATAGGAAAAAATGCTCATGGTTGTATGTGTAACCAGTCATGCACCACCTGCTGTAGCTTTTCATTGGACTGACAAGTTTTGAAACTTCCAACTCCACTCATATACTTGCTGGACGGACAGGCATGCATCACCATACTGCACCTTTATTCGCTGACGATTTCTATGGGTTTCACCCCTTCACTGATCAAAAAACGAGTAACAGAATGTTGCTTTTCTTTGGTGCATGTTAAAAGTGGGGCGACTATCTTTTAACTGTCCTTATGATGTCACCGTTTTCATCTGCACAGCGGTGTCACATGCTTAACACTCTTGACAAACTAAACAACAATAATGACAGGTTACAAGACAATGGCATGGGTATTGTAATTTCTATCACACTTTTAAGGTTGTCATTTGAAGCCCCCTCGTAGATGAAAAACCCAAGGCAAATCTTCAGTAAAGGACTTTTCTTTCATTTACTGTTAAAGGTCCCTTTTCTGCACCTTGAGGTGTACTGGGTATATGGTGCTAGCTCAATATTTGTATAGGCCAGTTGGGAGTGGCCAATAGCGAACAAAATGCCCAATATAAGGAAGTGAGGAAATGAAGCAGCCATGCGTAGGACCTGACAATTCCTTGGGTGAGCCCAGTATCAGAGTGCTTTGTGTCAGCTCTGCAATTATGGAAGCCTCCTTGGATGGCGGTGAATGCCCATGGTCTGCTCCTGCCTTCCCTTGAGGGTTGACTGTGATGTCTTTAGCTGTTTTAACTTGTCCAGCTCAGATGTGGATGGCACCACAACAGTGAGAGTGGAAAGTCCTTCGAAACACCCAGGAAGCTTAACCTGGTCAACAGATGCCCGCAGAAGTTAGATGTGTTGGCCTAATGGCACAAGAATGCAGCTCTGCTGTAAACAGGTACAATGCAATCACATAAAAAAAAACTCTGGGTGAAAGCAGAAGAAGAAGTATAGGCCAGTCAGCCCTTGATATGGTCAGTAACATGCAGGCCACCTTTACTGCCCAAGACATTAAATGGTACCCATTTTATGCTGCATTGACCCGGGAGCCTAGGTCAATTTGTAAAGTTCTGCCTTGATGGGGATTTAAACACGTGCCCACCAGGCTGGCAGGTAAGCTTGAGCTACTGTAGCTCACAGGGCCAATCTTGGATTAGCCATTATCATGACAGACCAGAGGTCTTATACTGGCTCCACAGACCCACAAGGAGTCAGCCAATAGCTCTCAGGAGATCCACAAATTGGAGGTGGGGGGAAATTGCATATTTCTTTTTGTACTAGCCTGCTTTGAACTCAAGCCTAGTCCATACACACTTCTAGTAGAACTGGACTGAATTTTGCGTCTGGATTAGCTTTCCATATTACCAGTGTCCCTCGCCATTAAGCGAACCAACTCCAACTTTGGAGGTGCTTGTAATTTACGTCCCTAAGTCAAGTGCGAGAAATTACATATTATTTAACTTGAAACTGAAGTGTACATATCAAATGGTTTGAAAAAGACTGGATATAAACTGTCTGTTTTCCATATTTTGTCTTTCGTTGGGATGATTGAACTGCCATATTCTATAAGAGTGTTAGATCCTTGTGCCTGTATACCTGATGCCTTATTTGGATCCCACTTTGTGTATCTCAGAGCTGGAGAAATACTTGTATGTGAACTGTGCCCTAGGTTTATGTCATTACAACATACACATGTGCTGAGAGCCAGATTTATGTCATTACAAAATACACATGTGGTGAGAGCAGCACATTTATGTCCTTACTACATACGCATGTGGTGAGAGCAGCAGGTTTATGTCATCACAACATACATATGTGGTGAGAGCCCCAGGTTTATGTCATCACAACATACATATGTGGTGAGAGCAGCAGGTGTATGTCATCACAACATACATATGTGGTGAGAGCCCCAGGTTTATGTCATCACAAGATACATATGTGGTGAGAGCCCCAGGTTTATGTCATTACAACATACATATGTGGTGAGCACCCCAGGTTTATGTCATTACAACATACACATGTGCTGAGAGCCCCAGGTTTATGTCACTACAAAAAACAGGTGTACATGAGCATAGTTGATGCAGATGTAACATTGTAAAAAGTGCATGCTGTTGTTACAATAATAAAACTAATTATATGTGGTTGATGTTATAATAATACATCTGGATAGTGTAAATGTGATTGATATTACATTGATTAAACTGTAATAATGAGGGTATGTCAGTAAGTAAGTCACAAAATGATATAAGCCCGTCTAGCAAGAAGAACCTCAGTAACAAAATCTCTCCAGGAGATTGCCACCTCACAATGAGACCAAACAACTGCCACGGTCTCGTGCCGACCCGGGAGCCATCCCACCAGGGAAGAATAGAGCACCCAAGCTGGTTGTAGTGATCACCGAATCGGAAATGTCAGCCAATCTCTGTAGCCAAGCATCGGCAACGACCACTTGGGGTGGAATAGTATGTCTTACAAGGACCACGCCCATCAGCGATAGCAAGGGTCAAGAGGGGGGGGGGGGGGGGGGGCTCCCAAGCCATAATAAAATGAGCCTAGAGGAAGAGCTGGCTTCCGTTGGGAGAGCACAGGAGGTTGGATCCCCAAGCTGTGAACGAGACACGAAGAAGGCAATGCAACAACACTGATGCCTATGATCAGGATAATAGCTAACCACCTGTACAGAGGCGAAGACTGGCCTTTCCATGGCCAGTTACCGTGCAGTGCCAGTGTTGGTATGCTCAATGTTCGCACCCCAAGGGTGGGATTACCTCTGGGCAGTCACACATAGCGAAGTCAACAAGGGAAAGTCTCAATAGATACACACGACAGGAGAGAAAGACATCTGGGAGTCATGACCCAGATAGCCATGTGAACATGGTTAGGCCAGCAACCCAAAGACTTCTATGGTACAATTATTGGGGGAATAATAAGACGATGGGATAAATGCATCAGTGTTAATGGAGACTATTTTGAGAAATTAAGGTGAGATGGAAGTACAGTAAAAATGGTGTCAAGTAGGCATCTCAGTTTCTTTTGTACATAATATTTTGTGATTTTCATTACTGACTTACCCTTGTGTATGTGGTAAATATTATACATAAACAGTATATATCATTTTGAAAGAAGAGGTTAATGCATAATGTGACAGTGATGAAACTGGGTTAATATATGTGCCGTTGTTGTTGTTATGATGAATAAACCTAGATATTGTGTGAGTAATATTATGGTAATGAAATAAAAATATGTAGTGTATGTCACAATATATATGTGAATATTTTTGTAATAGAAGATGCATTATGCGTATTTGATGATTCAGTAATAAAACTGAGTGAAAATATATGTGGTTGTTTTTAGGTTAATGAAACTGAATGAAAGTATGTTTGAATCTAATTAAAATGAGTGAAAGTATATGTGGTTGTTGTTAAAAATTGCATGACCTTTGTTATCAACTCCAACCCCAGGTTGACTTCCTAGGCGTTTTAGTAGTTTATGTTTAGTAGTTTGCCATTCTTTCTGAATGAGAGGGCAACGTTGAAGTCCAAACTGACACGTAATGAAATTAAGTGAAAATATATATTAATGTTGTTACAGTAATGAAAATGTGTGAAAATATTTGTGGTAATTGCTACAGTAATGAAACGGTGAAAATATTTATGGTTGTTGGTAGAGTAATGAAACTTTGTGAAAATGTGTGATTGTTGCAATAATGAAACTGAGTGAGGGTATATGTGGTTGTTGTTACAATAATGGAACTAGGTGGACCTATATGTGGTTGTTATAGTAATAAAACAGTGAAAATTATGTAGCTGATGTAACATTAATGAAACTAGATGTCTCTATGTGGTTGATTTACAAGAATGAAACAGAGTGAAAATATACACGGTTGTTGTTACAAAAAGGAAGCTGGGCAGATCTATATGTTGTTTGTTACAGTAATGAAACTGAAGGAAAATATATGAGATGATGTTGCAATAACAAAACTAGATGTCACTATACATTTTTATAGTGCAGGAATGAAACTCTGAAAGTATAATGATATTGTTACAGTAATTACACTAAATCAATAAAGTATATAACTGATGTTTTAATAGGGAGAGGGGGGGGGGGGGGGGGGGGGGGGAGGGGGGGGGGGGGGAGTACCTGAGTCATTCATGAATGCCAAGTAGAATTGTATATATGACATTTGTGTACATGGCAGCAACAGGTGAAACATAATCTGATGGCATGAAGTAAATTTAATGCCATTTAATTTCCCCACACTGATCTTCCTATATACCACAGTATGTTACTTCCATTGCCTGTACATACATTCTGTGATGAAGTCCACATCTAGAAACATACACAGTATGCCACTTTTACTGTGAAAAAAAGTGAATAAATAAATACACGAAGATTTGGAATTTAGACCTGTTTGCTAAGGAATTCCATGTATGTGTATATGGTTGTGTGTGTGCTCTGCAATAATATTTTTTATTTTGTAAGATGTGCTTTTCTCAATCATTCTGATGATTCCTAGCACACACTATCTCATTCATTCATTCAGTAGCATGTCCTTTGCAGAACCTTGCTCCCATAACAACCTTCCGGAAAACCTCTCGATCATAAGCAAGATGTCCTGCGTCCGATACACCCATCTGGAGATCATCCGCCACATCCTGCACCCATCTTCTCTTTCGCCTTCCTCTTCCTCTCTTCCCAGGCGTATACCCCTCCGTTATTGTCTTCTCCAAACTTTTGTGATGTTCTCAAGTGACCAAAATATTTCAATTTTCTTTGTTTTATCGTCTTTAATAGCCAACTTTCTTCAATATTCAGCTCTTGAAGTATGGATGCATTTGTTCTTTTCTTTATCCAGGATATTCTTAGAACTCGTCTACAACATTTATATTCAAAGGCATTTATGCGCTTTTCAGCTTGTGTAGTAAGTGTCCAGGTTTCACATTTATTCTTTTAGAGAATGATAGAAAAATATGTTGTTTTAGTCTTTGAAGAGCAATAGCTATTTGTCTTTTAACTTCTTTCATTGTATCACCATTGTTGGTAATCAATTACCCAAGATATTCAAAATTTTCCACTACCTCCAATTTTTCCTCATTAACATATATTTCTTTCTCCATAGTAGTTTTATCTATATGCATTATCTTTGTTTTTGCTATGTTTTAAGATATAAGTTGTTGTTTTCACTATTCAATTGGGTTGAGGTTATTAGGTTATCTATACCATACACACCATTTAATTTATCTTCCATCTAGTTGATTTGTTACCCACGAGTCAAATTTTTAATGCTTAATAAATACAAGAAGTGAAATTGGTAATCTTTTCAAGAAAACAATTACAGTTGAAAAAATGTCTTTTTCGGCTAGATCCTTTATCAGCACACAAATAATCAACAGATACTGATACAACTACATGAAAAATATGTGAACGATATTTAGCTGATGTGGAACTGTTATCCGTAAAACTTATTATCAAATGGTTTGATTAATCCATTTGATCTGCAAGTTCAATGCAGGTTACACAGCTTTTCAGATCACAGACCTACATCAGCAAAATAACTTTATAAATATTTTGTATGTTGGGGTATGATCATAATCATCATCATCATGTACCGTGCCGATAAGCATGGGCAATAAAGTTTCACCATCTTACCTGATCACCAGGGTCGTGGATCAGCTCTGTATTCTTGTCTAGACCAAGTTAAGTGTCCAAGCCATCCAAATATTTACTTCTCTGCCTTCCCCTTGTTCTCCCATCCCCATCCTCCCCCCCCCCCCCCCACCCCCTCAATCTTGCCAGTTGTTACCAAGTTCTCTAATTTATTTCTTTTTATAACGTGTCCAAACAAAATTTGTTTAAATTAATAAATCATTTAGAAGTCCATACTAATAGGGTATGTTTCTTTCCTTCCAGAGATGGTTTTACATAAAATATCTTTGCCAGTGTTGTATAATGTATTTACTAGAAATTGGCGACCCCAATGACTACAGCTCTTGTTTTCCTTAATAATGAAGATGAATTTCCATTTATGTAGCTGTTATATATTGTTAATTTGCAAATCAAAACTGGTATATTTGCTTCCTTATTACTGACAGAGGTTTCCATTTTTTAGAAATCATGTAATGTCTTACAAGAAGAAATTTGAACATCTCAATGACATATGCCACACTGGTCATCCGTTCTTCTTTTGAGTCACTACCATAATCACTACTTGTCACTGTGACTGTATTTGCAGGTTTAAAAATGATCTTATATGGTCACTGTCTCTTAATATGGCCAGATGCTATACAATGATAACATTCAGCAATTATTGTATACACTTCATGGTGGTGTTTATCCATCAAGAATTATGATGACCATTCACTTCATCCAGTGGGGTTGAAAGTTTCCAGCCTGAGTTCTGAGATGGCTGATAAGCTCTATTTTGGCTTAAAATGTTCTTTAACAATGTGGGCAAATAATGCTTGTCATTCCAGGAGGAGGATCTCCTGCAGTGGTTTTTCTGTCCAGTCTTTTTTTTCACAGCTCTTGCAGCCCTGTTTGCTTCACAAGTGACTACACCCTTGTGTAATGATGTACACCACAAATTTTGGTCTTTGGCAGCAGTCTCCCAGGTGTCGTGATGAATTCCAAAAGATTTTAGGGAGATCTTCAAAGTGTCTTTAAAGTGTTTCCCCTGGCTGCCTTGGGGGAATTTACCACAGCGCAGCTCACTGTAAAAATTTGTTTAGGGAGCCTGTGATCCAGCATGCGAGTCAAGTGACCAGACCAGTGAAGCTGTTTCTTCATTAGTAGAGTATGGATACTGGGCATGGACACTCTTTCTACACTTCATACATCCTTCACAGATAATTCACACAATTATCTTATACAATTCACATATAAAACAACAAGAAATTTACTAACAATGGCAACAATTCAATGTTTTGTTTAAAAAGAAATACAACTTTTATCGAAACAATTAAACATTCATGAAATCAAGTTTACATTAATTAATTCAGTACAGGCTGGCAAAATTAATTACAAAATAAGTATAACAATTAACAATTAATTAAAGAAATAAATCAATTAAGAACTAATAACAATTATTTGCTGAGTAAATCAATTAAACTAATGACATTAATTACACATTGACTAAAGCATTTACACAATACTGAATTACGTATTAATGCGAATTGTGAAATCATGTATTACTACCTGATCTTTTAATCATTTCATGTTTATAACATTACAAACTAGACAACAAAAGAGGAAAAGTGACATAATATCACCTGAACAGTTACAGATGGGCAATGGGAAAAATCGACAACATTTTAAACAAAATTGAAATGTCCCACCCAAAAGCCAATAACAACATCTATGGCTTTTGAAGGAAAAAACAAATATAATTTTTCCGTTGGATGATCTAATCAGCTATCTTAACTATATCAATCATTGACAAGCACCCATGTACAAATACTGTTCGCTCTGTGATGAAACCACATAATTTATTCTCTTTAAGTGCATGGCACTGTTAAACATCAACAAACACCATCTCTAGCAGCAACTAGTTCACCCTATGGATTCCTGAAACAGATGCAGAGGACCTTCACCTTCATAAGAATGTCATTAGGCAGTCAGGAGTAGACAACTCGGCAGCATTGAGTTGCTAAGGGTAGATAACTTAGCAGAATGGGTGCCAAGAACAGACAACTCAGCAGCACTGGGTTGTCAAGGATAGACAATTCAGCAGCACTGGGCTGCCAAGAGTAGACAACTCAGCAACATAAAATTGTCAAGAGTAGACAACTCAGCAGCATGAAACTGGCAAGAGCAGACAACTCTGCAGCACTGAGCTTCACGGGCAGACAACTCAGCAGCATTGGTCTGTCAAGAGTAGACAACTCAACAGGTTTGGGGTAGGAAAACACCAACAACATACAATATCTAATTATCATCACGTTTCTGGTGTGGATGATTGTGCTTCTGCACAATTCACATTCTCTGGCAGAATGTATCAATTTATTTGCTGGTGCAATGTCAGTTCTGTGATCTCTCCAGAGTGACAAACTGCCAGATTTAAAGGAACCCTTCATTCATCATGTGCCATTCTGATAAGCGTGGGGGGGGGTCATGTTTCGCCATCTCACTTGATCACTAGAGTTGTGGATCAGCTCTGTGGTCTTGTCTTGACCATGCCACGTGGCCAAGCCATCCAGGTATTTACTTCTCTGCCTTCCCCTTGTTCTTTTCCCCTCTATCTTGCCAGATGTCACCAATTTCTCCAATTTATTTCCTCTCATAACATGACAAAAAAATGTAGGCTGTCTACATCTAATTTCTCTACTCAGTTTACGAATTTCATTTGTTTCTTGTAGGACTTAATCATTGGTTTTTGCATCCGTCTGTGGTATTCTTTGCATTTTCCTGGTATCCTAGGTCAACACATCAACAAGAGTTGTACTACAAACATTTCACCAACAAAATTATTGGACTATAAATATATCCGCAAAGCTATTTGCAGGCTCTAAATACTGCAACATGCATCCAAAACTTTGGACTTGTGGTGTCATTATCTGTCGTTAAACATGATGCATTTTTTTGGGTCATATGACCCAAAATGTGACAAAATCCACCTAATCATCTTTTGAATGCCGGACTCTTTCCAACCAATCAAACCAAATTCTGGAGATGTCAACAAGGTCACCTTGACTGCTTTCATTGAATATGTTGACACTGACATTTGAAGACATACGAAGAAGAAACCCTTTAGATGACTCCATTTTATCAAAAGTACCATCTCCATGATGATAGTTCCAGAGTTCACCTTCACCTTTCTAAACTCTCAAACTAGTGGGGTGTCCAAGACCGACACATGTCAGAAGAAGCATATTAGAATGTAAAAATTAGTGTCATATCTTGTACAGGATGTCGCAGTCAACCCCAGCATTATGAATGCTGTTTGTGATTTCTTGGCAAGTTTACATTCAATAGTCTGCCATTGTTTTTTATATGACTGGCACTCATTCTATTGAATCAAAACCAGTGCAAGACGGTCTGCTTCCAAATCACCCACAGCTGTGTTTTAAATGCAGTAGTATGTGAAGTTATGTATTGTGTTCGTAAGCCCTTCGCTACAGTGCCGGCTGTGACCAGGTAATAATTCGGCACAGTACACAAAAACTGGCTGAAACCGGCCCAAGTAGGTAACGTCCATATGATGCCAAATGTGAGCTTTAGTATTGGATGTCTGAAAGTCAAGGGCAGTAGGATTCGAAGAGTTCACTTGTTCAGTTCAAAGTTGTGGGTTAAATATCATGAGTTCTTCATCATCATCAAGTGCCATGTCGGCTGGAGTAGGCGTTCATGGCTCTCCACAGATCTCGGTCTTTGGTGTTCTGGATCAACTCTGCTGATGATATTCCTCCATGCCACCGTCTCAATCCGTCCAGCATCATTTCTCTTGGTCTGCCTCTGCCTCTCTTCCCCTCGATCTTTCCAGTTGTCACGATGTTCTCCAATGCCTCTCTTCTCATCACATGACCAAAGAAAGCTGTTTGTCTCTTTCTTATTGTTGTATATAGTGTTCTAGTTTCATTAGCCTCTTTCAGGCAATCGTTGTTAGTTACTCTGGCAGTCCAAGGAATTCGCAACATTCTTAAAAACCACATCTCTGTTGCTTATAAGTTCTTCCTAATTTGTTCATTTACATTCCAAGATTCGCTGCTATACAGCAAAACTGGTTCTATATAGCATTTTAGCACTCTCTTACATTCATTGATAGCGACTTATTGCATAAGATACTCTTCATTTTCTGAAATGCGGCTTTTGCCTGCCCTATTCTGCTCTTAATCTCTGTTGTACATCTTCCATCCGATGTTATAAATGCCCCTAGGTATTTAAAATTATCCACTTGGTTGAGAATTTGCCCTTCTATTTCTATGTCACATTTTGGGTCCCCATTTTCTTTGATATCATGTTACCTGTGATTAAAAAATTCTTATGTCCAAAGTTGTGGGTTAAATATCACGAGATGTTCTTACTAAAGAGTTCACGTGTTCAGAAATATGGGTTAAAGTGTTTAAATAGTTCATATGTCCAAAGTTGTGGGTTAAATATCACGAGATACTTGTGACTAAAGTGTTTGAATGTCCCGAGTTGTGGGTTAATGAGTTTATATGTCCAGAAAAATGGGTTAAAGTGTTCAAAGAGTTGTAGGTTAAATATCATAAGATACTTGTGCCTAAAGTATTCATATGTCCAGAGTTGTGGGTTAAAGAGTTCATATGTCCAGAGTTGTGAGTTAAAGAGCAACATTTAACATACATTACACATCATTTTGTTCAATGGCAAATGTGTGTTTGAGCTATCAAACATGTGAACATAACTTCAACTAGAAATCTCCAGTCAACTGGATGAACACATTAAACACCTACTTCCCTCCCTATTGAAACTTTGCAGGCAAAATTTGTGTCTGGAAGGGAGTTTGCTATCTCACAGCAGCCTTAATCCAGTACACATAAGTTTGTGACTAGCATTTTTTCCTGCCAGCCCAGCAGTCATTTGTTCGAACTTCCTCAAGGAGGAGATTTTTTCCAGTGACCATGGCTGAATAAATTGTGGCGTGGGACAGACAGACCTAGAAAAAATTAGATTTTTAAGAGCACGCATCTTTCCCTTTGCAACATACGCCTGTGAGACCTGGATGCTTACTAAACAAGCTGAACAGTGCATAAATGCCCTTAAATATAAATGTTATGGATGATTTCTAAAAATATCTTGGATACAGAAAAGACAAAAATGCATCCATATGCCAAGATCTGAATATTGAAGAAGGTTGGCTACCAAAGATGAACAAACAAAGTAAATTGATATATTTTGGACACTTGAAATGTCATGAAAGTTTGGAGAGAACAATAATGGAAGGGCATATGCCCGGGAAAAGATGAAGAGGAAGGCCAAAGAGAAGATGGGTACAAAATGTGGTGGATAATCTCCAGATGAGTGTATTGGACGCAGGACATCTTGCTCATGACCGAGATGTTTTCTGGAAGGTTATGGGAGCGAAGTTCTGCAAAGGACATGCTACTGAATGAATGAATGAACGAATGAATGAATGAGCATAAATAGACAGCAGAATATGTCATGGGAAGTAAGGGTAGCTGGTGCACTCCTGACTACAAGTGATGTGAAATAGCCTACTCCAGCTTTACTTATTTACACAAACAATTGATAAAACACAATAAATCCATTTATATTCCTCTACAAAATTGTTCATTTTTTGCACATCCTTTACAGGAAATCTCTGTAAACACCAGCATTTTACTGCAGTTATTGATATCTTGGCAAGCTTTACGTTCAGTAGTTTGTCATTACTTTCTGAACAACAGACCCCCATACCAATTGGTTAAAACACAGCGCAATGCGGTCTGCTGCCAAATCGCGCACACTGTGTTTCGAACACGGGTAAGCGGGATTATGAACCGCGACCATAACCTCTTCACTACAGAGACCGGCAAAATTGTTCATACAAAACTGAAACATTAGATATTTATCTACACACTTCTTCACATGATCAAACTTATTAATGTGAATCTAAAATACAAGATCATTCAGAAATGTGTTCATATGAACAAACTTTTTCTTCTGAATAAATGTATTCATGTGAACATCCTGTTCATTGTGAACAAACTTGTTCACATGAATCTAAAATACAAGATTATCCAGAAATTTGTTCATGTGAACAAACTTCTTCTGAACAAATGTGTACATGTGAACAAACTTATTCATGTGAACAAACTTCTTCTTCTAAACAAATGTAATCATGTGAACAAACTTCTTCTAAACAAATGTATCCATGTGAACAAACTTATTAATCTAAACAAACTTATTCATGTGAATCTAAAATTCAAGATCATCCAGAAATGAGTTCATGTGAACAAACTTATAGATGTGAACAAACTTATTAATATGAATCTAAAATATGAGATCATCTAGAAATAAGTTCATGTGAACAAACTTATTTATCTGAGCAAATGTATTCTTGTGAACAAACTTAATCATGTGAAAAAACTTATTCATGTGAACAAATGCATTTATGTGAATCAGAATTATAGATCACCTACAAACTTATTCATATCAACAAATATTATACATGTGAACAAATGTATTCATGTGAACAATTGCATTCAAGTAAACAAATGTATTCATGTGAATCTAAAATACTAGACCATCTACAAATTTATTCAGGTGAACGAATGTATTATTATGAACCTAAAATATTAGATCATCTACAAACTTATTTGTATTCTATCTACATGGCTCATGAATGCTGAAATTAACGAACCTGATGTTCTATCTTAACAAACTAAATCTTCTATCTATAAACTTATGAATGCTGAGACTAAAACATAAGATATTTTGTCTACAAAATTCATTAATGCTGAGACTAAAACATAACATTTTCAATATACTAACTTATGAATAAAACAATAAACTGACCCGGAGCAATGTCCTGTCTGTGATGTGATAGTATCATCACATCTTATAGTCCTGAGAGCAAGGAAGAATAGTTGGCCAGTCTCAGTTTGACAAGCGACGAGTTCATGCATCGAAATGCTGAGATTAAATTGTCAGATCTTTCACATTCATACTTATGAGAGGCAAAATATGGAAATAAAATGCTAGAACATGTACATAAACTTATAATGCTGAAACGAATACCATATCACTATCTATATAGATAATCATTACAAGCTCTAGTTTTTCACACATACTGTGCTAACTAAAATGTAATACTGTATTGGCTAATCACATGTTGCTACAAGTTAGTGAACCAGGAATGAGTAAGGCATCACTAAAAGTTAGTGTACAGAAGTTAAGTAAGACAAGACAGTACTACAAGTTAGTGTACCAGAGATGTGTAAGACAAGACATCACTACAAGTTAGTGTACCAGAGATGTGTAAGGCAAGAAATCACTACAAGTTAGTGTACCAGAGATGTGTAAGACAAGACATCACTACAAGTTAGTGTACTAGAGATGTGTAAGACAAGACATCACTACAAGTTAATGTACCAGAGATGTGTAAGACAAGGCATCACTACAAGTTAGTGTACCAGAGATGTGTAAGACAAGACATCACTACAAGTTAATGTACCAGTGATGTGTAAGACAAGACATCACTACAAGTTAATGTACCAGAGATGTGTAAGACAAGGCATCACTACAAGTTAGTGTACAGGAGTTTAGTAAGACAAGACATCACTACAAGTCAGTGTACCAGGGATGAGAAAGACAAAACAGAACATCACTACATGTTAATGTACCAGGGACATGTAAGGCAAAACATCGCTACAAGTTAGTGTACCAGAGATGTGTAAGACAAAACATCACTACAAGTTAGTGTACAGGAGTTTAGTAAGACAAGACATCACTACAAGTCAGTGTACCAGGGATGAGAAAGACAAAACAGAACATCACTACATGTTAATGTACCAGGGACATGTAAGGCAAAACATCGCTACAAGTTAGTGCA
The DNA here is from genome assembly GCA_014155875.1 of Cepaea nemoralis. Classification (NCBI taxonomy): domain Eukaryota; kingdom Metazoa; phylum Mollusca; class Gastropoda; order Stylommatophora; family Helicidae; genus Cepaea; species Cepaea nemoralis. Next base: position 368,058 of record JACEFZ010022273.1, on the reverse strand, counting down.
CCAGAGATGAGTAAGACAAGACATCACTACAAGTTAGTGTACCAGAGATGTGTAAGACAAGACATCAATCACTACAAGTTAGTGTACCAGAGATGTGTAAGGCAAGACATCACTACATGTTAATGTACCAGAGATGAGTAAGACAAGACATCACTACAAGTTAATGTACCAGAGATGAGTAAGGCAAGACATCACTACAAGTTAATGTACCACAGATGAGTAAAGCAAGACATCACTGCAAGTTAGTGTACCAGAGATGTGTAAGACAAGGCATCACTACAAGTTAATGTACCAGAGATGTGTAAGACAAGGCATCACTACAAGTTAATGTACCAGAGATGTGTAAGACAAGGCATCACTACAAGTTAATGTACCAGAGATGTGTAAGACAAGGCATCACTACAAGTTAATGTACCACAGATGAGTAAAGCAAGACATCACTACAAGTTAATGTACCAGAGATGTGTAAGACAAGGCATCACTACAAGTTAATGTACCAGAGATGTGTAAGACAAGGCATCACTACAAGTTAATGTACCACAGATGAGTAAAGCAAGACATCACTACAAGTTAGTGTACCAGAGATGTGTAAGACAAGGCATCACTACAAGTTAATGTACCAGAGATGTGTAAGACAAGGCATCACTACAAGTTAATGTACCAGAGATGTGTAAGACAAGGCATCACTACAAGTTAATGTACCAGAGATGTGTAAGACAAGACATCACTACAAGTTAATGTACCAGAGATGTGTAAGACAAGGCATCACTACAAGTTAATGTACCAGAGATGTGTAAGACAAGGCATCACTACAAGTTAATGTACCACAGATGAGTAAAGCAAGACATCACTACAAGTTAGTGTACCAGAGATGTGTAAGACAAGGCATCACTACAAGTTAATGTACCAGAGATGTGTAAGACAAGGCATCACTACAAGTTAATGTACCAGAGATGTGTAAGACAAGGCATCACTACAAGTTAATGTACCAGAGATGTGTAAGACAAGGCATCACTACAAGTTAATGTACCAGAGATGTGTAAGACAAGACATCACTACAAGTCAGTGTACCAGAGATGTGTAAGACAAGGCATCACTACAAGTTAGTGTACCAGAGATGTGTAAGACAAGGCATCACTACAAGTTAATGTACCAGAGATGTGTAAGACAAGGCATCACTACAAGTTAATGTACCAGAGATGTGTAAGACAAGGCATCACTACAAGTTAATGTACCAGAGATGTGTAAGACAAGGCATCACTACAAGTTAATGTACCAGAGATGTGTAAGACATCACTACAAGTCAGTGTACCAGAGATATGTAAGACAAGGCATCACTACAAGTTAGTGTACCAGAGATGTGTAAGACATCACTACAAGTTAGTGTACCAGAGATAAGTAAGACAAGACATCACTGAAAGTTAGTGTACAGGAGTTTAGTAAGACAAGATATCACTACAAGTCTGTGTACCAGGGATGAGAAAGACAAAACAGAACATCACTACAAGTTAGTGTACCAGGAATGTGTAAGACAAGACCATGTAAGGTAGTGAACCAAGGATACATAATTTGAAACATCATTACAAGTTAGCGAGCCGGCGGTGTGTAATTTTTTTTTCCTCGCATATCCTACTACAGGACATCGCTGTCAACACCAGCATTTTACCGCTGTTGTTGATTTCTTAGCAAGATTACGCTCAGTAGTTTGCCATTGCTTTCTGAGCGGCCGGCTTACATATCTCGTAAGTAATGGCAGCGACGAGAACTGCTACCGATTCTCGCACAGCCGCATTTGCTCACGTGGATAAACGGGATTACAGAGAAAGTCGCTAACCCCCTAGGCCAGGGAGACTGGCGGTGTGTAATATACAACAACAATATTCTTGAATGAGCCAGTGATGTGTACTATATAATATCTCTACAATGTAAGGAACCAGGAATGTGAATGACAAAACCTGTCTGTGACAAAAATCTGTTCAGTAATAAACCTGAGGTGGCAGTTTAACTAAGAAATGAACAGGCTACAAAAACTACAAAAAAAGGTTGAGTGGAAATTCTATAATACTAGCTTCTGTAAGGGAAATAACTGCACTTGCAGGCTTGTGGAGAGTAAATTTTCCTTGCAATCAGTTTCAAAATCATATGAGCTGTCTCACACATTCCCCAGGATCTATTGAGGTGTCGAACAAACGTTTGTTTCATGCTTATGCTATAATGTCATCATTTTCTTACTCATCATTACCATGTTGTGCCCTGCAGACTGGCATAGGTGTTCATGTGTCTCCACAGATCTCAGTCCTTGGTGTTCTGTATCAGCTCTGATGATGATATTCCTTCATGTCTCCATCTCGGTCTGTCACACATCTTTTCTCTCACTCTGCTTCTTCTCCAACGGTCTTTTCAGCCGTCATAATGTTTTCTAATGCTCATTATATGACCAAAGAGCACTTTTTGTCTCTTTCTTATAGATATATATCATGTTCTACTTTCATTTGCCACTTATAGGCAATCGTTATCAGTTACTATGGCAGTAAAGGTTTTTGTAACATTCATTTCGTGAACCACATCTCCATGCTTCCAAGCTCTTTCTAACTATTTTCTTACTAGAAAATTTGATTGATTGTCATATTATTTTCATATTTTCAAAATATATATTACTGTGGGGTGAATCCTGAACAACAGCACTCCAAATCACTTGTTCAACACTTTAACTTGTAAATCTAGTTCAACTTACAGCTCTCCAAATCACTAGCTCAACTGTATAACTTGTTAAACTTACAGATCTACAAAATCTCCAGCTCAGCTGTATAACTTTGTTAAACTTACAACTCTCCAAATCACCAGCTCAACTGTATAACCTGTTAAACTAACAGCTCTACAAATCACCAGCTCAATTGTATAACTTGTTAAACTTAACAGTTCTCCAAAGCACAGCCATAAGCCAGTTCATAATAAACCTATTCAACCACAGAAAGTAGCATAACTCACACACAGACCACTTCATCTCTAGTACATCAACAACATCTACAGCTCAGACTAATCCCCCAACTGGCAACAGAATTGTGGATAACATAAGAAACTTACAGACACGAGATGAAACCAAACAAAATTATTTCAGTGAATATCTGAAGAATATGGCAACCAGGTGCAAAAGGTCTGGCCACCTGGTGTAAAAGGTCTGGCCACCTGGTGTAAAAGATCTGGCCACCTGATGCAAAAGGTCTGGCCACCTGGTGTAAAAGGTCTGGCCACCTGATGTAGAGGGCTTGGCCACCTGGTGTAAAAGGTCTGGCCACCTGGTACAGAAGGTCTGGCCACCTGTTACAGAGGGTCTGGCCACCTGGTACAGGGGGCCTGACCACCTGGCACAGAGGGTCTGGCCACCTGGTGTAAAAGATCTGGCCACCTGGTGTAAAAGGTCTGGCCACCTGGTACAGAGGGCCTGGCCACCGGGCACAGAGTCTGGCCACCTGGTGTAAAAGGTCTGGCCATCTGGTGTAAAAGGTCTGGCCACCTGGTACAGAAGGTCTGGCCACCTGGTACAGGTCTGGCCACCTGGTACAGAGGGTCTGGCCATCTGGTATAAAAGGTCTGGCCACCTGGTACAGAGGGTCTGGCCACCTGGTACAGAGGGTCTGGCCACCTGGTGTAAAAGATCTGGCCACCTGGTACAGAAGGCTTGGCCACCTGGTGTAAAAGGTCTGGCCACCTGGTACAGAGGGCTTGGCTACCTACTGGCCACCTGGTGTAAAAGGTCTGGCCACCTGGTACAGAGGGTCTGGCCACCTGGTACAGAAGGACTGGCCACCTGGTGTAAAAGTCTGGCCACCTGGTACAGAGGGTCTGGCCACCTGGTACAGAGGGTCTGGCCATCTGGTGTAAAAGATCTGGCGACCTGGTACAGAGGGTCTGGCCACCTGGTGTAAAAGGACTGGCCACCTGGTACAGAGGGTTTGGCCATCTGGTGTAAAAGGTCTGGCCACCTGGTACAGAGGGTCTGGCCACCTGATGTAAAAGGTCTGGCCACCTGGTGTAAAAGGTCTGACCATCTGGTAAAGAGAGTCTGGCCACCTGGTACAGAGAGTCTGGCCACCTTGTACAGTGGGTCTGGCCACCTGGTGTAAAAGGTCTGGCCACCTAGTATGGAAGGTCTAGTACAGAAGGTCTGGCCACCTTGTGTAAAAGGTCTGGCCACCTGGTACAGAGGGTCTGGCCATTTGGTGTAAAAGGTCTGGCCACCTTGTACAGACCTGGTACAGAGGGTCTGGCCAACTGGTGTAAAGAGTCTGGCCACCTGGTACAAAGGGTCTGGCCACCTGGTACAGAAGTTCTGGCCACTTGGTGTAAAAGGTCTGGCCACCTGGTACAGAGGGTCTGGCCACCTAGTGTAAAAGGTCTGGCCTTTTGGTGTAAAAGGTCTGGCCACCTAGTACAGAGGGTCTGGCCACCTGGTGTAATAGGCCTGGCCACCTGGTGTAAAAGGCTCGGCCACCTGGCACAGAAGGTCTGGCCACCTGTACAGAGGGTCTGGCCACCTGGTGTAAAAGGTCTGGCCACCTGTACAGAGGGTCTGGCCACCTGGTGTAAAAGGTCTGGCCACCTGGTGTAAAAGGTCTGGCCACCTGGTGTAAAAGGCTCGGCCACCTAGTACAGAGGGTCTGGCCACCTGGTGTAAAAGGTCTGGCCACCTGGTATTAAAGGTCATTTTGAGAAGAAGCTCTTGTCATGTGAGCCAACAATGCTACAAATGTAATGCAGCATGTGGCGACACTGTACAGACATATACATTTTGAATGTGATGTCCAATAATTAATTCACTCACGCATGAAATGATTAATGAATATTTGTTCCATCTTAAACATTCACGTGGCCGATGGTTACATGTAAGGTGGTGAGCAAAATAATACCTACTGAAATTATACAAATAAAACTAAAAATATGTCTCATATACAAATATATATATATTCAAGTATATGATGCAACAGTTAACAGTCTGAATGATTTAGATGACAGTATGCATGTCCCAACACAGGGTCCAATATGAGAGCCCATATGTTGCAGGTAAACATCTACATGTCCCAACATATGTCCAATATGAGAGCCCATATGTTGCAGGTAAACATCTACATGTCCCAACATATACTCAATATGAAAGTCCATATGTCACAGGTAAAGTTCTGCATGTCCCGTTTAGCACTGCCAGATCACAGCACATATATATATGAACATGACACATACATATGATGACAAGCTGTAAGCTCTGATGACATTGTATATCCAGTGTACTAGGTTATATGTTGGTCTGCCGTATGTATGTCACCTGGTGTCTGGCATTTGCTCTGTGGAAACAAACAAAATTTAACTTAAGAAACATCAGATATTGTATCTGTAACATCTGAGGTGCTACTGTATACCACAAGCAGTGTTGGCACAGTTAAATAGCTTGAGGATCTGAGCCATAAGCTATCTCTACATCCTGGGGCAGAAATGGAAGGGTTAAACAAGACTGTCAGGTACCTTACCTATACATATCAGTTAAGATTAGAGGAGATTAAACAAGACTATAAGGTAATTTTACATCACAGGTTAGAAGGGGAAAGACTACACAAGATTGTAAGGTGCCTCTATATCAAAGGGTAGAAGCAGAAACAAGAATATAAGGTTACCTCAATACAACAAGGTAGAAGGGGAAAAACTACACAAGATTGTAAGGTGTCTCTATATCAAAGGGTAGAAGCAGAAACAAGAACATAAGGTCACCTCAATACAACAAGGTAGAAGGGGAAAGACTACACAAGATTGTAAGGTGTCTCTATATCAAAGGGTAGAAGCAGAAACAAGAATATAAGGTTACCTCAATACAACAAGGTAGAAGGGGAAAAACTACACAAGATTGTAAGGTGTCTCTATATCAAAGGGTAGAAGCAGAAACAAGAACATAAGGTTACCTCAATACAACAAGGTAGAAGAGGAAAGACTTAACAATATGGTAAGGTGCCTCTACATCCCTGGATAGAAAAGGAAAGATTATACAAACTGTAAAGTACCTCTACACCCCATCACAAAAGGAAAGATTAAACAAAACTGTAAGGTCCCTCTATATCCCATGGTAGAAATGGAAAGACTAAACAAGACTAAGGTGCCACTATGTGCTTCACTTAACACAACAATATCACGAGGTAAGAAATGATAGCCAGTTTGATCAATTCCCTAATTCAACTTGCAATGATGAACTGGTGAATGAACTTGGCCAACACTCCATTATGGTATAAGTTAACTACATAACTAATTTTGAACTCCATTATGGTATATGTTATGGCTCACCTCGCTTCAGAGGTTACAGATTGTAAGAATTATATGAGTTTTTTTTGTCCTGGCCATGCAGGAGTGCAGGGGGAATGAACAGACTGATAGGCTGGCAGGGAATGCACCTCTTGGTGGTCGATTACCTATGGACAAGGGAGAGGTGGTCATGCAACTGTGGGACCAGGTAGAGAATGATGGAGGAACAGATTGAGAATCCTGTATGTGGAAAGGATGAGATTGTGGGGGATTGGCAGGGGTTCTGGTAGGTAATCTCAAAACTTAGAGGGAAGACCAGGAGAACTTTAAATCAGATAGCGGTGGGAACGATTGGTGGTATGACTCTTTGCTGGCTGTTGAACGAGGGAATGGAGTGCATATGGGAATGTCCCGCGTGCAGTGATGTCGGCTCTTAGCTCCACTCAACTCAGTGTGTTAACTACAGTAATTAAATCTTGAATACTCCATTATGGTATAAATTAACTACATAATTAATTGTAAACACTCCATTATAGTATAAGTTAACTATAATTAACTGCCAGAAGCATAAATCAAATCAATCAAATCAAATCAACTTTATTTTAAAATGGTCACAAATTGGGCACGCAGACCCGTCTTACATTCGGCCTTTTCAATCACTCATCTTTCATTCATCAAGAGCATTATACATTCACATAGGAAGAAAAAAATAAATTGTGAAATGAATGTTGTAAACATAAACAAGATAAATTACCATGTTATGAGGCCCATCTCCCAACTACTTCACACATCACCCACCTACACCCACACCCCACCTACCCACACAAACACACCCAGGGACACATACATACCCCACCAACTGACCTGTCCCCTTCCCGCACATCCCCCACCCACACACACTGCCCTCATCCGTTCCCCCAACCCAAACACACTCGCCACCCACACAAACATCCCCCACCAACCCACACATCCCACATCCACAAATCCCCACATATGTATGATAAGCTGTATCAACAACCTTCACCATGCATTTACTAAGGAAAATGTGATCAGGGACCTTTGAGATCATGTGTGTAGACAAATCATCGTAGCCTTGAGAGAACTGATTGGGAGGGAGTGACCAGAGGATCTGGCCGACAATCAGTACTCAGAGGAAAGGTCAAATGGACACATAATCTGATTACAACTGGTACCATTAACATTGGGATCTTCACTGGCTGTTGAAGGTAAGGACTGAGCATGTATGGGAATTTCCTGAGTGCTGTGATGTTGGCTCTTGACTCGACTCATCTCAACAACCACCACCACTAGTATGTTAGGTTGTATTACAAAGCTAAACATTATTGCTGTTGGTTGTGAATCCTTAGAAAGACTCAGTTTTAACTCTTAAGACCGGTGCACTTCCATTTGGGTTGCCGGTGCACTGCTGTTTGGGTTGTCTGAGCCCTGAGGAGGGTTTAGCATCTATAGGAGTTAGGGTGGTGTAGAGACATTTCTCCAAATCTGGTAACAAAGTACCATCCCCATTCAGGGACTGCTGCATAGCTCTTCATCCCCTCTCCAAGCTCAGAAATCAGTGGGATGTGCAAGACTAGAACATCAAATCTGTAGGGAGGCATATTAGGTTGTAATCAGTGCATGATTCAGCACAGCACATCTGTGGAGGAATGTAACCAGGTCATTCAGCATATACAGACTGGCTGGGGTTGGATGTAGGCTGGTGATGTTTCCTCCACAAAATTTAGGTGTTCCATTGTCAGCTTCCAACACAGCGCCAGGAAGGACAAAGATAAACACACAGCCCTTGTTTCCATGCCATGCTGAAGATATGCTGACAGGCTTTGCTTGACATGGTTAATACCATATTATTAGTCTTTACTTCCCAGAATATCTCCTGGCACCCATTTGAGGCCAGATCGAACTGGGAACCAGATAAATTTATATAAAACCTCTGCCTCAATGGAGATTCGAACACACAGCTACTAGTCCCACTCTCTTTGGGACTAACACCTAATGTCTAATCAAGAACAAAATGTACTTCCCTCCATTCCTTAAAAAAGTCTTAAAAGTCGAGAGGATCGACTTCATTGCACTGGGTTTTATCCCATATAGCTCAGTCTCTTTCTGCAGGGCAGCCTACTGAAAGTGTCGCACAAAGCACAAATTTTGTAGCTCAAGTGACCACCCCAGGAGTCTCCAAGAAAACTGCACTCGTGAACCGAAAGATGTAGCCCAGAATCAAACCCACAACCTTCAGAGCACGAGGCAAATGGCTTGACCACGTCACCATGGAGACTCCCGACTTTCCCCCCTTTCCTGAATTGAACAAAGAGCACTTACTTCCTTTGCTGCCTCTCTTGATGCTTTGCCAGTAGCCTCTCCTGCGTCTGCTGCAGCTCTCTCTTGACAACATTGGCATGTTCTCTATCTCCCCGGATCTCCAGGGACTCGAGTTCGGCCGTCAGCTTGTCAGACTCCTCTCTCAACTCTTGGATGCTGGCATAGATGTCACAGTCATCGCTTTCCTGCAACAACAAGACAAACAGTCAATATCACACAAGTGCCAGCTAAGTGACTTAGAGCTGCAACGACCACTTCTAGTTTGAACAAGCCTGCTACATTTCAGAGTGGCTCTGAAATACAATGTCCACCTTTAGCTTCAGCAGGCATGCTACTTTTGATGGGCTGACTCTGAGATACAATGTTCTTCTCCAAGTGGAACAGGCTTGCTATTTTTCATATAGCAGCTCTGAGATAGCACGTTTATCTTTAGTATTAGCGAGCTCGGCATGTTACACAGAGTGGCTTTGAGGTATAATGTCCACCTGTATCCTGAACAGGCCTGCTACTTTTCACTGAGTGGCTCTGAAGTACAATGCCCGCCTTAGATTGAGCAGGCCTCCTACTTTTCACAAAGTGGCTCTGAGTTATTATGTCTGCCTTACAAGCTTGAACAGGCCTGCAACCCATGGGGGAGAACCCATTTTGACTTCTGAAGTACTTTTAATTTACATCCTCAAGTTAACATTTTAGTCCAACTGACTAGTGTAGAGGTTGAACCCAGTACATCAGCATCAGCACACTTGATGTTTAAGAATGAGCCATTCTGATCTCCTATCATCTTCATCATCATTATCATTATCAACATCACCGACAGTGCTCAAACATCAGATAATATACTTAGGAGACAAGCAGATATAGAATACACCCGTGACTTACTTTGGGGTTTCTCATTTCTATACAGACTAGCAAGGATGCCAGTTCAAGTTTCTCAGAGTAGCCGTTGCAAAGGGGAATGGCTCGATACCCTGAAAGAAAAACACAGGCGATACATGAAACAAGACATTTGTTATAACAGAAACACATAAGATATATGGAGCAAGACATCTGTTATAACAGAAAGAACACTGGAGATATATGAAACAAGACATTTGTTACAACAGAAACAACACAGGGGATATATGAAACAATACATTTGTTATAATAGAAACACAGGAGAAATATGAATCAAGACATTTGTTGTAATAGAAACACAGAAGATATATGGAGCAAGACATTTGTTATAACAAACACAACACAGAAGATATAAAACAAGATATTTGTTATAACAGAAATACAGGAGATACATGAAACAAGACATTTGTTATAGCAGACACAATACAGGAGATATACGAGGGCGAGTTAATAAGTAAGTCACAAATTGCTGTAGAAAAATAACTAAATATGATAACAACTTGAAACCATTTTATTTTTATACATACAATGTCCCTTTATTTCTCAACATAATTTCCACCAACATTGATGCACTTGTCCATCGTTTTATCAGTCCTCCCAAACCCTCATATGAAACAAGACATCTGTTATAACAGACACAATACAGTAGATATGAAACAAGACATTTTTAATAACAGAAACACAGAAGATATATAGAGCAAAACAATTATTATAACAGAAATACAGGAGATACATGAAGCAAGACATTTGTTATGACAAATTACATGAAATAAGACATTTGTTATATAAATCAAACAGGAGATTCATGAAACAGGACATTTGTTATAACAGAAATTACATGAAACATGACATATGTTGTAACAAAAACAACAAAACAACACAGGAGATACATGAAACAAGACATTTGTTATATAAATCACATAGGAGATTCATGAAACAAGACATTTGTTATAACAGAAATTACATGAAACATGACATTTGTTGTAACAGAAACAACTAAAACAACACAGGAGATACATGAAACAAGACTTGTTATAAAAATCACACGGGAGATACATGAAACAAGACATTTATTATAACAGAAATACAGGAGATACTTGAAACAAGATATTTGTTATAACAGAAACAACACCAGAGATAAATGAAGCAAGACATTTGTTATAGCAGAAACACAGATGATATATGGAGCAAGACAATTGTTATAACAGAAACAACACAGGAAATACATAAAACAAGACATTTGTTATAATCGAAATGACACCAGAGATATATAAAGTAAGACATTTGTTATAACAGAAATTTCAGGGAGCACTAGACAAAGAATGACAAGGTAGAAAGTTCCTCTACACCAGTGGTTCTCAACCGGTGGGGAATTCCCCCCCCCCCCCCCCCCCCCCCCCCCAGGGGGGAATTTTTGGGGTTTCCAGGGGGGGGAATGAAGATTATTTCAAGAACGCGTTAATACAAGAACCGATTACTTGATCTTGTTTTTCCTTTCATACTTTACGCTTCTGTACGCATCACCCGTCTGAAATTCATTTTATAACGTAAGTAGATCTGCAAATCACATTTTATGTACATGTCTAGACTTGTTTTAGTATGTGCTATTAAATTTAGCTTCAATTATTACGTATACTGTGTAGGGGCAGGGGGAAATTTTTAGGGAGGAAATACAAAAAAAGGGGGGGGGGGGGGGGAATGACATTCTTAAAATATGGTAAGGGGGGAATGATGTCCTAAAAATATGGTGAGGGGGGAAATGACGTCCTAAAAATATGGTGAAGGGGGGAACGGACCAAAAAAGGTTGAGAACCACTGCTCTACACCATAGGGTGCTTTGAACATAAGAATGATAAGGTAGAAAGTTCCTCTACACCCTACAGAGTGTTGAATAAAGAATGACAAGTAAGAATGTTCCTCTACACCAGGGGTCACCAAACTTTTTTCACAGCGGGCCGGATAACTGACAAAATGACGAGCATGGGCCATATACTCATTCTATACAATACTTGCGCCGGTCTCCATGGCAAAGGTTTTACGTACACGGTTCGTAATCCCGTATACTCGCGTTCGAAACACAGCTGGCAGCAGATTGCGTTGCACTGGTTTTTTACGCAATGGTATGGGTGCCGGTCGGTCAGAAGGCAATGGTAAGCTACTGAACGTAAACTTGCCAAGACATCAGCAACAACAAAAAATGCTAGTGTTGACTGCAAACTTTAACAATACTTGCAAGCCAGAACGAAAGCTCTGGTAAAAAAGACAAAAAACTAAGTTAATCATGGGTGAGTGGCATGCTATGCACAAAAAACAAAGACAACCATCATATTTATTCACTAAAAAAAAGTTATCAAAGAAGGCAACGTTAGCAAAAAGATAGTTACATCAGACCTAGTGTGCATATATCCGAATCTCACAAACTAAGCAGCAAAAAAGGTTACTGAGATTTGTGATACTGATATTTGGCTTTCAAGATATGATCAATGTTTGGTTTGGAATTGCTGCATTAAAACAAGAGAATCGTTTTCAAATGTTCATCAGTTAATCTCGTTCAATGCGTTGACTTGTGTATGTATGTGTGTGTGTGTGTTGCCATGGAAACCAATGGTAACTCGGAGCGTAGGCGGCGCTACCACAAGCCGGGGAATGACTTGGGATGGCGCGAAATAAACATTACAATAAACAAGAAAATCTAGATACAATAATTTATAATTGAAAATAGTAAATTTAAGACACATAGCAGCCAGGAGGTCTCCGCACGTATGAAGATCTCCTATTATTTTAAACATAATATTTACATTTAAATTGTATCACATCGTCTCGTGTTCCATACGTTATATCAAGCAAGTTCGAGTACCATCGGCGGGCCGGATGAAATGATGTCGGGGCTGGACCCGGCCCGCGGGCCGTAGTTTGGTGACCCCTGCTCTACACCATAGGGTGCATTGAACAAGGAATGACAAGGCAGAAAGTTCCTCTACACCCTACAGAGTGTTGAATAAAAAATGACAAGTAAGAATGTTCCTCTACACCATAGGGTGCGTTGAACAAAGAAAATCAAATCAAATCAAATCAAAAATCAAATCAACTTTATTTTAAAAGGGTCACAAATTGGGCATGCAGGCCCGTCCTACATTCGGCCCTTCCAATCACTCATCTTTCATTCATCAAGAGCATTATACATTCACATAGGAAGAAAAAAAAACATTGTGAAATGAATGTTGTAAACATAAACAAGATAAATTACCATGTTATGAGGCCCATCTCCCACCTACCCACACATCACCCCACCCACACACACACCCCACCTACCCACACATACACACACCCAGGGACACATACATAGCCCACCAACCGACCCATCTCCCTCCCACACATCCCCCACCCACACACACTGCCCTCACCTGTTCCCCCAACCCAAACACACTCGCCACCCACACAAACATCCCCCACTGACCCATACATCCCGCGCCCATCCACATACACATTCTAACCCACACACCCATCCTCCCCCCACCCACACCTCCAACCACTCATCCCTTAACTGCACCTCCATCGACCACATATTCCCCACCCACGCACACACATCCCCCACCAACCCACACATCGCACATCCACTCACACATCCCCAAACCATACACACACATCCCCACCAACTGACATCTCCCTACCCAAGAATGGCAAGGTAGAAAGTTCCTCTACACCCTACAGAGTGTTGAACAAAGAATGACAAGTAAGAATGTTCCTCTACCACAGGGTGCATTGAACAAAGAATGACAAGGTAGAAAGTTCCTCTACACCATAAGGAGCATTGGTCAAAGAATGACAATTACCTGAATTGTAAGCTTTAAAAATTAAGCCACTGTAAGGTATGTCTTTAAGGTCACACGCCACTGTACTCACCTTGTTTGATACATTGTACTGGATACGTTGCCTGGCCCAGAAAATTTGGGTCACCAAAGATGTCCTCATCCATGACAGCAAACCGAATCAAGGCCAGGTCAGGACAGAGGATGTCAAATACACAGGAGTCACCCCAGACTGGGTTCAGTCCATTGTCAACTGTCAGCAGATGACATTGACAGTAGAATTTAAACAGTCTCACATTTAAATTGCTACATTTAAGGTGATGTGCGACAGAAAAATTAACGATTTTGGGTCAGGTCGGCTATTTTTGGAATAGTTCATTTTTATACACCTTGGCATGTCTTCTATCAGATTTGGTACTTGCTTTTGTTTAAAAAATGTTATTTTAATGCAATATTCATATTTTAATTAACCCACCCTAGTAGTCAAATTGTCTACTTACTGAAAATTGTTACGAAATTGAATTTTTCAAACCATAGCAATGGTATCTGTGCAAAGAGGTAACCACATGTGTTATACTCCATTTTAATTGTCATGATCTCCCCTGCATTGTCGGGCATCTTCGGAATCGTATAAATGGGAACTCTCCGATATACAGCTGTTTCTTTCAACTCAACAATCTTCCAGAAACTTCATATATGGAAACACTACACATGACGTAGCAATGCACGATTCCCTGCGACTGAAACTGATCACTGTGGGTATCTGATATTTTTCCAAGATGGCCGTTTTGTTATGCTTTACGACTTTAGCAACTAATGAGACACCGAATTGACAAGATGTTACTCACATGGTTCAACCATGACAAGCTAGAGAAATATCTTTTGCTAATTTATGACAGGCTATCTGACATTAAACTACTTAGTAGATGTGTGTCAGAGAAACTCAGAAGAGAGTTAGAAATAGCTTGAAGGTCAAGTAAACTAAGAGACACAATAGTGTACTAGCCGGCCAAACTGAAGAGAATAGGGGAGCTGCATGCCCTGGAGGGAGGTCCTGCAGATGCAGCAGGATTGTTCTAATTGTCACATACTGTCAGAAACTGTTTTCCAGTGTAAATTATCTTGTTTTAGCATTAAGATAACTTTATTAGTATTAAAAAACATGAAAATAATTTGTTTTTTCCAGTTTTCTCATTTCACCAGTTTTTTGTTACTTTGGTACAGTTTTCTCAAAAACTATTTATCAGATTATAATGAAATTATGTACACTTAGTCGTAATTGTATTACTTACATTCTATACAGAGCATTTAAAAAAAAATTAAGACTAAGTTTTTGTGCAGCAGTCAAAAAAACAACAAAAATTGTCATGAAAAATGTAATTAAATTTTAAAATTATGATTGAACAAAATGCCAAGAGATATCACTAACATTTTCTGTCAAAGTTGTAAAGGGTCTATTTATGTACATATATACCAAACAATTGAGCCTATACATTAAAACAAATGACTGTTTTAGATCTCCCATAAGAAATTAAATAGGCCGCTGTTTATCTTGGTTTCAATGGCAACCGCTAAGTGCAAAGTCAATTTGACAGTATTTTATCGATCAGCAGTCTTCTGTATTTTTTTGGGGAGCACTAGCTTGCTTTGAACTCAAGCGTGAGTCCATACACACTATTTATAGTAATGATGGACTGAATTTTGCGTGTTGGTTAGCTTTCGCTATTAACAGTGTCCCTCGCCATCAGGCAAACCCACTCTGACTTTAGAGGCACCTGTAATTTACGTCTCCAAGTCAAGGACGACAGGTCAACATTTTAGTCCAGCTGTCTGCTGTAGGGGTTGAACCGCTTACCTTGGCATCAGCACAATGGATGTTTAAGAACACGCGTTCTTACCCATTCAACCATGCTGACCTGCTGTCTTTGGAATGAAACCCTATACCATATCAGAACATACAAATTAAATATTATAGAATTAAATTTTTTTCTGCTGCACATTGCCCTAAAGTGTCACATTTAGAGTGTCACATTTAGAATGTCACATTTAAAGTATCATCAACTTTGCTGGTGTCCCATCTGCCCTCAAACATCTACTTTGCTGATTTCCAATCTGCCCTCAAACATCTACTTTGCTGATGTTCAATCTGCCCTTAAACATCTACTTTGCTGATGTCCAATCTGCCTTTAAACATCTACATTGCTGATGTCCAATCTGTCCCCAAACATCTACTTTGCTGATGTCCAATCCGTCCCCAAACATCTACTTTGCTGATTTCCAATCCACCCTCAAATATCTACTTTGGTGATTCCAATCCACCCTCAAATATCTACATTGCTGATATCAAATCTGCCTTCAAACATCTACTTTACTAATGTCCAATCTGCCTTCAAACATCTACATTGCTGATGTACAATCCACCCTCAAACATCTACATTGCTGATGTCCAATCCACCCTCAAACATCTACATTGCTGATGTCCAATTCACCCTCAAACATCTACTTTGCTGATGTCCAATCCACCCTAAAACATCTACTTTGCTGATGTCAAATCCTCCCTCAAACATCTACATTGCTCGTGTCCAATCCACCCTCAAACATCTACATTGCTGATGTCAAATTCACCCTCAAACATCTACTTTGCTGATGTCCAATCCACCCTCAAACATCTACTTTGCTGATGTCAAATCCTCCCTCAAACATCTACATTGCTCGTGTCCAATCCACCCTGAAACATCTACATTGCTGATGTCCAATTCACCCTCAAACATCTACTTTGCTGATGTCCAATCCACCCTCAAACATCTACTTTGCTGATGTCAAATCCTCCCTCAAACATCTACATTGCTGATGTCCAATCCATCCCCAAACATCTACTTTGCTGGTGTCCAATCCGTCCCCAAACATCTACTTTGCTGATTTCCAATCCACCCTCAAACATCTACATTGCTGATGTCAAATCTGCCTTCAAACATCTACTTTACTGATGTCCAATCTGCCTTCAAACATCTACATTGCTGATGTACAATCCACCCTCAAACATCTACATTGCTGATGTCCAATCCACCCTCAAACATCTACATTGCTGATGTCCAATTCACCCTCAAACATCTACTTTGCTGATGTCCAATCCACCCTCAAACATCTACTTTGCTGATGTCAAATCTTCCCTCAAACATCTACATTGCTCGTGTCCAATCCACCCTCAAACATCTACATTGCTGATGTCCAATTCACCCTCAAACATCTACTTTGCTGATGTCCAATCCACCCTCAAACATCTACTTTGCTGATGTCAAATCCTCCCTCAAACATCTACATTGCTCGTGTCCAATCCACCCTCAAACATCTACATTGCTGATGTACAATTCACCCTCAAACATCTACTTTGCTGATGTCTAATCCACCCTCAAACATCTACTTTGCTTATGTCAAATCTGCCTTCAAACATCTCCAACTTTGCTGATTTACAAGTGTCTAAGGGGTGAACAGGCAGGCTTCTAACCAAACAGATCCTGCACTAACCAGATAGTAACCTTGCAAGAAGACTACATCTGGCCACCAATGTGGAAATACTAATGGTGCAAGTTGCAATCTGATTATATGTCCATCTTGCTTTACCTCTGAGTGACGACTGTCTATCAGATCCTCTTACCATACCCTGTTGCTGCATTCTCTCTAGACCATGATAGTCAATCTGTTCTTCAGCATTATTCACATGCTCTCAGAGGGTCTTCACCACATCTGCCTTATCATGCATCAAATCACCCCTTAATGATGCGGCACCAGCCAGCCTGCCTGCCTATTTCCAACCACACCAGAGTGTCCTGGAGAAAAGATCCAGCAAATGCTCACAGTTCACGACCTCTGAATCAATGCAAGCCATTCTGCATGAAGCATGGCAGTCTTCACCTTCGTCAGTATGTTTTGTGAATCATGTGCATACAGTTTGTTCTCCAACCAGCGGAAAGCTGCAGTAACCACCTCTAGCTCCATTCTCAGACTCTCCTTTACTAAACATTGGCCATTTGTTTTTGCTAAATCAAATCAAATCAAATCAAATCAACTTTATTGATCAAAACAAGCTATGAATTTCCAGGCACTTTTTTTTGCCTCTTATATAGAGCCATTGGTACAGATAATAACATCGCCAGGACGAGATGGAGATGATACTGGATGATGGCTAAGATGCTTACCTAGTGGTGAAGTTTTAAACTTCTGGTTGTCACACTCCATGCCGACTATCTCAATCTCCACAAATGGACTAGCAATGCCACGTCCCTGCTTGACTAGATGCCTGGCTGCAACAATCTGATCCACCATGGATAGACAGATGAATAACAAATGGATATGGATAACTTTGCTGGTTGTGGTTAGCAGCAAGATCTGATAACAGTGCCAAATACACACACTAGCACTAATAATACACACCACAGTACCAAACACAAATATGCACACATACACAATGGATAAACATTACACACAGGTGCCTAATACATGAATGAGCACCCAACACTAGCATGCATTAGTACATAACACAAACATACATCAATACCAAACACAAACATACAATAGTACCAAACACAAATATACATCAGTACCAAACACAAACATACATCAGTACCAAACACAAACATACACAGTATCAAACACAAACATACACAGTACCAAACACAAACACATCAGTATCAAACACAAATATACATCAGTATAAAAAACAAACATATATCAGTATCAAACACAAACATACACCTGTAACATACACCAGCACCACAAGCAAGCATACATCAGTATCGAACACAAACATACACAAGCACCGCATGCAAGCATACACCAGTATCAAACACAAACATACACAAGCACCACATGCAAGCATACATTAGTATCAAACACAAACATGAAGTAATACCACACACAAACAAACTGTGATACCAAATACATATGTACACATTAGTGCCAGTCACAAACATACAGTAGTATCAAACATAAAACCACACCAGTATAATACACACAAACATACTCTTTTACCAAATACATACGCACAAATTAGTACCAAATGTGTTTAGTACCGTGTGTTGCCGGGGCCCAAAAGGGAAGCAAACAATAGCAACACTGCAACCTACCACGCATGTCGTAAGAGGTGACTAAGGAGGCTTGATGGTTCCGTCGCCCTGCTACTGAGTGAGTGCGTGGCGTGTGAAATGCTTTTGAATCTGCCCGAGGTTTTTGGAACGTGATTGCATGTTCGGAGCGATGGCAGATGACTATGTCCCAGAGTTGACCGGTTTTTGCCTTATGCAGAAATGCGTGGCTGCTGGGCTTCTGGTTGACTGCCACTGCCATCGACGATGAACTGTATTTCGTGGACTGTGTGGGTAAACATCTAGGAAACATTCAAATGGGGAAAATGACTGCGATTCCATCAGAAATGAACTGGGTGGTTTGTGGGGGACTATTGTGTTGACATTCTGGCGGCGGCATTATGCACAGTGTATCTGTGCAGGCTGTTGTTTGTCGAGACTCCTGTCTTTTCCACTTTTCACATTGGGCAGTGGGGAGCGTTTTGTGTGATATTCACTGGCACAGGAACAGAGCATAATGGGGACAGATCAGTCATGGAAGGCATGGTTTTGGACAGATCAGTCAAGGAAGGCATGGGTTTTGACAGATCAGTCATGGAAGGCATGGATTTGGACAGATCAGTCATGGAAGGCATGGTTTTGGACAGATCAGTCATGGAAGGCATGGTTTTGGACAGATCAGTCATGGAAGGCATGGTTTTGGACAGATCAGTCATGGAAGGCATGATTTTGGACAGATCAGTCAAGGAAGGCATGGTTTTTGACAGATCAGTCATGGAAGGCATGGTTTTGGACAGATCAGTCATGGAAGGCATGGTTTTGGACAGATCAGTCATCATGGAAGGCATGGTTTTGGACAGATCAGTCATGGAAAGCATGGTTTTTGGACAGATCAGTCATCATGGAAGGCATGGTTTTGGACAGATCAGTCATGGAAGGCATGGTTTTGGACAGATCAGTCATCATGGAAGGCATGGTTTTGGACAGATCAGTCATGGAAAGCATGGTTTTTGGAAGATGAGGCAGGAGGATGGACACGCTGAAGACATCCTGGGATCAACATTCAGGACACCGGAAACTGACAAAGGATCAAAGAATCTTTTCAGCACGCCGTGATTTGACCTACATTCTGTGAAGGACCTATTTGATAACATAACTAAATATCTGAAAAGGTACATGTGATGCACTACCCGAGATAATCCTTGGTTTCCTTATTTTGTTAAAGCATCTAATACAGCCTGGAAGCATGGTCAAACAATCTGCTGGATGGGGAACATCCATCTTTCCTCTGAAACAAAAATTAATGTAACAAGGAAAGAGGGACTCACAACGATTGACAGGGTCAGAGGCTCCACATTCAAAGATGACAAAAATTTCTTCTCAAACTGGGTTAAATAGATCACTCCTCATGACTTCTGGCTGCAGGACATACCCACACCTGAAATCACATCCCAGGATTCACAAGTTCATAGTTATTGATTGGAACTCATAAAATGTTTATGAGGACATCAGCAAAAAGGAAGATATTTGAGGGCAGACTGGACATCAGCAAAAATGTCTGAAGGCATATTAGACATCAGAAAAAATGTCTGAGGGCAGACTGGACACCAGCAAAGATGTTTGAGGGCAGATTGGACATAATCAAAGATGACTGACAGCAGGTTGGACATCAGTATAGATGTTTGAGGGCAGGTTAGACATCAGCAAAGTAGATATTTGAGGGCAGATTGGACATCCGCAAAGATATTTAAGGGCAGATTGGACATCAACAAAGTAGATATATGAGTGCAGATTGGACATAAGCAAATTAGATGTTTGAGGGCAGATTGGAAATCAGAATAGTAGATATATGAGGGTAGATTTGACATCTGAAAAGTATATAATTGAGGGTTGATTGGACATCCAGCAAAGTAGATGTTTCAGGGCAGATTGGACATCAGCAAAGTATATATTTCAGGGCAGATTGGACATCAGTATGGTAGATATTTTAGGGTAGATTAGACATAAGCAAAGTATATATTTGAGGGCAATGGGACATCAGCAGAATAGATGTTGCAGGGCAGATTGGACATCAGCAAAGTATATATTTCAGTGCAGATTGGACATCAGTATAGTAAATATTTGAGAGTAGATTGGACATCAGCAAAGAAGAAGTCTAAAGACATATTAGACATCAGGCAAGATGTAGGAAAGCAAAAACTGAACACCACCAATGATGACAGAAGATATGATGGACTTCAGCAAAGATGCTGGAAGACACACTGACACAATGGATGAAAGGGTGGATAGGTGAATAGGTTTGGATGAGATTAGATGGATGAGTCTGGATGGATGGGTGGATGAATAGGTGGATGGATGGATGGGTGGATGAATGGGTTTGGATGGGTGGATGATTGGGTTTGGATGGGTGGATGATTGGGTTCAGATGGATGGATTGGGTTTGGATGGGTGGATGGATAGTTTTGGATAGGTGGGTGGGTGGATGAATTAGATTGGATAGATGGATGGGTGGATGCATGGATGGGTTTGGATGGATGGGTGGTTGGATGGATGGGTGTTGGATGGATGGGTGGTTGGATGAATGGGTGGTTGGATGAATGGGTGGATGAATGGTTCAGATAGATGAATGGGTGGATGCATGGATGGGTTTGGATGGATGGGTGGTTGAATGAATGGGTGGATGAATGGTTCAGATGGATGGGTGGGCAGGTCGATAGATGAATGGGTGGATGATTGGGTTTGGATGCATGAATGGGGGGATGATTGGGGTTGGATGTATTGGTGGGTGAATGTGCAGATGACTGGGTCTGGATGGATGGATGGGTAGATGAACGGAAGGGTTTCGATAGATGGGTGGATGGATGAATGGGATTTGATAAATGGGTGGATGGATGAATGGGTTTGGATATATGGATGGGATGTATAGATGGATGGATGATTGGTTTTGGATAGATAGATGGATAGCTTAATGAGTGGATGGATGAATGGGTTTGGATAGACGGGTGGATAGATGAATGGGTTGAGATAGATGGATGATTGGATAGGTGTATGGGTGGATGACTGGGTTTGGATGGATGGGTAGATAGATGAATCAGTTGGATAGATGGATGGTTTAATGGTTTTGGATACATGGATGGGTGGATGGATGAATGAGCTTAGATGGATGGATGCATGGGTGGGTGATTAGGTTTGGATGGATGAGTGGGTGGATGAATGGGTTTGGATAAATGAATGGGTGGATGGATGCATGGGTGGATTATTGGCATTGAATGGATGAATGGGATTAGATAGATGGATGGATGCATTGGTAGATGATTAGGTTTGGATGGTTGGCTGAATGGGTGTGGATATATGGGTGGATGGATGAATGGGTTTAGATAGATGGATGGATACATGCATGGGTGGATGATTGGGTTTTGACGGATGGATGGATGTATGGATGAATCAGTTTGGATAGATATATGTGTAGATCCACGGATGGATGGATGGTTGGATTGATAAATGTGCAGGCGGGCAGGTATGTGCGTGTTCGCACACGCACACGCATATATATATATAAGGGCTGCAACTAATTAATTTAAATTTAATAGTTAACTTTTGAAAAATTAACTATTAATTAATCGTTAATTTTGATTAAAGCAAAACATTTATAGTCACATAACTCACATTATAGTCGTATTTGTCAAAATTTAAAATAACACTGGATTTGTCTTGTTCATATGTCATCTAATAACCAACTATGCAAACAGATGAGTATTTTTTTTTCCCGCGTTTCCATCCTGTTTCAGGATATTGCGGTCAACATCAGCATCGTTCAGCATATGTTGATTCCTAGGCTAGATTACACTCATCAGCACGCCACGACTTTCTGAGCGACCGGCTCCATACTCTCATAAGTCACTGGCGTGACTCGAACCGCATCCAATTCTAGTGTGCTCACGTCAACCATGAGAGTATTCGGGGTTACGGAGAAAGCTGCTAACCCCTCAACCAGGGAGACCGGCAAACAGACGAGTATGTTGACAGTATTTGGTTCAAGTGACAAACGCGTCTTATTAACAATATAACCAGCAGAGCTGAACAATCGTTCACATGGAACTGAGGTAGCTGGTATGCACAGAATGATCTTGGCAAAGAATGTCAATTTTGGATATCGATGTTCATTAAGTTTCCACCATTGTAAAGGGTCACCTGATTCAGCAATTTTCTTCTCCATTTCAGACTCAATTAGCTTAATACTTTCTTCATTTGGTTTACATATAGTTTCATTGTCAATGTCAGTATCATTCGTTGCAGCAGTCTCCATCTGCTCATCATGAACATTAACTGCTATTTTTTGTTCAATACGTGACCAAGTACGTTCTCTTGCATCTTTTGACAAACACTTTAGGTATTTGTAGCGTGGATCAAGTGCTGTTGCAATCTGTAGTATTTAAATACTTGTCATCTAGCTATATGTTCACTGAAGTTATTAATAGGTGCTGCCTTAAATTTAGCTATGTAGCCCGGATCATCATCGTGTACAGTCATATGCTTTGTCAACGATGATAGCAGTGGCAATACACAGTTACATGAAACATAATCTTGACTGCCAAGCAGGACCGTGGTCTGACAGAATAAGTCCAAACTTTTGACATATTTCGAAATCTTCTCCCAACCTGAATCTGACAGTTTGGACCTTTGTACTGCTTCTTTTCATCTGACATGTAGATAGTTAATGCTTCTCTGACCTGTAGAAGACTCTGTAGCATAATAAACATACTGTTTCATCTTGTTGGTACATCTTGCTGCAGCTTACACAATGGTGACTCAGTACAATTCGGTGTGTGTGCAGCACTATGTTTAAAATGTCTGAAAATTGTTCGACATCAGGTTCATTTGTATAAGTGATGGGAGAAAAGTTTTTGATTAATCGTTGTAAAACAAATTAATTGTTAAAAGAATTAATGATTAATCGATTAATTAATCGTTAACTTCTGCAACCCTAATATATATATATATATATATATATATATATATATATATATATATATATATATATATATATATATATATATCAGTTATCAGTTGGGGTATCTTCATTGCACTCCGGACACGTCCATAGGTGCTCAGATCCTCCCCCCAGCATATGCATCAGCGTCCGGTGGCTAATAGTGCCAGCTCTGTGTTGGTTGACGAGGCGCTTTGTTTTCCCGATGTACCTCTCGCGTCTGGCTGTGCCGATTCTTACTCCCAAGTCTTTCATCCTGGACAGCGATGTGGAATCACTGACGTCAAAGTCCTCTGTTCTCGCCATATCTTTGAGGACGTTAATAACATCGGCACGATCCATGGGCTGGCCATCTACAGGGGGTGCAGAGCCAGCCAGTTTATCAGCTCGTTCATTTCCCTCGACTCCTGCATGTCCCGGGACGAAGATGAAGGTGACTTTATGGACAACAGACTTCCGCAGCGACTCAGTCCACTGCCTACGTACAGATCCAGCTTCCACCTTCTGAATCATGCTCATTGAATCACTTAGTACACACACGTTGGTATAAAGCTGTGATTCCAGCCATATGAAAGCCTGTGTAACTGCCATCACCTCCATCGTCATGCTGCTCGTGGTCATAGAGTGGGCACCACTGAATTCTTGAACGGTTCGGCCCGCTGAACGGGCTGTAAATGCCCACGCACTTCTCTGCTGCTTTACAACAGATCCATCTGTATAGATGAGCACTTCGGGGCTATCTGAGTGTTCATAGATGAGCGCGTTAACCTCTGCATTGACAGCGGCAGGGTTCTGCTCTCTGCACCGTCTGTCAAGTGTGATAATGCAGGAGAAAGTGCACTTAAAAGCTGGAGGCATCGGCACCCATTCCTTGCCGGGGTTGATACTGGTAAGACTGCAGACCTGTCTGACGACATCTTCCGCCCGACCCATCCATGACTTGCCCCTCTTTAGCCTGTCACCCTTTTCTCTGTATATAGCGTCATGCATATCATATATATATATATATATATATATATATAATATTATCAAGTAAAGAGCTTCAAATACATAGGAAGTATAATATCATGAAGAGGAAGAAGAATAAGAGACCGGCCATGTAACAGATGGACAGAGGGAATAACAGAGTCCATGGGAACCTTGATACATGAAGCCCATAAACGGACACTCTCCCACGTTTATACTTCACCTTCGACACTGCAAGGTACAAGAGGAAACAGATGCAATGAGGCAAACCAGTACTATAGAACAAACATATATCAATAGATAGTTTTTAAAAAAGCACTCTACAACGCAATTTTCCTACAAACTCTATGCTATCTATGCCAAACCTGGACAATGACAGAAAAAAAGAAAAGAAAAATCACAACAGAAATGAGATTCTTGAGAATAGTCAATGTGGTGCCAAGAAGAGAGAAGATCAGAAATGAAGAAATCAGGACTAAAATAGAGGTTTTAGCAGCGCTAGATTTCATCAGAAGACAGCAAGTTAAATGATTTGGCCATATAACTAGGGTACCAACCAACATATACCACAACAAGCTATGATAGACAGACCAAATGGAACCATAAGAAAAGGCAGACCATGCGAACGATGGAGAGAGAGGAAAACAGAATCCATCGGAATCACGATATATGAAACCCATAAATGGGTACTCTCCCGCTGTTTATGCTTCACCTCAACACTGCATTGTACAAGAGGAACAAGATGAGATATATGTATGACCAGGTATTCATGTTCATATTATATATGTATCTATGTATGTTTGACAGTGCATGCATGTATGTATGTATATATGTATGTATGACAGTGCATGCATATTTTAGCTTACCTGCCATTCATAAGGAACCGTCCTTGGTTCAGCTGCATCGCCCGGTCTGGGGTTTGATAATTCAAAGCCAGCATCTGTGACCCACAGTTCCAGATGGGTACTGGGTCATAGTTTGAGGAGTCCACTCGCTGACCTTTGGGGTAGACTCTACTAAGTTGTTTCCGGTGGTAACTGTCATGTATTAAGTTAGGGAAACTGTTTCAGCAGATGACTGTAGCAGCAAAATGTACCCTGTTGTATTGACTATAATCTTCATGGTGACTTTCTTCTCCTTCACCTTCTGTCTCTTCTCTTCTTTCTTGTTATGCTTAGTCTTCTCCCCCATGTTCATCTTCTCCTTGTTTCAGTTCTCCACGTTCTTCCTCTGGTGCTTGTTATTGTGTTGTTCTTCTTGTTCTTCCTCCTCTTTTCCCCTCAATGTTCTTCCTCCTTTCTTCCTCTCAATGTTGTTCCTCCTATTCTCTCTTAATGTTCTTCCTACTCCTCTTCCTCTCAATGTTCTTCCTCCTCCTCTTCCTCTCAATGTTATTCCTCCTCCTCTTCCTCTCAATGTTATTCCTCCTATTCTGTCTCTCAATATTCTTCTTCTTCTTCTTCCTCTCTATGTTCTTCCTCTTCTTCTTCCTCTCAACATTCTTCCTCTTCTATTTCCTCTATGTTCTTCCTTTTCTTCTTCCTCTCAATGTTCTTCCTCCTTTTCTTCCTCTCAATGTTCTTCCCCCTCTTCTTCCTTTTTTTTTTTTTTTTTTTTGTGCTTTTCTTCTCCTTGTTCTTCTGCTTCAACATTGTGACTTCCTACGGAGCACAGGTTCTTCATACCAACTCCTCCTATCCTCTTCCATCAGTTCAAGTTTTGTCCATGTATCTCAATGTAAAATAATTTTCATTTCCAGGTCTTGTCTGTGTGTTTTCTCTCAACCCGGTACCAAAGTGCCATCTCTGCGTGTACTGAGCTACAGACCATTCCTACCCCTCTCCAAGTTACAAACTGGGTAGGCAAGATCAGTACTGTAACTTTGCATCTGCAGAGAGATATATTAGGACATAACCAGGTTGTGACTCAGCACAGAACACCCGAACTGGCTGGAATCAGG
The DNA here is from genome assembly GCA_014155875.1 of Cepaea nemoralis. NCBI lineage: Eukaryota > Metazoa > Mollusca > Gastropoda > Stylommatophora > Helicidae > Cepaea > Cepaea nemoralis. Next base: position 341,736 of record JACEFZ010022273.1, on the reverse strand, counting down.
ACCAAGGTTGGTCACGTTTCCTTCACACCAATAACACATGGGATGTAGCAGTGGTTATACAATGTTGTTGTTATCTTCCACTGATGCCATTTGGTGACGTGAGAAGGGGTTATTGAAGTTCCAGCGCCAGCGACTAGCGTCGTTCCTTCAATTTCCTCAATTATTCGTTAACAGTATTGTCTGGGATCAAGCAAATTCTCTACCGGTTTGCTAGACCTGTTATAGGTTCCTGACCTACAGTGATAAACATAAAATTCTTGCAGGACACCAGCACAATTTTTAAAAAATCACGACGTGGTAACTTTGAAACAAAGGATACGCCAGGAACTGTTTGGCTCTGTGCTTGTTGACCCACTTTTCCACCTTTGTCTCAGGGAATGATGACATTTCATAATAAGGTCCAGGTATTTCTATTGGAAATATCAACATTTTTATTATCATTTCTCAAACTTGATATCAGACTAATAAACACATATAAGCTAGATGACTGAATAATAAACACATGTAAGCTAGATGACTGAATCATAAACACATGTAAGCTAGATAACTGAATAATAAACACATGTAAGCTAGATGACTGAATAATAATCACATGTAAGCTAGATGACTGAATCATAAACACATGTAAGCTAGATGACTGAATCATAAACACATGTAAGATGACTGAATAATAAACAAATGCAAACTAGAAAAGAAGGTGTGTTGCATATCCTTTACATGACCTCGCAATCAATCCCAGCATTTGTTGACTATTTGTGATTTCTTGGCATGTTTATACTCAGTAGTTTGCTATTGCTTTCTGAACGACCAGCACTCATAACATTTTATGAAAACCATTGCAAGGCAGTCTGTGATAAATCGCCCGCAGCTGTGATTAGAATGTGGTATACAGAATTGCGAATTGTGTCCGTAAATCCTTCGCAACAGAGCCGGCATGTAAACTAGATGATTGAATAATAAACAAAAGTAAACCAGATGATCGAATAACAAACAAATGTAGACTAAATAAACAAATGAACAATAAACAGATGTGTTAATAAACATAAACTAAGTAATCAATAAACAAATGTAAACTAGATGTCTAAGTAATAAACAAATGTACACTAGGACAATAATGAAATGTAAACTATTAGGGATGTTCATTTGAAACCCGTTCCAATGGCTTTATTACAAAAGCATGAAAGAAACATTAACAGGTGTGATAGAATTAAACAAAGCATTCATTTTTAATTAATTTTGCACCATGGATTGGTCAGAAGAAGTCGCCGTAGGCATTCAGGCAAGCATCCCATTGCTTAGGTAGGCAGCGAATGCTGTCCACAAAAAAGGATTGTGGTTGTTCACTGAGCCAAGTGTTTGCCACGTTCATTACGTCTGCATCTCTGTGAAATCGTTGCCCCTTAAGAGCTTTTTTAGAGGTCTGAACAAATGAAAATCACATGGTGACAAATCAGGACTATAGGATGGATGTTGCAGAATTTCCCACTTCTTCCTTGCTAATGTTTCCTGCACAATCTTTGCGACATGCGGCCTGGTCGTTTATTCTTGATGGCTTTTTGCAGCTTGACTGGTGTTTGCAAGTAGTGGGTAGAGTTGATGTTGAAACCAGGTCCTTCAAAGTCGGCCAACAATAGCCCTTCATGGTAAAAAAATGCACTCAGCATAATCTTACCAGTGGAAACCAGTAACTTGAATTTTTTGGCTTTTGGTGATCCAGTATGCTTCCATTGCATACTCTCTCTTTTACTACTTGGCTCAAAGTGGTGACACCATGATTCATCGCCTGCCACTATGTGGAAGAGAAATGCATCACTCTCCACTCTGTAACGCAGCAAGTGGTTCAAACAACATCCCATGCGTTTCTACTTTTGGTGGTCAGTCAACATCTGTGGTACCCACTGTGAACACACCTTCTGATATTGCAGTTTCCTACGAACGACCTTTTGAATTGTCCCAATTGACATATCAAATTCTTTCTGTTGCAACAATATGTGCTTGACCCGGCCGTCAAAGATCTGTCGTGAACTGACGTCCTTCCCGAAACATTTGTGCTCAGTCTAGTCTGCCACTGTTGTCTTCGACACACATTTATTACCGTACACTGCCTGCATTCTTTGATGAATATTCACTGGTCGACATCCTTCAAATGAAAGAAACTGAATCACAGCTCTTTGAGCTTCTTTGGACAGATTTTGGATCAACCAGGTCATTGTCTCAACGGTCAGAAACAGAACCCATGCATCATGGGACGATAAGCATGTGCTCTTTTATTCACTGGTCAGTACTTATCACATGAATATGACATGATTATGTTCAACGTACACAATTACATGCATTCTTTGATGAATATTCACTGATCGACATCCTTCAAATGAAAGAAACTGAATTACAGCTCTTTGAGCTTCTTTAGACGGATTTTGGATCAACCAGGCCATTTTCTCAATGTTCAGAAACAGAACCCATGCATCATGAGTCGATAAGCACGTGTGCTTTTATTCATTGGTCAGTACTTATCACATGACTATGACATGATCATATTCAACGTACGCAATTACACGCGGTGTGGCATGAACAGATTTCAAATTAACCCATCTTATAAATAACTGACTAAATAAACACATAAACTAGATGACTGACTAATAAACAAATGTAAATTAAATAGATCAACATACAAACAGACTGTCACAATATGTAAACTAGATGATACACCAAAAACTTAAAGACTGACAAATGACAATAAAATGTACTATAAGCAGTTTGTTAAAAATATTGGTTAGAAACACTGTGAAAACTCTAAAAATGTTGGCTAGAAACACTGTGAAAACTCTAAAAATGTTGGCTAGAAACACTGTGAAAACTCTAAAAATGTTGGCTAGGAACACTATGAAAACTCTAAAAATGTTGGCTAAACACTGTTAATACTAAAAATGTAGGCTAGACACTGTTAAAACTCTAAAAATGTTGGCCCCACACAGTTAAAATTCTAAAAATTGTCTAGGCACACTGTTAACATGCAGATTAGAAAGACTGCTAAAAATGTGGACTAAATTGTAAACAAATGCAGCAAAACAAACTAAAAAATGTTTCGCTTGAAGAATTAAAACCATAATCGTACCCTCTGGGTTGAATGGAACAGCCCTGCAGTAAATGATCAAATCAGAAAACTCTCGAGCAATTCGCATCGTTCGTTCCAAGTGCTTTTGTTCACTAGTCTGAAAATGGTAAATAAGATGTATGTGTGACAATGAGGCAACGACTTAAGTTGAACACACTGCAAAGAAAACTACATATAAAAAAAGCAGAAGAGATTTGCGGCAGTAACGAGATCATTATCATCATCATCACCCATTGGTTTGAAAAGTTGACCTCCAGGTCTACTTCTGGCATAAGTATTCCATCCTTGGAAGATCGAAATGGGCTCGAAAACAAAGTCTTTGACGAGGTCAAGTCTGATAAAAATCAAGTTAATTTTTGTGCTAGGACACTCAGGTGTAAGAGTAAATAAACAAGCAAGCAGATAGGCTTGCCAGGCAGGCTGAGCTACTGTTAAAAGTGGACTAGCAATGGACCAGGCTGGTAGATTGAAGGCTATCAGAGAGACAGGGCGATTAAACGAATCAAGAGATGACTGCGAATCTGCAACCAATCAAGAGATGACTGCGAATCGGCAACCATAATAAGATGGAAAGAATATCAAGGGAAAAAAGGGTAATGTCAGTGGGGACTGTCAACCAACACAGAACTAATGTCGACTGCTACACGACAACGGTGATATTAAGGCGGGGATTCGAGCTCTTATGTACTGAATGGTCGTATGTGTAGTGAGGAAAATCTGATGACTAACTAACCCAGTGGCTTGTCCCATGGAGAACTTTGTTTTCATAATAGTCTACTGAAATTTCTCTCTATAATAAGATGTCCTGCCTCTGTTACAGCCATATGTAAATTATCTATCACATACTGAATCCATCTAAGCTGAGGTCCTTCCTCTTCTCTACTTCCCAGGTACACCTCCCTCCACAATGATCTTTTCCAGACACTCAAGTCTCTTTACATCCCCACTAACTGTCAGGTCTTAGTCAGACATGACTGAGCTACTGTATAGCAGTAGACGGTACTACCTGCTTTCTGTTAGCACCGAATGTTGGGCGGCACTCACCAAACCCGACACCCAACATTGTGCCAACGGCTTCAGGCAGAGGAGTGCAACTGGGAGGGTACAAGCCTTATCTTCCATCCATCCATCATGTGCCATGCCAATAAGCGTGGGCGGTCATATTTTGCCATCTCACTCGATCACTAGAGTCGTGAATCAGCTCTGTGTTGCTGTCTCGGCCATGCCACGTGGCCAAGCCACCCAGGTATTTACTTCTCGGCCTTCCCCTTGGTCTCTCCCCTTCGATCTTGCCAGTCGTCACCAAGTTCTCCAAGTCATTTCTTCTCATAACATGCCCAAAAAGTTTTGACTGTCTACGTCTAATGACTCTAATCAGTTTATGATTTTCATTTGTTTCTTGAAGGACTTGTTCATTGGTTTTTCTGTCTGTCCATGGTATTCTTTGCATTTTCCTCAGAAACCACATTTCCACAGCCATCAGCTGTTTTTCAGCTTGACTGCTCATTCTCCAAGCTTCACATCCATACAAAAGTACAGGTTCTATGTAGCACTTCAACACTCTTTTTCCCGTTTCTATTTATATCTTTTTATTGGTCAGTATGTTTTTCATCTTGCAAAAGGCTACCTTAGTGTAAGGAAATGCAACTTAAAGACTAAATGTCATGGTAGGGCAGACCAGGCCCTAAGACTTGGTCAACAACTGGTCTAGGATCGAAGCTCTGACAGGGGGGCAGTTAAGAGCATTGTTTTGCTGATCTTGCAGGTTAGCAGTTTGTCTTGTTCCACACGTATTTGTGTTACCTTTCTTCTGGAGTAAACTAGGCAGGCCAAGAGAAGGGATCATGCTGAATGGGCAACATATGGTCTCTAAATAGTCCAGGCTTTATACTATTGAGCGGTATAACTCCATCCCTGGTCCCCACTATGGGTTGTAGTTATTACGCTTTTTCTGAAGCACGAGGTAATAATCTATCATGTCAAATTGGCAAGCTGCCAGTGACATGCCCAAAATATTTCATTTTCTTCAGTCTTAACAACTAACCTTCTTCAATAATGAGTTCTTGTTGGATAGATCGGTTTGTTCTTCACACTTTACGAGTCTTATAAATTGTTGTATATATATACTTGCCAAGTTACTTGATCTCATCTCAACTCATCTTGTTCCTCTTGCACCTTGTGGTGTTGAGGTGAAGCATAAACAGCAAAAGTGCCCGTTTATGGGTTTCATGTATCGAGATTTGCATGAATTCTATTATTCCCTCTGTCCATCATTTACATGGTCGGCCTCTATTTTTGGTTTCATTTGGTCTGTACATCATTGCTTGTTGTGGTATACTGTTAGTTAGTTGGTAGCCTAGTTATATGGCCGAACCATTTCACTTGCTGTTTTCTAATGAAATCTAACACTGCAATAACCCCACTTTTGTGATGATTTCTTCATTTCTGATTCTCTCTCTTCTTGATACAATGAATATTCTTCTCAGTAATCTCATTTCTGTTGTTGTAATTTTTCTTCTCTTTTTTTTCTGTCACTGTCCAGGTTTGACATTGGTAGCATCAAGCCACTTCTTTAATAATCAATGATTTACTTACATGAAAAGGGGGGGGGGGGAGAGATTAAAGATATGAAATCTTTATAGAAAAGTATAACTGACTTTCCTGTCACAAGCATTACCCTTATCACTGGTGTATATGAAGATAAGAAAGCATTAAATTAGAAAATTTAAATGAAGATAAATAAGTATTACCCTCATCACTGCTAAAGATGAAGATAAGACAAGAACGCTTTACCCTTATCACTGATGTAGATGAAGATAAGAAGACAAGAAACCTTTACCTTTATCACTGGTGTAGATGAAGATAAGAAAGCACTATTTATTTTTTCAATAAGATAAAAAGTGTTACCCTTATGACTGCTGTCGATGAAGACACAGAAATCTTCTCTAACCAGTCCCTCATCTCTTCTTCTGAGTCGACAGCTATCTCAATGGGTGGGCTGTTGTTTCGTGGAGCAATGCGGAAGAGAAACCTATTCCCCCTTGGTGGTAGTTCATCTGTGAATAGAGCAGCGATACCTGGAAACTACAAAAACCAAAACAGAATCCCAGATAAAGGACTCCCGTCCATATATTTGGTATATGGTGTTAAGTTCATATCTTCTGGACCCATAAAACACCCAAAAGGTGATGTCAGTACTATGCCATATGCCTTCCTACAAGCAACTTTTCTTCTGCAATTTACAAGGTTGGGTCAAACCCCAAGCCATGGAGTCTCATGGGAACCTTGAACCCAAGAGATAAATTGTTGTCACCTCTTATAGAGTATCAATCTTATCCTATTCATACATGAGTTCTCATTCAGTTCCTCCACCTTCTCCACCTGGTCCCATAGGCACACGACCACCTCCCCCTTGTCCATAGGTAATCTACCACGAAGAGGTGCATTCCCTGGCAGCCTATCAACGTGTTCATTCCCCCCACCCCCCACCCCCCGCATGGCCAGGGCAAAAAATCCATATAATTCTCACAATCTGTGACCTCTAAAGCGAAGTGAGCCATTCCACACAAAACATTCTTTTCTGCACCTTACTAAGAATACTCCTTGAGTCTGTGATGAAGACAGTGTGTGTTGCAGCGGTCTCCTATAACCAATGGAATGCCGCTGTGACTACTTCCACCTCCATTCTCACGCTGGCGGTCATAGCCTCAAATTAACCCTATGAAAATAAAGATTTTCGTTCGTTCGTTCGTTCGACTCTCGTTTCTTAAGAATCATCCGTTAGCCTTCGCAATGAAATCCCAACCACTCTGTCTGTTTCTCACCACTGACCCATCAGTACAGATGACTATGTCACCTTAATGTGTGTTACTCTGGATCAGTTGTTGCACTTCAAACTCAGTGCGGCCCGCTGCCCATTCTCTGCACTCATGACCCAGTGTTATTATTACATTGCCAGTCCGCCCTGTTTGCTGACACTTCAACCCACTCTTGTTCACGATTGATGGTCTCTAGATCACACACCTGGCATATAGATATTTCTGCCTGTGCCATCCAGGACCTGTCTCATCTTGGTCTATGACCCTTGACCATATCCCTGGCTTCATGTAGGGGGTAATCCCTATCTGTAGCAACTCTCAGGTACCATTTGGCTTGAAGGACCCTATGCCTATCCGCCATTGTTGGTAGCGTATGGATATGCCTCATGCATAAAACTGGTGTGCCCTTTGTGCACCCCAGGATCACTCACATGGCCGCATTCTGTATGCGCTCCAACCTTTCAAGCTGGCTCTTTGATACTGTCAGCAGCCCCAAACCATACTCAATGACAGAAATTATTAACTGCTGAAAGAGCCTGTACAGCATCCTCTGCTCTACCCCGGTTGCTGCTATCGCCTTCAATGCATTTAGTCTCCCACCAGCCTTCACCACCAAAGCCGCCACATGATCCTTAAAAGACATACACTTGTCAAAGGTGATACCCAAGTACTTCAATTTAATCTCTACTAAGAGGACATCCATTCAATATAATACATGGGACATCTGCCTTCACCAGTTGTGCTGTATAGTTCTGAAATCTGGAGTACAACTAAAGGAGATGAAGCCTTGTTACAAACCTTTGAGAACAAGGTCTTCAGGCGCATCTCTGGGCCCATTAGGGATACACAAAGTGGAGAGTGGAAAATAAGAAGCAACAAAGACATTTATGATCTGTTTAAGTCCCCGCTAATCACTGGTATCATGAAGGCTAATAGGCTACAATGGCTGGGGCATATAGAAAGAATGGAAGATAATAGGGAAACAAAACTCGCTTACACTCAAGAAATGAATGACCGTAGACCCCGAGGTAGACCAAGAAGAAGGTGGAGAGATAATATACATACATATCTACAAGCACTTGGAATCAACGACTGGCAAGAGAAGATCCACCAGAGATACGAATGGAGACGACTTGTAGCTGCAGCAAAGAACCTCCATGGCTCAGAACGCTGAAGAAAAAGAAGTCATCTGCCTTCACCATATGGTTATCCAGGGAGTACCACAGAACCGATGCCTTGTCTGGGTTTATCATGAGTGTGACAGGAGGTTAATGTCATCGAAGAAGTTAAATCATCAGATGCTTTGTCAGAATCCATTGAATTCCATTTTTGTCAGCAGTTATTGATGTCTTAATAATCCAGTATAAAGACAGTAAGAATAATAATAATAACTGTCACACTTCTGTTTTTAATTCAAATGTATGAGGCGGCTTCAAATGAAAACCTTTTAAAAGTGTAAATGAAATTACAATAACAATGTCACTATCTTGTAACTTATCAATATTGTTAAGGATGTCATGAGTGTTAAGCATGTGACATCATGGTGCAGACGAACACCGGCATCATGATGACAGTTTAATTATAGCTGTTCCACTTTTGACATGCACCAACAAGGAGCAGCATTTATTTATGCATTTTTTTTATCAGTGAAGGGGTGAAACCTATAGAAATTCATCAGCAAATGAAGGTCCAGTATGGTGGTGCATGCCTGTCAGTCAAGCAAGTGTATGAGTGGAGTAAGAGTTTCAAAATGGCGGGACTGTTCAGACTGTTCACGACCAGGTCAGGTACACCGAGTAGTGATAAAGAGAAATTTTTTCTACAAGAATCCAAGCACTTTATTGGCGTTAGAGCAACACTGCACTGAACACAGTGGTAACTACATCTAAAAAAAAATACATTTGTTCTTTACTTTGTCAGAAGTTATTTTTTTATTTAAACATTAAGTTAAGGTTGTCAGTTGAGCCCCCTTGTATCTATACTTTTTTCCTCACAAAGGACCCAACATTTCATATCTTCATGTCTTCCAGTTATCCTGCCTTATGCATTGTCATGATCAGGGTGTTTCTAATGTCCCAACCACCTTCCTGCTGGTCGACCCGTTTTTTTTTTTTTTTTACATTCCATGAGCCCTTCCTTCCATTAGTGTCCTTTCTAAGTTATTGTGAGGTTTAAAATGGGCCAAAGTATTTCAGTTTCAGAGCAGCAATCTAGTACAATGTAAAAAATATATCAGTCAACACCAGAAGGAGGTTGGTTATTAAGACAAACACAAATGAGACAGACAGTGTTCACATTTGGAGAGACTGGTTTCATCAGGGAGTGATTACATGGGCTGGATGACACTCAATGTGTTGAGGAAAAGCCAGACAGACTTTTAATCAAACCACTACTATCAACATGGTACTCCTCGGTGGCCTTTGAGGAGGGCGGAGCATGTGTGGGAATGTTCTGAGTGCAGTGATGTTGATTCCAAAATCAAGCAACAAAGTAATACAAATTAATAAACTTTAATATTCTGGGCATGTAAAAAGACATTTTTAAAAATCTAGAAATTATTATTATGGAGGGAAAAGTAACAGGAAAGCGGAGGAGAGGAAGATTACAGCATAGACTGATTCAAGGTGAGACAGATAATTTACAAATGGCAGCAGCAAAAGCCGGACATCTGGCTTAGGATAGAGAGACATTTCTACAGAATGTTATAGGGGTCATGAAGTTTTGCACAAGACAATCAATGCATGAATGAAACCCCAAATAAATGCCATTAAGACATAACTTTCTTTTTCTGCTGTCTTTCACTTCTCAATGGAGAACAGGCCCTCAACCAGTTCACACCTAGCCATTTATCGACTGGATGATGATTCAAAAAAGAAGAATGTGAGAAACTAAACAGCTGTCTGTCATCTACTGCCTATAGTACCTTGCGGTGTAGGACAAGCGAGGTCTAGAGTCTGAGGAATTAAGGCCACTTGGCTAGAGCAGTTGCTGTGAACTATGCAGGTTAGGGTTTTCTTTTCACCCCAACAGAAAAAAATCCACACCTTATTGAGGATTCAAACATGGGTCTCCCAAAGGAGAGCCCACCATTCTATGCCACTAGGCCAGCACTTACCAATAAAGCAGCCCTTAACATCTATAGTTCCCTGCTGTAGAACTCCCAAAGGTGTGGACTCCGCTGAGTTCTCTGCCTGGGTGTCGATTTCCTCCACGTAGTTGGACGGGAACCACAACTGTTTCTTAGACCCATAATCTCCTCGCCACCTGGCAAAGCAGAAATAATGCGACTATAATAGGTTTCTGGACACATGGCACTTTGTCAGTCAAAATTAAAGTCACAACACATGGAATGCCTGTAAGAGTTCTGTTTCTCTCTGAAGACATGGGAGATATTTATAGCTCGGGTGGCCACTCTGGTATACACACATCTACTTCATATTCCTCCATTAGGCTATATACCCTCAATAAGGCTTCCGGTCCAATATGGCGGATAGGCTGTTGAGCCGTTAAGGCCTCTGGAGTGTTATTGCTTCAGGCTACAGTTTGCTTACATATTTTCCTCATATTGGACTGGTAGTACATTGTTCAGTTGCTCAGCTACTAAGTTAAGTGCGTGGAGCTGTAGATTTCATGTGGAATGCTTTTACATATTGACCGCAGTTGTTTGTATTGTGAACTGCATGTTCAGACAATTGTGGATGGCCGGTTGCTGAACTAGCCGGTTTTGCCTTATGCAGTAATGTGTGTGCAACTGCCACTTCCACCCACGATAAACTAATTTTAGTGGCGGACTGTTGTATTGACATTCTGGCAGCAGCCTTATGCATGTATGCATGTGCATGCTGTTAGTTTGTCTGGACTGCTGTCTATTTCACTGTTCACATGGGACAGTGAGAAGCATTTTGTGTGATATTCATTGGCACAGGAATAAAGCATTATGGGGGGACACTTTGCCGTGAAGATGGAACCATGACTAACTCTCAATCAACTCACTTCAAGCCATCCTATCTTTTGCTATCTCATGCAGCTTTCTCCTTATCCTCCCTATATTATTTATCTAACTCTAATTCTTTTCCCACGTGTCTGTAGGGCTCGCTCCAGACAAAGAACTTTATAGTCGTGCTGTTCTTGGGTTTCCTCAATGCATATCCAAATCACTCGCGTGATTTCCTCTTCTCTTGATTCACTGGAATTCACAAAATTACCCATAATTCATGTCATTAAATTAGAAAGTTAACAGCATATCCTTTACAGGATGTAGCAGTCAACTATCATATTTTGGCTGTTTACGATTCCTAGGCAAGTTTACGTCCAGTAGTTTTTCATTGCTTTCTGAATGACCAGCATTCGTACCATTGTATAGAAACCAATGCAAGAGGGTCTGCTTCCAAATCGCCTGCAGCTGTGTTTCGAACACAGTATGCAGGGATTATGAATTGCATTTGTAACCCCTTCACCACAGAGCCAGTTGTCATTGAGTAGGAACACATAATAGCCTTAGAGGAACACTGGCACATCCAGACACTTTCACAGCACCAGAATAATGCAAACTGTCTCTCTTGCCAACATAGTCTTCATCGGTAAATCCAATTCACTATCTTGTCATGAGATTACCCATAATTAATTGTGGCAAGTAGTTAACATCTACTCTCCACAAGAATGTGCAACTTCTTGCTCTTTCAGCTTAGTTAGTTAGTTGCATATCCTTTAAAGGAAGTCGCAGTCAACACCAGCATTTTTGCTGTTGTGATCTCTTGGCAAGTTTACATCCAGTAGTTTGCCAATACTTTCTGAATGACCAGCATCCATACCATTTCATAAAAAACGCAAGGCGGTCTGTTGCCAAATCGCTCGCAGCTTCATTTCGAACACGGGTATGTGAGATTTTAGCTAGACACATTAAATTTGGCATCAGAGGTGACTTTCCTTCCTGAGAGTCCATCCCAACCCCAGGCCGATCCACCTGCTAGATGATCAAACCAATGAATACGAGATACAGTGATACATTGATTTTTGTTGATAATCCATCTAAAAACAATTGGCGACATCCGAAACCAGCGAAAACCGAGGCAATTATTTCCATGCTGCTCTTCAGTGGTGAGTTCTTCACTGTGGTCATCTGCCAACTCTTCCACATCTTCACCACTCACCTCCAAATCCATGGACTTACCCAAATCAACAATTGACTGCACCACGTGTCCATGTGTATTTGCAAAATTAGCAGCAAGGTCACGTGGGTACACTGACAAAATCAGAGCCAACCAGCGAAAACCGAGACAAAGTTTTCACAGAAAAAAATCAATGAAAACGGAAATCGATGATAACCGAAGTCAACGAAAACTGAGGTATTACTGTACTTAACACAATGTATTCCCTTCAATCAATCAATCAATCATGTGCCATGCCGGAAAGCGTAGGGCGGTCATGACTCGCCATTTCACTCGATCACCAGAGTCGTGGATCAGCTCCGTGTTGCTGTCTCGACCATGCCATGTGGCCAAGCCACCCAGGTATTTACTTCTCGGTCTTCCCCTTGGTCTGATCCCTTCGATCTTGCCAGTTGTCACTAAGTTCTCCAATCCATTTCTTCTCATAACATGTCCAAAAAATTTTGACTATCTATGTCTAATTTCTCTAATCAATTTATGATTTTCATTTGTCTCCTGTAGTACTTGGTCATTGGTTTTTTTCTTTTCTCAGAAACCACATTTCTGCAGCCATCAGATGTTTTTCAGCTTGACTGCTCATTGTCCAAGTTTCACATCTCTTAGTGAATTTAAATATAGAGGCCACTAATAATGTGTACTATACCTGTGAATATGTGTGTTGTTTCAGCTAAAGTATTGTTCATTTATCCACTTCATATGATATATAACTCTGAAGTATATACCTGACGAGATGCAGCTAAATATGCCAGGCAATAAATCCTGCAACATGATATGACAAATCTTTCTTTATTAAACAGCACTTTAGTTTCACATAATCTAAATCTATCTTCACAAAGAGACATGCACAGGACAGACATGGCAACAACAGACAAAGGATCTCACCAGCCACCATCTTGCTTTGTGACGTTTGTGATGATGGCATCCTTACAGAAGGAGAGCTCGTCACTTCTGTTGGCACTGTAGTCATGCAAGGCCTTGACCCGAAGCTGCAAGGCAGAGAAGTAAGCTCTGAGTGATGATGATGACAACATGAATATAACAAAAACAGAGATGTATAACAAGACAAGCAATAATGTTTAGTGACAGCAAAAATATCCACGGAATGAAAGGAGAAAATATGCATAGAAACTACAAAGATTAATTTTGTATTTATTAAACTATATAATATACGAGTTCTTTTTGGTGAAATATGGTACGTTTTCTTTTGATAAAACTCCAATGTGTACATTTTCTTTTTGTGAAACTATATGGTATATGATTTCTTTTGGTGAAACTACATGGTGTATATGTTTTATTTTGGTGAAACTATATGGTACATGTTTTCCTTTGGTGAAACTATATGGTACATGTTTTCCTTTGATGAAACTATATGGTACATGTTTTCCTTTGGTGAAACTACATGGTTTATGTTTTTTTTTAAATAAAACTACATGGTACATGTTTTCTTTTGATAAAACTACATGGTACATGTTTTCTTTTGATAAAACTATATGTTATATGTTTTCTTGTGGTGAAACTACATGGTGTATGTTTTTTTGTGTGGATAAAACTCCAATGTGTAATTTTTCTTTTGTTAAAACTGCATGGTACATGTTTTATTTTGATGAAACTACATACACGATACATGTTTTCTTTTGGTGAAACTACATGATACATGTTTTCATTGTGGTGAAACTACATGATACATGCTTTCTTGTGGTAAAACTACATGATACATGTTTTCTTTTGGTGAAACTACATGGTGTATGTTTTTTGGGGGGGATAAAACTCCAATGTATAATTTTTCTTTTGTTAAAACTGCATGGTTCATGTTTTATTTTGATGAAACTACATACACGATACATGTTTTCTTTTGGTGAAACTACACTGTATACGTTTTCTTTTGATAAAACTAAATGGTTCATGTTTTCTTTTGGTGAAACTACATGGTGCATGTTTGTTTTTGGGGGGGACAAAACTCCAATGTGTATTTTTTCTTTTGCTAAAATTGCATGGCATATACTTTATTATGATGAAAATACATGGTACACGTTTTCTTTTCGTAAAACTACATGGTATATGTTGTTTTTTTTTTATTTGGATAAAACTCTAATGTGTTTTTTCTTTTGTTAAGACTACATGATAGATGTTTTATTTTGATGAAACTAAATGGTATATGATTTCTTTTGGTGAAATTACATGGTATATATTTTCCTTTGGTAAAACTATACGAGAAATATTTTCTTTTAGTAAAACTGTATGGTGAATGTTTTCAATTAGTAAATCTCTATTGTGCATGTTTTCTAGTGTTAAAACTATGTGAGACATATTTTCTGTTGATAAAACTATATGGTGTATACTTTCTATGTGTAAATCAACCTGGTGCCTGTTTTATACAAGTTAAACTTCTTCTTCTTCTTCTTCTGCGTTCATCCGGAGTTTTTTTTTCGGACGTGATTGCGTTGTGCCTGTTGACAGCAGAGCTGCGTTCTTGCGCCAGTTAGGCCGACACATCCGACTTCTGCGGGCATTTGTTGATCGGGTTAACCTTCCCGGCAAGTTAAACTATATGGGACATGGTTTCTGTTTATAAAACTGTATGGTTAAATATGAATAATTGATAAATAAGGAATATACATGACTAATGCACAGCACTATAAACATTAATTGTTTCTAAATGAATTTAATTATTAATATATATATATATATATATATATATATATATATATATATATATATATATATATATATATATATATATATATACAGAACATGTTGTAAGCTCTTTTAATTACTTACACACTGAAAAACTGATCTTTAAGTAATTATATACTGAACAATTCAAATCCTCCTTAAATGACATATACATTGAAACATTTTCCTTTAAATTACTTATACTTGTAATAACTCCATTTAAAATACCTTATACATCAAATAATTCCCATTTACATTACTTATACATTGAATAACTCACCTTTAAATAACCCATACAGTGAATAACTCACCATTAAATTACTTATACATTACATAACTCTCCTTTAAATTACTTATACATTGAATAACTCTCCTTTAAATTACTTATACATTGAATAACCACCCTATAAATTACTTATAACTGTGTAACTCTCCAATAAATTACTTCAACACTGAATATGTTTTTCCTTTAAATTACTTATACATTGAATAACTCACCTATAAATTACTTATACACTGAATAACTCTCCTATAGATCACTAATAAATTGAATAACTCTCCTATAAATCACTTAAAAATTGAATAATTTTTCCTTTAAATCACTTTATACACTGAACAAGTCTCCTTCTGTACTACTACATGCGCAAACTTACATTTTAAAATAAGAAATATTATTTATTTATAGAATAATTCAAGAACATAATATATCTTACATTAAAACTGTCATTATTCTAAAAAAAACAGCACTCTGAGAGATACAGCATAATTCTCTATAACTCTATAGCAAGCATACCAGCACATGATTGCTGCTAACTTCTTAAATGATACGCTTGACCAAACGCCTTGTGTATCATCCAGTTGTTACTTTAACCCATTCTATCTCCACTGTTACTTAAAACTCTTTCTGTCCAATAAGGTTGTTATTTGAAATGCTTTCAACACAATATTTATTAGTTTAAGTAGAAACTGCTATGTACAGAATAAAGGGGGTTTAAACATGTAAGATCGACTTCATTACACCAAAATATATATATCCTATATAACTTGGTCTCTTTCAGCAGGGTGGACTGCCAAAAGCATCACACAAAGCACAAACTCTATAGCTCCAGTGACAACCCCCAGGAGTCTACAAAAAAAGTGCACTCACGAACCGAATGACAGATTCCAGAATCAAGCCCACAACCTTGAGACGCGCCAGGCAGGCAGCTCAACCACACGCGACGTTGCTTCCACTATGTCCTGTTTGTCATTTTTAGCTAATCCCTTTATAAACATCAATATAGTTATAACACAAGAACAAATCTGAGCATTAAACTTTAACAATCTATGGCAAACCTGAAAGAGAGACAGAGCAAGGGAAAGCTATCACAATCTACAAGAGCAAGGGAAAGCTATCAGGCTCTACAGAGTTACAGTTACATATCCATGGGTAAATTAAACGTAGACCCATACATGCTGCTGCTGGGGTGTGAAGTGTTCAACCTTTTCACACCATGTGGGGTGTTGGGTATATGGTGCTAGACCCATACTTTTAGACCAATTGGTATTCAATAGGATGGAGGGGGAGATATTATCACAAATATTATCAAAATGGTGGAGGGGGAGATATTATCACCTTGAAGGGTATTTGGACACATTACCAGTAGGCTGGTAGGCTAATCATTTTTTTTTAAGTATGCGAACTAACATTAAGTGTGTGAACTAATATTGTTGAGTGAACTAATCTTGTAAAGTTTGTCAACTAATCTTGTTAAGTAAGTGAAATAATATTGTTAAGTATGTGAACTAATATTGCTAGGTAAGTGAACTAATCTTGTTAAGTTTGTGAACTAATACTGTTAGGTAAGTGAACTTAATACTGTTAGGTAAGTGACCTAATCTTGTTAAGTTTGTGAACTAATACTGTTAGGTAAGTGAACTAATCTTGTTAAGTTTGTGAACTAATACTGTTAGGTAAGTGAACTAATACTGTTAGGTAAGTGAACTAATACTGTTAGGTAAGTGAACTAATACTGTTAGGTAAGTGAACTAATACTGTTAGGTAAGTGAACTAATCTTGTTAAGTGTGTGAACTAACCTTGTTAAGTATGTAAACTAATCATGTTAAGTAAGTTAACTAATCTTTGGGTATTAGAACTAACCTTGTTAAGTTTTGTTATGTAAGTTAACTAATCGTGTTAGGTAGGTGAACTAACCTTAAGTAAGTGAACTCATTTTGTTAAGCATTCAACTAATCTTGTTTTGTATGTGAACTAATCTTGTTAAACATTGAACTAATCTTGCTATGTAAGAGAACTAATCTTGTTAAGTAAATGTGAATTAATCTTGTTACTTAAAAGAAAACTACATTTATTAACTGAACTAATCTTGTTAAGTGAAATAATCTTAAGTTAGTGAACTAATCTTAAGTGAACTAATCTTAAGTAAGTGAACTAATCTTGTTAGCTAACTGAGCTAATTACTGTTGCTCCTCGTCCACAGAGGGAAATTATATAATTCACTTTGAATATTTATTTTTAAAATTATATAAATATCTCTTCCTTTTTCTTCTTCTGCTGTTCTTGACCTCCCACTGGAGGACAGACCTTCAACCAAACCACACCAACATGTCCTATCCTTTGCTATCTCCAACAGTTCTCCCCATGTCCCCCACATCTTCTCTTCTCCATGCCCTTTTAGATCAGGTTTTCTCAGAGTGTCCTACTCAAGTGTCTTTTAGATCAGGTTTTCTCAGTGTGTCCAACTCAGTGTCTTTTAGATCAGGTTTTCTTAGTGTGTCATACTCAAGAGTCTTTTAAGTCTGGTATTCGCAGTGTATCCTACTCAGTGTCTTTTAGATCAGGTAATCTCAGTGTGTCCTACTCAGTGTCTTTTAGATCAGGTTTTCTCAGTGTGTCCTACTCAGTGTCTTTTAATCAGGTAATCTCAGTGTGTCCTACTCAGTGTCTTTTAGATCAGGTATTCTCAGTGTGTCCTACTCAGTGTCTTTTAGATCAGGCATTCTCAGTGTGTCCTATTCAATGTCTTTTAGATCAGGTATTCTCAGTGTGTCCTACTCAGTGTCTTTTAGATCAGGTATTCTCAGTGTGTCCTATTCAATGTCTTTTAGATCAGGTTTTCTCAGTGTGTCCTACTCAGTGTCTTTTAGATCAGGTATTCTCAGTGTGTCCTACTCAATGTCTTTTAGATCAGGTTTTCTCAGTGTGTCCTACTCAGTGTCTTTTAGATCAGGTATTCTCAGTGTGTCCTACTGTGTCTTTTAGATCAAGTTTTCTCAGTGTGGCCTACTCAGTGTCTTTTAATCAGGTAATCTCAGTGTGTCCTACTCAGTGTCTTTTAGATCAGGTATTCTCAGTGTGTCCTACTCAGTGTCTTTTAGATCAGGCATTCTCAGTGTGTCCTATTCAATGTCTTTTAGATCAGGTATTCTCAGTGTGTCCTACTCAGTGTCTTTTAGATCAGGTATTCTCAGTGTGTCCTATTCAATGTCTTTTAGATCAGGTTTTCTCAGTGTGTCCTACTCGGTGTCTTTTAGATCAGGTATTCTCAGTGTGTCCTACTCAATGTCTTTTAGATCAGGTTTTCTCAGTGTGTCCTACTCAATGTCTTTTAGATCAGGTATTCTCAGTGTGTCCTACTCAATGTCTTTTAGATCAAGTTTTCTCAGTGTGGCCTATTCAGTGTCTTTTAGATCAGGTATTCTCAGTGTGTCCTACACAGTGTCTTTTAGATCAGGTTTCCTCAGTGTGTCCTACTCAGTGTCTTTTAGATCAGGTATTCTCAGTGTGTCCTATTCAATGTCTTTTAGATCAGGTTTTCTCAGTGTGTCCTACTCAGTATCTTTTAGATCAAGTTTTCTCAGTGTGGCCTACTCAGTGTCTTTTAGATCAGGTATTCTCAGTGTGTCCTACTCAGTGTCTTTTAGATCAAGTTTTCTCAGTGTGGCCTACTCAGTGTCTTTTAGATCAGGTATTCTCAGTGTGTCCTACTCAGTGTCTTTTAGATCAGGTATTCTCAGTGTGTCCTACTCAGTGTCTTTTAGATCAGGTTTCCTCAGTGTGTCCTACTCAGTGTCTTTCTCTAACGTCTTGATTTTCTGGCATATGCCTCCACCTTGTTTCATTATATTTATTCTCATTTGTGGTTGATTAGATTTCGCTAGTAAACATTTTATGTCATGGGATGGCTGGTCCGACCCTAGTCAGTTGCCTCTTACGACAAGCATGGCAGATTAATGTGTTACTATTATTTACTTCATCTAAGGTCCCAGTAGCATAGGGGTGATAAATATCCCTAGGAAACCCTGCATATAATATAGAACAAATTGTCATGCTTAAAGATCCCTAAAACAACTTAAGCAGTTCCTGGAGAGTTTAAAGGTCAGAGGTTAAGAAACAATGATTTGCTGTTGGTTTACATAATGCATCATGATGACATTTATACATCAATATACAAATAAAGTTGTACATATGATACAGTAATTCAGAATGTCTACATGCATATACAAATGCTACACAGAAAACTATGTATGATGCAGCAAGCAACATATATCTATACACACATACATTAGAAGCTTAAAGTAAGCCACATACAATATAGCAAGCTGGAATATCTTTATCTTTATTTTCAAAGGGTTTAGAATTGAGCATGCAGGCCCGTCTGACATTCTGCCCTTCTTCTCTATTTCCTCTCATACATTCTTTCATTCAACATCTCTTATGAAGCAAATCTTTGACAACAAAAGAACAATAAGCATTAAAACGCATGAAAAATAATCAATAATACATGACTCCCTGAGTCAATGTTTAACATGGGCATTATAAATACCCAAGGAAGGTGTAACGTGCCATAAATATGGGAATGTTTTTTGGCTAGCTGTCGTTCGAGATATTTTACCATTATTATTGTCTTTGTTGTTGTTGTTTTTCATTAAGATGCCCAAAAGATAGTACATTAAACAATTTCAGTTAATGAGATCTCTAACTTGCTATGACAATAATGAATAATACGAATTAGCAATACCAATTGCATGGCATATGGTAGTGCATGACTGGTGCCTGGCTGTCTTGATAGGCAATAATTTGTAAAATGAAGTTATACCTCTCGATAGCACAAAGCTTGGGTTGAATTTAAAGACCATATGTTGCCCATGCAGCATGATCCCTCACTCGGCCTGCCTAGTTTACTCCAGGGGAAAGGTAGCACCAATGCGTCTGGAACAAGACCAGCCGGAGAAGCTGCTGTATAAGCAAAGCAATGCTTAATTGTCCGCCAGTTGGAATTTCCATCCTAGACCAGTTGCAGACAAAGGCTTAGGGCCTAGTCTGCCCTGCCATGACGTTTTGTCTTTAGGTTGCATTTCCTCGTACTATGATAAGGCTTATACCCTCCCACTTGCGCCCCTCTGCCCGAAGTCATTGGCACAATGTGAGGTGTCGGGTTTGGTGAGTGCCACCCAAAATTTTGTGCTAACAGTAAACAGGTAGTACTATCTACTGTTATATGGCAGCTAAGTCATATCTGACTAATGGTGGTGTATACATAACAGCATAATATGGTTGTAAATAGCAATTCTTTCCTGGCATATGAGGGCTAGTTTAAAGAATCAACATTACAGCATTCCTGGCAAATGCATAAATGTTAGATCTGCCTCAGCAAATGTAGAAGGCAGATGCTGATCATTTCTACAGCATACATGTTGAATATATATATAATATATTCCTGGAATATGAGGGTGTCTGCATAACAGGTTAATATGGCTGAAAATAACAAATCTTTCCTGGCAAATGAGGCTGTGTACAAAACAGTGATATAAAACTGCCAATACACATTTTTTAAATGGCAAATGAAGATGTGTACATAATAAGTTTATAAAACTGCCAATTAAAATTTTAGCATGGCAAATAAATGTGTGTACATAATAGAATTATAAAACTGCCAATAACAATGTGCACCTGGCATTTTAGGGTGTACATAACATAATAATATGACAGCCAACAAACTCTTTCCTGGCATTATAGGATATTTTCTGCCAATAGCAAATTCTTTCCTGGCAAATGAGGGTGTCTACATAGCTCATGCCCCTGGCATTTTAACATGCATATATATATAATCACAGCTGTCTTGCTTTGGTCATCCCTAGTTTTAAAATATATTTCAATTTACAATATCTTTATTTCCCTACAAATACAGAACTTTGAATTTGTACCATTCTTCACATAAATATAATCTTACCAACTTTTTAAATTTACAAGATCATTAGCAATTACGCTTATCCTTTCCACAACTTTACTTCAGATTATATGTAAAGTAAATAATGTTGCTAAAGTCATATTTGTATAGACCACTTGGGCATTTATGGGTGAAGTAAAGTTAAGGACTCCTTTACATGCCATGAGCATCCAGTGTCGACTGTTTATAAAAATTTTGAGTTTGGCACCATATACTCAATACACCTCAAACCATGGGAAAAGGTCATTTACTTACAAATAACAAATTTTTATTGACCTTTTACTTTTATATTCCTACGAACAAGCAAGTGGAGCTCAGTGCATTGCTTTACCCAAGGCCTACATTGCTGTTTAAAACACTGGTATTATCCTTTAACTGTTTCTTTACAAAACACACATAATATCAACAATCACCATTACCATGTGCCCTGCCAACTGGCGTAGACATTCATGTCTCCCCACAGACCTTAGTGACCTAGACCAACTCTGCTGATATTCCTCCATGCCACTGTCTCAGTCCATCCAGTGTCCTTTCTCTTGGATTGCCTCTGCTTCTTCTCCCACTTATCTTGCCAGCCGTCACAATGTTTTCCAAGCCTCTCTTCTCATCACATGACCAAAGAATGCTATTTGTCTCTTTCTTATTGTTGTATACAATGCTCTACTTTCATTAGTCTCTTCTCAGCAATATTAATATTAATAATTAATACAGTTTTGAAAAATACTTGGACAAAAATCCAAAACTTTAAAATTGTTCACAGTAATTTTAACAGCTCGAAATCAGATAAAAATCTGCCCACAAATTTGAAAAAAATACCCTCATTTCCTGTAAAAGATAACAGAAAAAGCTGAAGAAATACAGAAAAATAAAAGCAGAGGGAAGGAGACACAACAGATGAATGGTTACCTTCCTGACAAACTCATTGGGCAGATGGTATATGCCAGCTTCGTAAATTGAACTGTGGTCATCAGGAACCTACAACATCAAGCAAGGACCGCATATTGACACAAACATTATTGCAACAACACGTTTGCAGCACCAGCACCAATGCAGGGTCAGTCAAACAAAACAAAATGAAAGGCACAATTCCGGCTTGTCAAACCATCGTGTCAAACCTTCTCTGTAACACCTTTGACAATGGTTTTTTCCTATGTTAATGTAACATGCACAATAGATAATTGATGTATGAAAGATGAGTGATTGGAAGGGGGAATGTAAGATGGGCCTGCGTGCCCAATTTGTTACCCTGTGAAAATAAAGTTTGTTCATTCGTTCATTTTTCAAGCCACCATACGTTCAGTGTTTTATAAAACTGTTTCTGCCATACTTACAATGTCCTGGAAAACCTTTTCTGTCATAACAGTCTTTCAGTGCCCTAAGACACCTTTTCTGCCTTAAACGTTCTGTGCCCTAGCAGAGCTTTTCCGTCTTAAAAATGTTAAAATGCCCTAGAAAACATTTTCTACCTTAATCTGTCAATGTCATAGGAAAACCTTTTCTGTCTAAGAAACATTTTCTACCCTAATAGACCCTCAGTAACCTAGCAAACTTTTCCCACACTACGAAACCATTTCTGTCTAAAAGACCCTCAAAATCCTAGCATACCTTTTCTACTCTAGGAAACTATTTCAGTCCTAACAGAACTACAATACTGTAGCAAACTTTTCCTGTCTTAATCTTTAAATGCCCTAGGCAACCTTTCCTACCCTAGAAACCATTTCTGTCTAAAAGACCCTCAAAATCCTAGCAAATCTTTTCTACTCTAGGAAACTATTTCAGTCCTCACAGAACTACAATACTGTAGCAAACCTTTCCTGTCTTAATCTTTAAATGCTCTAGGCAACCTTTCCTACCCTAGAAACCATTTCTGTCTAAAAGACCCTCAAAATCCTAGCAAACCTTTTCTACTCTAGGAAACTATTTCAGTCCTAACAGAACTACAATACTGTAGCAAACCTTTCCTGTCTTAATCTTTAAATGCCCTAGGCAACCTTTCCTACCCTAGAAACCATTTCTATCTAAAAGACCCTCAAAATCCTAGCAAACCTTTTCTACTCTAGGAAACTATTTCAGTCCTAACAGAACTACAATACTGTAGCAGACCTTTCTTGTCTTAATCTTTAAATGCCATAGGCAACCTTTCCTACCCTAGGAAACCATTTCTGTTCTAACAGACTTTCAGTACCCTAACATACCTTTCCAGTATTAGGAAACCTCTTCTGTCTTAGGAGACCATTCCCGTACAAGGAAACCTTTTCTGTCCTAATAGATCTACTGTGTCCCATAAAACTTCTTCCCAAGGAAACCATTTCTGCCTCTGCAAACCATTGCTGCACTAATCAACCTACATGCCCCAGGTCACTATCTGTTCTAACATTATCTACAGCAACAAGCCTTTTCTGCCTCAGCATGTTAAGAAGCACTACCTTTTGAAACAGAACCAACAGATAATTATAGATATTTCTAGTCTAGTCTAGTTAGTTTTTCCTCTCGTGCCTAAGGCGGCACATAGGGCAGAAGTCGTGGCTCTCCATGTTTGTGCGAAGCGTCAAACATTTGGAGCCATAAATCTGATTCTGTAACAGCAGGGAGTTTTAACTCATATGTAATAATAGATATTTCTAGTAACTCATATATAATTATAGATATTTCTAGTATCTCCTAGATAGTTAGGATATTTCTAGCATCTTCCAGATAATTAGATATTTCTAGTATCTCCCAGATAATTATAGATAATCCTAGCATCACCCAAATAATTATAGATAATCCTAGCATCTCCCAGACAATTATAGATATTTCTAGTATCTCCCAAAGATTTATAGATATTCAGAGTTTCTCTTGGAAACTCATATACCTGTCATAGTGTCTCCTAGAGACTCACAAATACATCTCTAGTAGCTCCCAAACAACTACAAACACATCACTGCTACCAAGGAGAGTTACAGCTATAATATCACTGGTGCTAATCTGTCATTATAGATATTTTATAATGTTTATTGCATGCTGCTCAAATAGGGAGTAAAAGAAGTTAGTTGCATGTCCTATATAGGACATCACCATCAACCCTAGAAGTTTATTGCTGTTTGTGAGTTACTATGCAAATTTTATGTTTGGTAAGTTTGCTTTCTGAAAGAAAGAATACAACATCTCATTTTACATTCACTAGAGAGCTATAGTTATCTGAAAAGTATACATGCAACAGCAAACAATGAAACAACAGTTATGTTACAACAAACTGTCAGCATGAAGAAACAGCAAACAACAATTACTATTGCATCATTAGTTCATGAGTTAGTCAAGTCACTATAGCATGCTAGATTTTTTGTTAGTAATTGTTGCATGCAAATTCATTAATAACTATTGTATGCTAGAATTTTTGTTAGTAATTACTGCATGCCAGTTAATTAATAGTTACTGTAAATTTGTAGTTAGTAATTAATGCATGCTAGTTCATTAATAACTATTGTGTTCCATATTTGTAGTTAATAATTAATGCATGCCGGTCTCCCTGGCAAAGGAGTTAAGGACGCTGTTCGTAATCCCATATACCCACATACAAAACACAGTTGTGCGAGATTCTGCAGCAGATCGCGTTGCGTTAGTTTCTTACGGAAAGGTATGTGAGCCGGTCGTTCAGAAACAATGGGAAACTACTGAACGTAAAACTTGCCAAGACATCAACAGCAGATGAAAAATGCTGGTGTTGACTGCAATGCCCTGTAAATAGGATAATCCACACACAAAATTAATGCATGCTAGTTCATGAATAACTATTGTGTGCTAAATTTGTAATTAGTAATTACTGCATGCCGGTCTCTCTGGCCGAGGGGTTACAACACTTTCTCCATAATGCCGTTTATCATGCAGTCTCGTAGCGGGTGAGAGCTGGGAGCGGTTCGATCCCCGCTGGTGACTTGCGGGATAACTGAGCCGGCCGCTCAGAAAGCAATGGCAAACTACTGAGCGTAATCTTGCCAAGAGATCAACAGACAGCTGAAAGATGCTGCTGTTGACAGCGATGTCCTGTAAAGGATATGCGAATAAAAAAAAAATTTTTTTTTAATTACTGCATGCCAGTTCATTAATAACTACTGTAGATATGTAGTTAGTAATTAATGCATGCCAGTTCATTAATAACTACTGTATATTTTTAGTTAGTAATTACTGCATGCTAGTTCATTAATAACTATTGAGTGTTAGATTTGTAGTGAGTAGTTACTGCATGCTTGTTCATTAATAACTATTGTGCGTTAGATTTGTAGTTGGTAATTACTGCATGCTAGTTCATTAATAACTATTGAGTGTTAGATTTGTAGTGAGTAATTACTGCATGCTAGTTCATTAATAACTATTGAGTGTTAGATTTGTAGTGAGTAATTACTGCATGCTAGTTCATTAATAACTATTGTGCGTTAGATTTGTAGTGAGTAATTACTGCATGCTAGTTCATTAATAACTATTGTGTGTTAGATTTGTAGTGAGTAATTACTGCATGCTAGTTCATTAATAACTATTGAGTGTTAGATTTGTAGTGAGTAATTACTGCATGCTAGTTCATTAATAACTATTGTGTGTTAGATTTGTAGTGAGTAGTTACTGCATGCTAGTTCATTAATAACTATTGTGTGCTAGGTTTGTAGTTACTAATTAATGTCTGCAAGTTCACTAATAACTATTGAGTGCTAGTTCGTTTGTTACAAACTAATGTATATTAGTTTTTAATTAGTAATTTTTGCATGATAATTTTGTTAGCCAGCATGCCAGTTCATGAGTTAGACAGTAAATACCGCAAGCAAGTTCATTAATTAGTCAATTATTATTGCATGCTAGTTTATTAATTAGACAGTAACTTTGCAGGTAGTTCTTTAATTAGTAACAACTGCATGTTAGTTCATTAGCTAGACAGTAACTATTGCAGTTAGTTGATTAGCTAGGCAGTAACTATTGCAGTTAGTTCATTAGCTAGACAATAACTACTACAGCTTGATTATTAATTAGACAGTAACTTGTGTATGCTAGTTCATTAGCTAGACAGTAAGTACAGCAGCTAGTTCATTTGTTAGACAGCAACTATTGCAGCTAGTTTCAATTCTTAGATGGTAACTATTGAAGCTAGTTCATTAGTTAGTAACTACTGCAGCTAGTTTATTAATTAGTGCAATATTACAGCTAGTTCATTAGTTAGACAGTAACTACTGCACACTAGCTCATTAGGTTAACAGTAACTTTTGCAGCTAGTTCATTAGTTAATAACTATTGTGGGCTAGTTCATAAGACAGACAGTAATTTTTGCAGCTAGTTTATTCATTACACAGTAACTATTGTAGCTAATTCATAGTTTAGACAGTAACTATTGCACCTAGTTCATTAGATTGACACTAATCTTTACAGCTAATTCATTACTTACATGGTAATGGCTGCATGCAAGATTGAGCTCGACATAACTACTGCAGCTAGTTCATTTGTTTGAAAGTAACCATTGCAGCTAGTTCATTTCTTTAACAGTAACTATTGTAGATAGTTCATCAGTTATATGGTAATGGCGGCATGCAATATTCTGATCAGACATTAACTGCTGCATGCTGGGTTCGGGTTAGACAGTAACTGCTGCATGCTGGGTTCGGGTTAGACAGTAACTACTGCATGCGTGCTTTGATCAACTGAAAGCAATAACAATATGGAGCTGCGGGATATCCCAAACACAAGCGTACACTATATACTACCTTCGTGGTGAAGTCATTTGGGTTTATATAGAGATCAGGAGTTCCATAGATGCCTGTCTCATCAGAGGGCTGTGTGTGTGCATAGTTTAAGAGCATCACAGAAGGGAAGAGAGATCAGATCAATTACAACTGCTACATTATTAACTCATTCGCACAAAACTTGTCTTTCTTCATCCTCTTCTTCTTCCCCATGTGGTTATAATACATATATTATTTGATGATGTTTAGAATTAACCTCAAATGTGATAAAATAATTAATGTATGAAAGGCAAGAGGTAAGAAAGACAGTGTTAGGTGGTAATGAGTGCCAAAATCCTAATCCTTTGAAAATGACGTTTCTTCTTCTTCTTTTTCCTCCTCTTTTCCTTTTTCTTCTTCTGCTTTTTCTTCTTCTTCCTCTACTTCCTCCTCATCTTCTGTTTTCTCCTCCTCTGCTTCTTCTTCTTCCTCTTCCTCTTCTTTATATCCCCAGACACTTATCTGCTGATTCTTTTGCATCTTCCCTCAGCCACTCTTTCTCACAACTGACTCTCAACCGATGCTTCGGGAGATTCAATCTGGATATCCTGACATGAAGGGCTGACAAATACAGTCACCACATCCACAAGAGCTAAAGTGGCTCCACTATCCAAGCCTTGCTGGTGTGCATGGACATGAAAAGATATCTCTAGAGGTAACGAGGTTGTGCGAGAAAAACAAAAAGTTAGTTGCATATCCTTTATGGGTCGTGGCAGTCAATCCCAACATTTTTTTCGCTGTTGCCTTCTGAATGACCGGCACTCATATCTTTGTATGGGAACCAACGCAAGGCAGTCTGCTTCCACATCACGTGCAGCTGTTTCAAACGCGGCGTGCAGGCGGCCAGAGGAAACGCTTTAAAGACACTCTGAAAATCTCACTGAAAGCTTATGGAATTCATCTTGACACCTGGGAAACTGCTGTCAAAGACAGAAATTTGTGGTGTACATCATTACGCAAGGGTGCAGTCACTTGTGAAGCACCTGGACTGCAAGAGCTATGAAGAAAAGGCTGGACAGAAAAACCACTACAGGAGATTCTCCTCCTGGAATGTCAAGCATTCTTTGCCCACATTGTCAAAGAACATTTCGAGCCAAAATAGGCCTTATCAGCCATCTTAGAACTCAAGGTTTCATACTTTCAACCCCACTGGATGAAATGAATAGTCATCATCATTCTTGATGGACAAACAACAACATGCGGGATTAAACATTGCACTTGTAACTCCTTCGCTACAGAGACAGTGTGAGGAAAACATGCATGAATAAACACAAATTGATAGGCTTCATGAGACTATGACTGATGGAATCTGGAATCCAATTCAGCACTAGCAGGAAGGATTATGATAGAGGACAAAGCAGAGGCGTGCTTAACCAACTTGTCAATGGAACTCACGCTCTTCAACATCTTTGAAGGCAGATGGAGCACTTGTGGGCATGTCATGTCGACTGTGACATCAGTTGAATGACAATTCCTTCTATTCCTGACCCCTCATTCTGCTGAGCTACTTCTTCTTGTCCCTGTTGCTAGATGTGTACATTTATAAACATGCTGATATTCTCCTTGTTCTGCACTTTATTCCCCATGGAAAGGCCTCAACCAACTCACTCCAAGCTGTCTTGTCTATTGCTCTCTCCTGCAGCTCTCTCAATGTCTTCCTCATATTGTTCATACACTGTCTGAATATTCCAGATGCCAATTCTGGAGATTTTTCTAGGTGATGCAGTAAATCCATGCACTGTTCGAACAACTCAGATGCCAATTCTGGAGATTTTTCTAGGTGACAGGAGGTGCAATCGGCAATGGATATTCCAAGAGACTTTTTCCACATCACGAAGAGCCTCTTTTCATCTTGGTTGGCAGAAATATTATTTTCTTTGCTTATCTTTACATTTGTTCATGGTCAATTTGATTTTGCAACCAAAGTTTTATACGGAATAGTTCAGCCAGTCTGACACCAACCCTCATTATTTGCCTCCTGTGACATGCATGGCAGCTTACTATTCTTTGCTTCCCTTAACTGATTCAGTGCCAAAGGATAATATATCGCCATATTCAACATACCACTTATTCATTAAGTGTCAAATTGTAACATTAAATTCAAAATACCCACACATTCAATATACCACTCATTTATTAAGTGTCTAATTGATAACACCATCTTCAACATACTCCTTCATTAAGCCAAATTGATCACACCACATTACAAACAAACCACTCATTCATTCATAAATTATCCACTGATAAAACCACATTCAACATACCCACTCGCTCATTCATCATCATCATCATCATCATCATCATCATCATCATCATCATCATCATCATCATCATCATCATCCAATGCCTTGCCAGCTGGTGTGGGAGATCATACTTCTCCACAAATTAGCATCACTGATTAACAATGTGAAATTAAGCCGCTCATCCACAGAATCCCACTCACCATGTTGACCATATCCACCAACTGCTGGTTGACTGGCAGCCGCAACTTCATCTTCTTGTAGAGAGGTGTGTGCTCGTAGTGCTGCACCAGCTCAACAAGAGACTCAAACTGGGCATTGCCAATCGTAAACAGTCGACCTTCTAATTTGATTCGGCAATGCTTAATTTTACCATCAGCCCTAGAGGGGTACAGAAATGAGTCATTATCATTTGCAATTTTAAAAAAATATAATGTACCAGCAGAATTAAACAATTGACAAAAGAGTACATTCTGAATAATATAACAGAGCAAACAATACTTTCTAAAGTAATCAAAGATTTAAACAAGTAAAGACTTTTACTGGTTGGTTACACCCTATGGCATAAAGAAATAGCAATTACCCATTTCATTTATAAGGAGACATCTGGCTCACCTGCCCATCCAGGCACTTTACTTCCCTTCCCCTCTCCCACTCTTTCCTTTTATTTTGCCTAGGCCACCTGTATGATGATGAGATTGAACACCCCCCCCCTTTTACCAATCCTATTTCTATGATGTATTTCTGAGCAACATGCATTGCCAGCATCTTTTATTTGACTACATGTCCAACAATGTACAGATGCCCAGACAACTATACATGTAACGACTAGCGTACAGATGACCACACATCTATACACATGATAACTAGACACGATTAATACCAGCTCGGTAGCTTTTGTCTATTTTCATGTAGTTGAATCAGTGTGTACTTATTATTTGAGTGCTGATGAAGGCTTCTAGCAGAAACATCCACTTTGCCGCTTGTGATTGTGTTCTAGTAAAGCTTACAGATTCTATTTTTTTTTCATTTTCAATGATTTACTGAAGAAATAGCAAAGAGAAAACCCATCATCATCATACAGAAAGTCCTTAGCAGAATGATTTGTTGTCCAAAAATTTCAAAGCAATATTATGTAAAATGATACATCTTCATGTGCCATGCCAATAAGCATGTGTGGTCATGTTTCGTCATCTCACACGATCACCAGAGTCGCGGATCAGCTCTGTCTGTATTCTTGTCTTGACCATGATGTCCAGATATTTACTTCTCTGCCTTCCCTTCGTTCTTCTCTCCTCAATCTTGCCAGTTGTCACAAGCTAGTTTATTTCTTCTCATAATGTGCTCAAAAAATGTTGATTGTCTACGTCTAGTTTCTCTAATCAGTTTACAGTTTCCACATACCTGAATGAAATGGCGTAGGAGTACTGATCTGTGCCGCTGTGTCGTACAAGGAATGCACCATCATCTGGAACCCTCTTGAGCAAATCTTCAGCTGCAGCTCGACTCATCCCTTCATGGTACCAACTAGAAAACAAATGGGCCAAGGATGTTTCTGTCATCAGTCACAGTGGTAAATATATAATCATATCCAATAACTGGTGGAACTTCACTGTATGTAAAGCTGTAAATGGTTGCTGAGATACACTTAGATCCTCTCTGTTGTGTATCAGCCTTACAGTGGTAAATATATATTCATATCCAATAACTGGTGGAACTTCACTGTATGTAAAAC
Organism: Cepaea nemoralis; assembly: GCA_014155875.1. Taxonomy (NCBI): domain Eukaryota; kingdom Metazoa; phylum Mollusca; class Gastropoda; order Stylommatophora; family Helicidae; genus Cepaea; species Cepaea nemoralis. Next base: position 311,015 of record JACEFZ010022273.1, on the reverse strand, counting down.
TGTAAATGGTTTCTGCAGTACACATACATCCTCTCTGTTGTGTGATCACCTTACAGTGGTAAATGTATATTCATATCCAATAACTGGTGGAACTTCACTGTATGTAAAACTGTAAATGGTTTTCATGGTACATTTAATATCCTCTCTGTTGTGTGATCACCTTACAATGGTAAATGTATATTCATATCCAATAACTGGTGGAACTTCACTGTATGTAAAACTGTAAATGGTTTTCATGGTACATTTAATATCCTCTCTGTTGTGTGATCACCTTACAATGGTAAATGTATATTCATATCCAATAACTGGTGGAACTTCACTGTATGTAAAACTGTAAATGGTTTTCATGGTACATTTAATATCCTCTCTGTTGTGTGATCACCTTACAATGGTAAATGTATATTCATATCCAATAGCTGGTGGAACTTCACTGTATGTAAAACTGTAAATGGTTTCTGCAGTACACATACATCCTCTCTGTTGTGTGATCACCTTACAGTTACAGTAGTAAATGTATATTCATATCCAATAACTGGTGGAACTTCACTGTATGTAAAACTGTAAATGGTTTCTGCAGTACACATACATCCTCTCTGTTGTGTGATCACCTTACAGTGGTAAATGTATTTTCATATCCAATAACTGGTGGAACTTCACTGTATGTAAAACTGTAAATGGTTTCTGCAGTACACATACATCCTCTCTGTTGTGTGATCACCTTACAGTGGTAAATGTATATTCATATCCAATAACTGGTGGAACTTCACTGTATGTAAAACTGTAAATGGTTTTCATGGTACATTTAATATCCTCTCTGTTGTGTGATCACCTTACAATGGTAAATGTATATTCATATCCAATAGCTGGTCGAACTTCACTGTATGTAAAGCTGTAAATGGTTTCTGCAGTACACTTACATCCTCTCTGTTGTGTGATCACCTTACAATGGTAAATGTATTTTCATATCCAATAACTGGTGGAACTTCACTGTATGTAAAGCTGTAAATGGTTTCTGTGATACACTTAGATCCTCTCTGTTGTGTGATCACCTTACAGAGGTAGAGGAGCTTGAATGTTTCAATAACCCCAAGAGCTATGTGCATCTACTCGTAGGGTCTTCCAAGTAGGACAGGTCAAGGAACAGAAACCATATGAAGAGACACAAACCTGCTGCCTTGGAGATAGACTGGGGAAAGTCAAAAGCTAAGAAAAGCAAAATTTGAAAAATGCTTGTCAAAGTCATATGTAACGAGTCACAAACGATGAAACAGTGCAACACAATTCACTTTATCATACACTTAAATAATATAAGTGTAGGGAAAGTGGTTCTTGGTTTCTTTTTATAATAAACTGAATTTATACACTAGAAATGAACTGTTTATTGATTTTTGTAATAAACAGTATCATGTTTACTTTAAGAGAACTGTTTTTTTTTAATAAACAGATTATCTTCACTTTGAGTGAACTGTTTACTGGTTTTTGTAATAAATAGAATATTAACACTTTGAGTGAACTGTTGACTGATTTTTGTAATAAACAGATTATCAACACTTTAAATGAACTATGTACTGGTTTTTAAATAAACAGATTATCTTCACTTGAAGTAAGTTAACTAGTAGTATAAACTCCACCGTACAGCAAGCACATCCATACAAAAGTACAGCCTTGCCCAGTCATGTTAGTACCAGAGCTCTCGATTATCCATCAGACTCAGCTGCTTAAGAAGATCATACACAGAATTGGAAACCAGACTTATGGAGCCTACCTCTACGGCCAATAGCCTGACAGTTAGTTAGTTAGTTAGTTAGTTAGTTAGTTAGTTAGTTAGTCGACAGATCATCTTCATTGCACATCGAACCATTCAGTCCATAAGTGCTCGGATCCCCTCCTCAGCAAATCCCACAGCGTGTAGCGGCTAACGACACCAGTTCTGTGTTGGTTTATCAATCTTCTTTGGCTTCCTGAGTAGTGTTCTTGTTTGGCCACACCTCTTTTAATTTGCTTTCTCTCAGTTCCTGACAGTATACCTGCTCTGTCTCAGACTGGCAACTATTTCCATCTTCAAGGTGTGCTACTCCTCGATTCTCGAATCTTATAAAAAAGGGCAGCTCAATCAATGATAACTGCCAAGCCATGGAGGAGTACACCACAATGTCAGATCATTCAGAAACCTCTGGATTACTTCAGGGTATCTCCATGGCCTCTAACCAACAGCTCCAAGTCTTCCACGCTGTCAAAGGGGTGGATGGCAAGTTTGCAGAGTAGTCAACTCTGCCCTCCAGTTTCTGTCTGGTCATGAGGAATTATATCCGATGGGCCCTGGCAGTGGCCACTCTGTTCACTAACTACATCCACTATGGCTGCCACCTCAGTCAGTACTTGTTATGGTGCCATATGAATCGGCCTTTCCCGAGAGCTACCTTGTGGAGGTCATGAAATTATCCTTCAAGCCAATTAACTAAACTACTCATAGCATTCAGATTAAATTAATATGTAGAGAGACAAATGGCACCAATACTAAATAACAAACACTTATCAATAGATATTTTTAAAAAAGCACTCTACAACACAATCTTCCTACCAACTTTATGCTACCAATGCCAAACCTGGACAATGACAGAAACAGAGAAGAAAAATTACAACAACAGAAATGAGATTCCTGAGACGTGAAATGCACCAAGAAGAAAGAAAATCAGAAATGAAGAAATCAGAACTAAAGTGGGGGTTATAGCGGCGCTAGATTTCATCAGAAAACAGCAAGTGAAATGGTTTGGCCATATACTAGACAACCATCAAACAGTTTACTACAACAAGCAATGATGTACAGACCAAATGGAAGCAGAAGAAGAGGCCCACCATGTAAACGATGGACAGAGGGAATAACAGAGTCCATGGGAATCTTGATATACGATGTCCATAAAAGGGCACTCTCCCGCTGTTTATGCTTCACCTCGACACCGCAACGTACATGAGATACAAGATGAGATGAGATGAGATGAGATGAGTAGAAAGACTGACTGTTTATCCTCATGGCTCTGTGGTTGAGGCACTGGTTCCTTGAGCACCTGGGTGAAGTCTGCGCTCCGCAGCGGGAACTGTCGGTAGTGCATGATCAGGTGGTACAGGCTGTCAAAGGTCACCGCATCGATCAAGTAGTACTTGACCTGTCCTCTTTCTTGCCGAGACTTGATGCGGCAGTGGTTCACCTTTCCTTGGCGCCTGTAACAAACAGTTGAAGAATTTTATTGACACATTAACCTCTAAACCGGTCAGTTGGACTAAAATGTTGACTTCTTATCCTTGACTTGGGGATGTAAATTACAAGTCCCTGAGAAGTCAGAGTGTGTTCATCTAATGGCAAGGGAAATTAGTAATAGGGAAAGCTAATCTGCATGCACAATCAGACCACTGCACTCTCCAGTTATAGCAACTACTAGAAGTCGTAACACATGTATGGATGACGCTTAAGTTCAAAGTGAGAAAACACAAAACATTGACACATTACAACTGAACAGACTGTTGTTAGATCATTGACTGATCAACAAACTGTTCTTACTGGCCCAACATTGACACATTACAACTGAACAGACTGTTGTTAGATCACTGACTGATCAACAAACTGTTCTTACTGGGCACATCTGTGCTGAATGCATGACTACTGGATATATGTGTGCTGAAGACATGACTACTAGATATATGTGTGCTGAATGCATGACTACTGGATATATGTGTGCTGAATCTATGACTACTGGATATATGTGTGCTGAATGCATGACTACTGGATACATCTGTGCTGAATGCATGACTACTGGATACATCTGTCCTGAATACATGACTACTGGATATATGTGTGCTGAAGACATGACTACTAGATATATGTGTGCTGAATGCATGACTACTGGATATATGTGTGCTGAATGCATGACTACTGGATATATGTGTGCTGAATGCATGACTACTGGATACATCTGTGCTGAATGCATGACTACTGGATACATCTGTCCTGAATACATGACTACTGGATACATCTGTGCTGAATGCATGACTACTGGATACATCTGTGCTGAATGCATGACTACTGGATATATGTGTGTTGAAGACATGACTACTGGATATATTTGTGCTGAATACATGACTGCTAGACACATTTGTGTTGAAGACATGACTAATGGATACATTTGTGCTGAATACATGACTACTTGATATATGTGTGTTGAAGACATGACTACTGGATATATTTGTGCTGAATACATGACTACTGGATATATTTGTGCTGAATACATGACTACTGGATATATTTGTGCTGAATACATGACTACTGGATATATTTGTGCTGAATACATGACTACTGGATATATTTGTGCTGAATACATGACTGCTAGACACATTTGTGTTGAAGACATGACTAATGGATACATTTGTGCTGAATACATGACTACTTGATATATGTGTGTTGAAGACATGACTACTGGATATATTTGTGCTGAATACATGACTGCTAGACACATTTGTGTTGAAGACATGACTAATGGATACATTTGTGCTGAATACATGACTACTGGATATATTTGTGCTGAATACATGACTGCTAGACACATTTGTGTTGAAGACATGACTACTGGATATATGCGTGTTGAAGACATGACTACTGGATACATTTGTGCTGAAGACATGACTACTGGATATATTTGTGCTGAATACATGACTGCTAGACACATTTGTGTTGAAGACATGACTAATGGATACATTTGTGCTGAATACATGACTACTTGATATATGTGTGTTGAAGACATGACTACTGGATATATTTGTGCTGAATACATGACTACTGGATATATTTGTGCTGAATACATGACTACTGGATATATTTGTGCTGAATACATGACTACTGGATATATTTGTGCTGAATACATGACTGCTAGACACATTTGTGTTGAAGACATGACTACTGGATATATGCGTGTTGAAGACATGACTACTGGATACATTTGTGCTGAAGACATGACTACTGGATACATTTGTGCTGAATACATGACTGCTAGACACATTTGTGTTGAAGACATGACTACTGGATATATGCGTGTTGAAGACATGACTACTGGATACATTTGTGTTGAAGACATGACTACTGGGTACATTTGTGCTGAATACATGACTGCTAGACACATTTGTATTGAAGACATGACTACTGGGTACATGTGTGTTGAAGACATGACTACTGGATATATTTGTGCTGAATACATGACTGCTAGACACATTTGTATTGAAGACATGACTACTGGGTACATTTGTGTTGAAGACATGACTACTGGATATATTTGTGCTGAATACATGACTACTGGATATATGTGTGTTGAAGACATGACTGCTAGACACATTTGTGTTGAAGACATGACTACTGGATATATTTGTGTTGAAGACATGACTACTGGATACATTTGTGCTGAATACATGACTGCTAGACACATTTGTGTTGAAGACATGACTACTGGATATATGTGTGTTGAAGACATGACTAATGGATATATGTGTGCTGAAGACATGACTACTGGATACATTTGTGCTGAATACATGACTACTGGATATATTTGTGCTGAATACATCACTATTAGATACTTTTGTGCTGAATACATGACTACTGGATATATGTGTGCTGAAGACATGACTACTGGATATATTTGTGCTGAATACATGACTGCTAGACACATTTGTATTGAAGACATGACTACTGGATACATTTGTGCTGAAGACATGACTACTGGATACATTTGTGCTGAATACATGACTGCTAGACACATTTGTGTTGAAGAAATGACTACTGGATATATGCGTGTTGAAGACATGACTACATGGATACATTTGTGTTGAAGACATGATTACTGGATACATTTGTGTTGAAGACATGACTACTGGGTACATTTGTGCTGAAGACATGACTACTGGATAGATGTGTGCTGAATACATGACTACTGGATACATTTGTGTTGAAGACATGACTACTGGGTACATTTGTGCTGAAGACATGACTACTGGATACATTTGTGCTGAATGCATGACTGCTAGACACATTTGTGCTGAAAACATGACTACTGGATATGTGTGTGTTGAAGACATGACTACTGGATATATTTGTGCTGAATACATGACTGCTAGATATATTTGTGCTGAATACATGACTACTGGATATATGTGTGTTGAAGACATGACTACTGGATACATTTGTGCTGAATACATCACTATTGGATACTTTTCTGCTGAATACATGACTACTGGATATATGTGTGCTGAAGACATGACTACTGAATATATTTGTGTTGAATACATGAATACTGGATACATTTGTGCTGAATACATGACTACTGGATACATTTGTGTTGAAGACATGACTACTGGATATATTTGTGTTGAAGACATGACTACTGGATACATTTGTGCTGAAGACATGACTACTGGATACATTTGTGCTGAATACATGACTACTGGATACATTTGTGTTGAAGACATGATTACTGGATATATTTGTGTTGAAGACATGACTACTGGATACATTTGTGCTGAAGACATGACTACTGGATACATTTGTGTTGAAGACATGACTACTGGATACATTTGTGCTGAATACATGACAACTGGATACATTTGTGTTGAAGACATGACTACTGGATATATTTGTGTTGAAGACATGACTACTGGATACATTTGTGCCGAAGACATGACTACTGGATACATTTGTGCTGAAGACATGACTACTGGATACATTTGTGTTGAAGACATGACTACTGGATACATTTGTGTTGAAGACATGACTACTGGATACATTTGTGTTGAAGACATGACTACTGGATACATTTGTGCTGAAGACATGACTACTGGATACATTTGTGTTGAAGACATGACTACTGGATACATTTGTGCTGAATACATGACTACTGGATACGTTTGTGCTGAAGACATGACTACTTGATATATTTGTGCTGAATACATGACTCATCATCAAGTGCCGTGCCGGCTGGCGTAGGCGTTCATGGCTCTCCATAGATCTCGGTCTTTGGTTTTCTGGATCAACTCTGCTGCTGATATTCCTCCATGCCACCATCTCAATCCATCAGCATCACTTCTCTTGGTCTACCTCTGCCTCTCTTCCCCTCGATCTTTCCAGTTGTTACGATGTTCTCCAATGCCTCTCTTCTCATCACATGACCGAGCAAAGCTGTTTGTCTCTGTCTTATTGTTGTATATAATGTTCTAGTTTCATTAGCCTGTTTCAGGCAGTCGTCGTTAGTTACTCTGGCAGTCCAAGGAATTCGCAACATTCGTCTCAGGAACCACATCTCTGTTGCTTCTAATTTCTTCTTAATTTGTTCATTTACATTCCAAGATTCACTGCCATACAGCAAAACTGGTTCTACATAGCATTTCAGCACTCTCTTTCTTACATTCAGTGACAGTGACTTATTGCATAAGATACTCTTCATTTTATGAAATGCGGCTTTTGCCTGCCCTATTCTGCTCCTAATCTCTGTTGTACATCTTCCATCTGATGTTATAAATGCCCCTAGGTATCTAAAATTATCAACTTGGTTAAGGATTTTCCCTTCTATTTCTATGTCACATTTTGGTGTCACCATTTTCTTTGATATTACCATTGTTACTGTTTTCTTGATATTCAAGTTGAGTCCTTTCCTTGCACTCTCTGTTACTACAACGTCTAATAATTGTTGTAGGTCTGTTGAATTATCCGCCACCATACTGTGTCATCTGCATAGCGTATATTATTTATATTATAACCTCCAACTAGTATTCCTGGCATCTCTTTGATCTCTCTCATTATTACTTTGCTATACAGGGAGAAAAGATCTGGTGACAAGACACACCCTTGTCGTACTCCTAGCTTTATCTGTTCATAACTACCCTCTTTATTTCCCATTTTAATTGCTGCTACTTGGTTCCAGTAAATATTCTTTATTATTCTTAAATCTTTTCCATCAGTGTTGATATCTTCCAACATTTTAATCAGTTCATCATGTTTTACTTTATCAAATGCCTTAGTGAATAGAATACATGACTATAATAGAATAGAATACATGACTACTGGATACATTTGTGCTGAATACATCACTATTAGATACTTTTGTGCTGAATACATTACTAATGGATATATGTGTGCTGAAGACATGACTACTGGATACATTTGTGCTGAATACATGACTACTGGATATATTTGTGCTGAATACATCACTATTAGATACTTTTGTGCTGAATACATGACTACTGGATATATGTATGCTGAAGACATGACTACTGGATACTTTTGTGCTGAAGACATAACTGGATATATGTGTGCTGAAGACATGACTACTGGATATATTTGTGCTGAAGACATGACTACTGGATATATTTGTGCTGAAACATGGCTACTGGATATATTTGTGCTGAAAACATAACTACTGAATACATTTGTGTTGAAGACATGACCACTAGATGCGAAAATAGAATAATTCGTGAGACACAATACTGTTTAAAAACACAAATAAACATAGATTTGTAACAACACAACACCAACTCACCAAAATGAAAGGGAAAAATCACCAACAAATGTGTCACTCTCCCGAACCAAAAATGTGCCGTCACCAAGATAGCTATACTCTCGAAGCAATTCCTCTGCTCGTTTCCTACCTCCCTCAAGTCTGCCATGGAACCATTTCTCGCTGAAGTGGAGCTCATCAACAGGTCGACCCTACAGATATAGCCCAAATAAAAATGTTATCATATATCTTCTTCTAAGAACTAATGTCAATTGCATGAAGTGTCTATTGGCCTCTGTGTCTCAAATTATGTGTCTGTATGTCTGCCTGTGTCTCTGTGTATCTGCATCTGTCTGTCTAAAAAAAAAATGTGTGTCTGTCTGTCCATATATCAGTGCTTGGCTGCATTTCTGCATCTGTCTGTGTCTCAAGCAATGTGTCTATGTCTGTCTGTCTGGATATTAGTGTGTATCTGTGATTCTGCATCTGTCCATGTGTCTCAAATAATGTGTGTACATATTCAGCAACAGATGTTATTGAAAAAGTCTGATGGTTAGGTCATGTAAAAGACTACTCCGAAACAGTCTACCGCAAACATGATCAACATTTAGTTACAGTGAGACTGGTTTCATGGATTCTAAGAATCAACACCATATCCTGGACAAATCCCAAGATGTTTCATCTCCTCCAGCAATGTCCCAACATGGAGATGCTGATCATTACTGGTTGTAAACACATCAGATTCCTCCTCTCATATGCTCCTCTTTGTAAGAACAACACTTAAATCCAGACATAAGCAGATTTAATTACACTGTTTCATTTGTTATTGTATCTTCAACTCATTGCTTTGCCCATCCAGCAGCTTCTGCAGCTTATCTTGTTCCAGATGTATGGGTATTACTTTTCCTCTGAAGTAAACTAGGTATGCTGAGAAATAGACCATGCTGCATTGCAACTCATGGTCTCTACAATTCAGCCCAGGCTTTGTGCCATGAAGAGGTATAACTCCATCCCTGGTCTTAGCACCTTTTGTTGTAGTTGTTATGTCTTTTTTGAAGCACAACGTATCACTCTATTGTCTGTCAGGATAACAAGATGCCAGTGAGTGAGTGAGTGAGTGAGTGAGTGAGTGAGTGAGTGAATGAGTGAGTGAGTGAGTGAGTGAGTGAGTGAGTGAGTGAGTGAGTGAGTGAGTGAGTGAGTGAGTGAGCGAGTGAGCGAGCATCTTCAACTAGCAGTCACTCATAGATAGAATATTTGCCTTGTCCATAATGAGTTCTCCAACTACTGTACTCTTGAAGCTGACAGATCTGCTTGCTTCTTCCCTCCACTCTAATTACAGTGGAAAAAGAGCAAGAGGCAGAGCCTGCAAGTCATGGCTCCATGGAATATCAGATGCAATGGCCTCAACCTGACACACTGCCTACACAATGGCTCTGTCCAGTAGGCCATGTTTCACCCAGCACTGACAGGCATCACAGGGAAACGGGAAATAATAAGTAGACTTTCTGGTAAATGAAGCAGTGGTCAACATGCGGTTGCTGGTATCTCCATAAAGATATTAAACTGTATTCAGAGCCTACAGCACAATACCAGCAAAGAAATTAAAGAAAAATGTTTAAGAATATGAATCGTTCCTGTAGTAACATAAGGGAAACTGAAAAGAAGAAGTAGACTTTATGGTAAATGAAGCAGTTGTCAGCATGAGGTCGCTGGCATCTCCATACAGAGGTCAAGCATTCTTTGCCCGCATTGTCAAAGAACATTTCGAGCCAAAATAGGCCTTATCAGCCATCTTAGAACTCACGGCTCCATACTTTCAATCCCACTGGATGAAATGAATGGTCATCATCATTCTTGATGGACAAACAACACAGAGGTTAAACTGTATTCAGAGGGATCTATCATAATACCAGCAAAGAAATTAATGTAAAACGTGTAAGAATATGAATCTTTCCTGTAGCAACATACAGGGAAACGCTGGCTGTTGCAGATGAGGACAGAGCACATATTAGAATGTACCAAGTGCTGTGATATTGGTTCTTGACTGAACACAGCTCAACTCAGGAAAGAACAGTGAGGGAAGGCAAGATTCCTGAAAGAAGAGACAGCAGTTGACCAGCATGAAGATGGATACAGGACACAGAAGACACCCTGGCTAGGGCAGCTACTGGATTGTTTCCAAGACCTGCTACTTGATCATGGCATCTCCATACAGGCTATCCTACAATGGAACTAGTGTACACCAAAAGCATTCAGCAAGTGGCAAAGATCTCATCTTGTGGCTCACCTCAATAGATGCTGTATCGTCATCATCCATCTCTTCATCTTGATCCTGGCTTGGTGTTTCTTCTGCATAATACAGTTTGCTTCCATTCAGCACAAAGAAGTGAGGGTGCCATGTCTAGAGAATAAATGATATGAAAGAAGATTTGTTTACATGAATAGGGATAGGGAGTGTTACATAAAACAGCCCGACCTAAAATCTCTAAGGACATATTATATTACAAGGCCACATCTATACACAAACAAAATATAAGAACATAGACCATTTAAAGCAGCTTAGTGCAGAATATCATACAACAAAGTTCAATCTGTAAGAATATAAAATATAAAAATATTGAATATAATAGCTGAATTTCTAAAAATCAAGGATTCAGTATATTATTTCAAACAACTTCTCAACAACAGCTAACAATGAAAGTACGAGGGTAAGTTGATAAGTAAGTCACAAATGGCTGTAGAAAAATAACTAAATATGATAACAACTTGAAACCAATTTATTTTTATAGATACACTGTCCCTTTATTTCTCAACATAATTTCCACTAACATTGATGCACTTATCCCATCATTTTATCAGTCCTCCCAAACCGGCTGCATAGAACTGCATGCTCTGTTTCCTAAACCATGTTTTCACTTCACATTCACCTTCGGCATCATTCGCGAAATGTCTCCCGCCAAGGTGGGTTTCCTGTTTATGCTGACAAACGTTTGTCCCGTAAAGCAGTGCATAGCTGGATAAAAACATTACAAGGGTGAGTCAATAAGTAAGTCACACAGTTCTGTGGGATAGTAGGTCAATGAAAACAAAGCACGCAGTTCTATGCAGCCGGTTTGGGAGGATTGATAAAACGATGGGATAAGTGCATCAATGTTGGTGGAAATTATGTTGAGAAATAAAGGGACAATGTATGTATAAAAATAAATGGGTATCAAGTTGTTATCATTTTTAGTTATTTTTCTACAGCTATTTGTGACTTACTTATTAACTTACCCTCGTAGCTCCAAACTTACTCCATCGTAGGGATCCTCCAGATACAAAATACCATTCTTCACTGATGTGCTGAGGTCAACTTCAAGGGTCCCTGTGAGAACAACAAAAACCACATCCATGAATTTATCATTTTCTTTTTCCTTTATAAGCATTCTGTCTAAAACAAATGTGACGTGAGGCTGGCTCTTTTCTATGAATCCCAACCAACATATGATGCATTCTCTTACTTTTTTTTTTTTTACATTTGATCAAGATATACTAAGAAATCTGGTCACTTCAACTGTGTATTTAGCCTCTTTGAGAGTTATGAACTGATGATCCTCTCAGTTATGCATCTGACACATATAATTCTGGAACTAAGAGATACATATGTATGGAACTAAAAGACAAATGTTTCTGGAACTAAAAGACACACACGTTTCTGAAACTAAAAGGCACATGTTTCTGGAACTAAAAAGCACATGTTTCTGGAACTAAAAGGCACATGTTTCTGGAACTAAAAAGCACATACATTTCTGGAACAAAAGATACAAATGTTTCTGGAACTAAAAGGCACATGTTTCTGGAACTAAAAGGCACATGTTTCTGGAACTAAAAAGCACATGTTTCTGGAACTAAAAGGCACATGTTTCTGGAACTAAAAAGCACATACATTTCTGGAACAAAAGATACAAATGTTTCTGGAACTAAAAGGCACATATTTCTGGAACTAAAAGACACACACATTTCTGAAACTAAAAGGCACATGCTTCTGGAACAAAGAATACATATGTTTCTGGAACTAAAAGACACAAATTTCTGGAACAACATATACATATGTTTCTGGAACTAAAAGGCACATATATTTCTGGAACTAAAAGAGTCTCCCATGCAGACAACAATACAGGCTCTATTTAGCACTGAACACATGTTTTCTCAGTGTCATTGACAGCTTGTTACTGGTCAGTGTGTTTTTCATCTGAAGATTCTTGTTCTAATCTCTCCAAGGCATCTTCCATCCATTGCTTCATGATAGCTGAAACAATCCACCTGTCAAAAAATATTCAAATTTATTTGGATGTTACGTTGCATTTCTTTATCCTGAGAGACAACATCTTACCACTGTCCTCTGTGGAAACTGCATAGCGCCATTCATTACCATCAACCCAATCTGGAAGTTTCTTATGCTGAAAAGAAAACATATACACAATCTGGATTAATCATGATATGGCCGACTGTACTGTTAAAATGATCAGTATGTGTAATGTTGTAGAACACTATGAGCTAATTCACCAGAATCATATGTGGCTTGATTCCACAAAAGGTATAGCTTCAATGACAATAATTATATGTGGTTTGATTCCACACAAGGTATAGCTTCAATGACAATAATTATATGTGGCATGATTCCACACAACCATGTAAAACCTCAATGACAAGAATTATATGTAACTTGATTTACTGAAGCTATACTGTCTGATTCACTAAACCCATATGTAGTGTAACTCACTAAAACCATACACATGCACTAGACCCATACATAGCTTAATTCACTAGACCCAATTGTAGTCTAATTCACTAGACCCATTTTAGTCTAATTCATTAGACCCATTTGTAGTCTAATTCATTAGACCCATTTGTAGTCTAATTCACTAGACCCATTTGTAGCCTAATTCACTAGACCCATTTGTAGCCTAATTCACTAGACCCACACATAGCTTAATTCACTAGACCCATTTGTAGTCTAATTCACTAGACCCATACATAGCTTAATTCACTAGACCCATTTGTAGCCTAATTCACTAGACCCACACATAGCTTAATTCACTAGACCCATTTGTAGTCTAATTCACTAGACCCATACATAGCTTAATTCACTAGACCCATTTGTAGCCTAATTCACTAGACCCACACATAGCTTAATTCACTAGACCCATTTGTAGTCTAATTCACTAGACCCATACATAGCTTAATTCACTAGACCCATTTGTAGCCTAATTCACTAGACCCACACATAGCTTAATTCACTAGACCCATTTGTAGTCTAATTCACTAGACCCATACATAGCTTAATTCACTAGACCCATTTGTAGTCTAATTCACTAGACCCACATATAGCTTAATTCACTAGACCCATTTGTAGTCTAATTCACTAGACTCATACATAGCTTAATTCACAAGATCCATTTGTAGCCTATTCACTAGACCCATAATATAAGGGGCGTTCATTTGAAATCCGTCCATGCCACACCGTGTGTAATTGCGTACGTTGAACATGATCATGTCGTAGTAATTTGATAAGTACTGACCAATGAATAAAAGAACATGTGCTTATCGTCCCATGATGCATAGGTTCTGTTTCTGACCGTTGAGAAAATGGCCGGGTTGATCCAAAATCCATCCAAAGAAGCTCAAAGAGCGGTGATTCAGTTTCTTTCATTTGAAGGATGTCGACCAGTGGAATATTCATCGAAGAATGCAGGCAGCGCACGGTAACAAATGTGTGTCGAAGACAACAGTGACAGACTGGGCACGAATGTTTCGGAAAGGACGTCAGTTCACGACAGATCTTCGACGGCCGGGTCAAGCGTATATTGTTGCAACAGAAAAAAACGAACGCCAAAATTGATGCAGCAGTACAGATTAAATGTTGTCAAAGCATACACTCGCTAGCCAAAGAATTTGATGTGTAAATTCGGACAATCCAAAAGGTGGTTCGTAAGAAACTGCAATATCAGAAGGTGTGTTCACAGTGGGTACCACAGATGTTGATCGACCACCAAAAAGAGGAACGCAAGGGATGGTGTTTGAACCATTTGCTGCGTTACAGAGTGGAGGGTGATGCATTTCTCTTCCGCATGGCAGGTGATGAATCATGATGTCACCAGTTTGAGCCGAGCAGCAAAAGAGAGAGCATGCAATGGAAGCATGCTGGATCACCAAAAGCCAAAAAATTCAAGTTGCAGGTTTCTGCTGGTAAGTTTATGCTGAGCGCATTTTTTGACCATGAAGGGCTATTTTTGGCCGACTTTAAAGAACCTGGTGTCAACATCAACTCTACCCACTACTTGCAAACACCAGACAAACTGCAAAAAGCCATCAAGAAAAAACGGCCCGGCATGCTTTCTCGTGGTGTGATTTTGTTGCACAATAATGCTCGTCCGCATGTCACAAAGATTGTGCAGGAAGCATTAGCAAGCAAGAAGTATGAAATTCTGCAACATCCAGCCTATAGTCCTGATTTGTCACCATGCGATTTTCATTTGTTTGGACCTCTAAAGAAAGCTCTCAAGGGGCAACGATTTCACACAGATGCAGACGTAATGAACGCTGTAAACGCTTGGTTCAATGAGCAACCACAATCCTTTTTTGTGGACGGCATTCGCTGCCTACCTAAGCAATGGGATGCTTGCCTGAATGCCTACGGCGACTTCTTCTGACCAACTCATGGTGCATAATTCATTCATAATGAATGCTTTGTTTAATTCTACCACACCCGTTAATGTTTCTTTCATGCTTTGTAATAAAGCCATTGGAACGGGTTTCAAATGAACATCCCTACTGGCTTAATTCACTAGACCCATTTGTAGTCTAATTCACTAGAACCATTTGTAGTCTAATTCACTAGAACCATTTGTAGTCTAATTCACTAGAACTATTTATAGTCTAATTCATTAGAACCATATGTAGTCTAATTCACTAGAACCTTGTGTAGCCTAATTCACTAGACACTTATTTAGTCGTAAATCACTAGTACCACATTTAGCCATAATTTACTAGAACCATATGTAGTGTAATTCTTAAGACCCACATCTACATTAATTCACTAGAACCACATATGACCAATTCACTAGAACAACCATCATCATCAAGTGCCATGCCAGCCGGCGTAGGCATTCATGACTCTCTACAGATCTCGGTCATTGGTTTTCTGGATCAATCAATCAACTAATCAATCAGGTGCCGTCTCCACAGTGAAGGTTGGCTGCAATGGATCTTCAACACTGTCTCTCGCCTTGACTGTACATTCTGTCAAGTTGATGTTCATCAATCTCTTGATGTTATCTTCCCACTTGTATCGTTGTCTACCTCTTGCTTGCTTGCCCTCAACCTTGCCCTCCAGTATGGTTTTTATAAGAATATCATGTCTTTTAATGTGGCCAAAATATTTCTCTTGCCTCCTTTTTATTTCTTTCATCAACTCTCTCTTTATTTCCAGTTTTTCTAGAACCTCTGTATTTGATTGTTTTTGTTTCCATGAAATACAACATATTCATCTGTATATCCCCACCTCCAGGGCCTCTATTCGACTTTCTAGTTGCTTGTTCAATGTCCAGGCTTCTGCGCTATACAGCAGTGTTGAAAATACGTAACATTTGACAATTCTCATTTTTAATGTGTTGATATCTCTCTAGATGTTAATCTGATTTCATGCAGTTGAAAGCATTTTGGCCATTCCTATTCTCTTTTTTATTTCTAATTCACTTCTGATGTCCAAAATAAGAGAATCTTGTTACTTGTTCTAGTATCTCCCCGTTTACTGTGATGCTCATTGATAACCTTTCCTTTCTATTGCTAATTATCATAGTTTTCATATCTTGGATGTTAATATCTAAGCAACATTCTGCACTATGCCTGTTTACTTGTTCCACTAGGTTTTGTAACTCTTGTAACTCTTGTTCACTTTCTGTTTGTAACAAGGTATCGTCAGCACACCTAAGATTGTTTATGATTCTTCCATTGATGTTAAATCCGGGCAGTTCGACTTGTTTAAAAATTTTTTCTGTGTATAGGTTGAAGAGGTTTGGAGACAGCACATGTCCTTGCCGTACTCCTCTTTTTATCTCTATAGGCAACAAATAGTTATTACCGCATCTAATAGACGCCACTTGTTCCCAGTACAAGTTACTAATAAGTCTGATGTCCTTTCCGTCTACTCCTATATCTCGAAGGCACGTAATTAGTCGTTCATGTTGTACTCTATCAAAAGCTTTCTTTTAGTCTATAAAACAAATATATATACTTTTCTTAACTTCTATATATTTTTCAATTAACATCCTCAAACAGATTATTGCTTCTCTGGGCCGCTGTTTTTTGCGGAACCCAAATTGTTCTTCAGTTACTTCCTCATCTATTTTATTTTAAATTCTTTCTTATATGACCTTGACTTGAGTAGTATCTTAGTTATGTGGCTCATTAAACTAATAGTTCTGTAATCCTCACAATAAACAGCTCTTGGTTTCTTGGGTAATGTGATGAAAATGGATGTTTTCAAATCCTTGGGAATGTACCCAGTCTTATCTATATCATTACATAATTCTGTGATAGTATCAATGCCAAAGCTAGATAAAGATTTTATCCTCTCTTTTGTTATCTTGTAAGGACCTGTAGCCTTTCCTTCTTTCATCTTTTTAATAGCCTTCTCTAATTCAGGCTTTAATATGTTTTGGTCCATCTTGAGTGTTAAACAATGTTGGTTTATTGACCCTGCTGTCCCACAATAAATCTTCTGTGTACTCTGTCCATCTTTTTATTATGTCAGTGTTTATAAATTATAATTTCTCAATTTTTCCTTCTGAAACAACTATTTCCTGTTATATTATTTTTCTTCTTTGTAAATCTTTTTTATATGTTCATGCAATTCTTTTGAATTGTGTTTTATTTCCAGACCCTCTATTTTCTTGCATTTTTTCTGCAACCATTCTTCTTTGGCAACTCTGCACATGTGATGTGTCTATTAATCATACTCTGGAGTGTTCTTTGCTTTCTTTCTTTGAGTCATTTTGCTCAAGATTTCATAACTGTCATCACGCTGTCATTTCCGGGAAGGTTAACCCGGACAACAAATGCCAGCATAAGTCGGATGTGTCTGCTTAACGGCGCAAGAACACAGCTCTTCTATAAACAGGCACAACGCAATCACATCCGGAAAAAAACTCCGGATGAATGCAGAAGAAAATACTGTCATTTACTGCCAATATAGTACTTTGCGATGTATGGCTGGGGGGTCTTTGAGCCTGAGGAATTAAGGCCGCCTGACTAGTGCGGTCGCCGCAAACTGTGCAGGTTAGGATTTTCTTTTTGCCCCCGACAGAAAAAAATTTCTCACCTTACCGAGGATTCAAACCCGTGTCTCCCGAAGGAGAATCCGGCATTCTAGCCACTTGACCAGGCGCTTAAGATTTCATAGGTTATCCATAATTGCTTTTTCTTATTTATCTTCACTGGCAAGGAGTATTTGCAAACTGTATGCTGGTTTTTACACATTCCCATTTTGTATTATTTTATCCTCAGGATTTTCACGTCTATATTGTTCCATACTTTCAACGATTAGCCTATCATATTTATTTTTTACTTTAACCAGGTATAGTTGACTTATGTCGGGTTGTTTCAATGTTTCTGGATCAACTCTGCCAAACTCAATCCATCTAGCATAATTTATCTTGGTCTGCCTCTGCGTCTCTTCCCCTTGATCTTTCCAGTTGTCACGATGTTCTCCAATGCCTCTTTTCTCATCACTTTGACCATAGAAAGTTGTTTGTCTCTTTCTTATTGTTGTATGTAATGTTCACTAGAACCATACATAGCTTAATATAGATGAACCATATGTCGTTGATCCCTCAGACCCAAGCGTCACCTATTTCACTAAATCATACTAGCATCTTGCCGTCTTGACAGACAGTTTGTTACATTGTGCTTTAAAAAAAAGGCATAATAACTATAACCCATGGCAGGGACCAGAGATGGAGTTATACCTCCTCATAGCACAAAGCCTGGGCTGATTGTAGAGACCATGTGTTGCACATACAACATGATCCCTCTCTCAGCCTGACTAGTTTACTCCAAATAAAAGGTAACACAAATACATCTGGAACAAGACGATCTGCAGAATCTGCCAGATCAGCAAAGCAATGCTCTAACTGTCCACCTGTCAGAGCCTCGATCCTAGACCAGTTGCCAACCAAGGCTTAGGGCCTGGTCTGCCCTGCCATGATATTTAGTCTTAGGTTGCATTTTCTCACATTAGGATAAGACTTGTATTCTCCCAACTGCGCCCCACCCTCCAAATTAACTGAAACCACAAGTGGTCTTACCTTAAGGATGATTTTGTATTTCAGCTCGCTAGGGGATGGAAGCACTGTTGCATCTTTCTGTAATGGCTCCACCAACAGTTTATCTAGGATTGTATTAAAGATACAAGAATTACAAACACAGATGGAGAACATAGAAAGCAAATAGGATAAAGATGTTTAATAGGTTCTACAACAGAGGCATGAATTATAATAAATTTTAGGGATTAACTCCCTCCATCAAATATGTCAAATAACACAGCATATACTCAAAACAATGTATTTCCTTAGTGAATTTAAATACAAAAGCCATAAACAATATGTTGTATGATTTATTGCCTGACATATCTGGCTGCATCTCATCAGGTACACACTGCAGAGTCATGTATCATATGAAGTGAGTGAATTAATTATACTCTGGCTGAAATACTTAAAACAGTCACTGAAACTGTTTGAATGTGTAGCATTAGTTATCCCTATGGTAACTGTAAATTTAAAATGAAATCTTTCTGTCTGCACAAAACTGGCTGGAACTGCTTAACTGCTAATGCCTTGGTATGTTCGAGTAATTGTTTATTGTTCACTGAATGCAATATACAAAATGCCTTTTCTTTGTTAACTTTATAATAGCTGTGCTATACATCATCAGCCTATCACCACTTTTTCTGGAAATAGAGAAAAAGGGTCTAGGCAGATGCTCCTTATAAGGACTGGGAATAAGGTTGAAATGAGCACAACGATTGGATGTCGAAGTCCTGGCCTGGCCAGCTGGAAACCCGTCGGAAAGTAGTTGTCACTTGTGAGAAAATTGTCAGAGAAACAAGTCCCTTTCCTAACCTGGGGGACTCACATCTAAGGAGGTTTATCCTAGTGCCCAACCTTGCCCTCTGCGCCACCAGTAAGCTCGTGAATTCATTGTAAATGCTTTGATGTGTCTCTAGATGCTTATAGGAGACATGTAATATTAGTTGTATATGTGGATTGCGAAATTAAGAGATCAGTGCCTCATTGAGAGGATAGTCTGACTTGCTCGCCTTCTGCAGAAATGACATGCCTATTCCGCTGGAAAGTTTTGCCATGTTTAGCGTTTCACCTGCTATGAGTAGTTTTGCTGTATGCATGTGAACGTTATCTCACTCACAATGCATACTTGCACTTTCCTAGGCGCTGTAGGACCATTCCCTATGGACGCACATTATTGCACAATCTTCCTCCAAATGTGGAAAGGTCTTGAGAGTCTGTGTTTTACAACTCCTGTGTTTAGATTGTGTGATTAACATGTGATCTTTTTCATGAATATATTGAGAGGATTTGAGGGAAGAGCATATTGTTCCCATGAGATTTATTGCTCAGTAAAGGAGACAGCTAGAAGCACCATATGCCCATCTGTCTGCAGGAAGTGCCCTAATAGCCAGCATGGCACAATTAATAGTGACGGCTTGGAGGAAAACTTTATGTTCAGAGACTAGCTAAAAGCATTCTTATAAATGCCATAATGCAATTAGTTCCTGAAGTAGGCACTTCTAATTCTTGATACATTGGATGAGTTTTACAAACAGCATTCTCAACACACCCAGCTCCTAAGAGTCAGGTGAGGGAAGAACAATGTATTTTGTGTGTGATCTTTGCTCAGGCCCTGATACATATCTATTAGATAGCTCTCGTGTTAATTCATGTAATGATCATAATTGTTTCTTATTTGTGTGTGTCTTATATTTTAAATGTGGGTTCAGGATTATTTATTTAACTGCTGGGGAAAAAGTGAATTTTGCCCAGTGGAACTAGGCAGGTGAATTGATAATGATGGTGATGGTGATGGTTTTGTGAACCGAATCTAACATGAGGGGAATAAAGACTGGGCTTTGCATTAGAGACGTGGAATGATCACATATATATCATGATGACTTTGTCTCAATATGTTTATGTCACCACACCTTAGTCTTATTGTGATGCCTATGTCACACAAGAAGACCTGTGTTTTCATTGGGTGATATCGTCTCAACTGAGGCACCTGTCTCAACAGGAGGACATTATCATAGCCAGATACTTCTATCACAACCTGTCTTTGTCCCATTGAAACTCTATCACAACAGGACACCTTGGTCTCATCTCTATGACCTTATCTTGTTCTGCTGTCCTGACAGGTAGGAGTTTATATCATTGTAACATCATAACATAAAGGGGGAGTGGGTGTTAATGTTTTGTTTTGTAATGACATTTGATTTTATACAAATGAGTATGGAAGGGATTTTGATTTTTTATGTCAGCAGGAGGCTGGATGGTGGAGTTGCCCGTAGCTCATGATGCCTAGCCCTATTGACTTGTCAACAGTGGGCTAATGAAGAGTTGGGAGCCTGAAACCTGACTGGTAGGAGGGTCTCCATTTCTCTCAGGATACAAGAGGAATGATGATTCTAAAGAAATGACCCCCACCTCATGGTCACTCAGCATATGCCTGGCAGCCCAACATCTTATCATCTGTCGTACAGTGTACGGTTGGATTTACCATCATGAGGAATCAGACCAACGGGTGAAGTAAGAGGTTGTGATGCTCAGATATTACCCTGAACACCAGGGACAATCAACATCATGGTATATGAGTTAGGAAACTCACCATGTAATGTCTTCAAGAGCAGTTACCTGTTATCAAGATTGATTGCCCTACCTCAACACCCTTAGGTTTGGTATACCAGGATAGGTATCCCCTAAGTGCTCAACTGCCAGTTTTCTATCAGCCAAATCCCAGAGGATGAACAGTAGTTGGTTAAAACCCCAAGGGGTTGATTACAACATCTTGTTCATTGATTATTGAATGGATAAAGAGGAGAATTATTTTCAGTGTTTTCTGAAGGATTTGTCTGCATTATTGAAGGATGTATTTGCACTACTGAGGGATTTGTCTGCCTTACTGCAGGATTTATGTCCACCAGTATACTCAGAGAGTGATGCCAGCCCTGTTCATAATTTACTGCTAATGATGTAAAGAAAGTTTCACTGATATCACCGAGTGTGGGATGGCCTTATCGACATGAGACTGGTCTTGCTGAAATGCCTTGTTGACAATAGTTGAGTTTCTGATATTATTAACCAGAGCTGCTGGACGGTTGTCATCTTTTTCATTGTATTCAATGATGTAGGGAATTACCTTCTGCCCAGTCTGAAGAGGACCTCCTATTGTTTGACCCTCAGCCTCAGCTTCACTGGGCCATACAGCCTACTTAAATCTCAGGTCATGGTTATGTCCTCTCGGGATCTCACTATGAAAGCAAATAACAGGGTTGAGCCAAGATTGTTGACAGTGCTGTTGACTTCCCCTAAATCAAAGCATTGATGGAATGGGATATGTTACAGAAGAAGTTTTCCCAGTGCAGGCTGAGAGAACATATCACTTTTATAAGAATATTTTGGTGGATTTATAGATGAGAGACTGTTATCATCAATATGCAGATTCGAAGAATTATTAATTTAATAATTTATGCATTTGTTGGCTGGTAATTTTGGGGAAAACATCAGATGGTATACACTGATTTTGTCATTCATGTGTTTGTAATTGATGGAGGAGATTTAATATCCACAGGCCAGACAGAGAATTTCCCCAAAACCAACCACATGTTCTCAATAAATGGTTGGGTTGAAACCTGGAGTTTGTGTTTATAACTTGTAGAAGTTTTGTTCAAAAGTGGTGTTCACATTTGTTATATAATACTATGTTACATTAAGGTGTGATCATGGTGAGGAGGGATCCATACACAGACACATTATAATTCTATATGGAGTGAGTTTTCTTCCTCTAGGTGTCTATGGTAGATTTCCCTGATCATTTCGCCTTCCAAAGGAGGCCTTTTCTTTACAAAAATCATGTAGGACTTGAACACATTAGGTTCTGTTCTTCACGTTAGGGGTTCGGAGCCATTCATAGACTTCCCAAGGAAGGATGATTAATATTGACAACCCATCCGGGATACCCCTAGTCATACGACCCACCTTTCTCATTTTAAAAAAACCTCACAATAGCTAATAAGCAGATGTTTCCAGTTCATCGAGCTCAAAGTTTTATGACCTGTCAACTGCACAGAGAATCCTGAAAATTAATTAACTCTTTTCCACACACACTGGTATGTGTTCGGTTACTCGATTTGCTAATTGTCATTCTGTTCTGTCTATGTAAATTGCTTGACACTCACACTGGAATTGATAAATAGTTTGGTTTGGTGTTTGAAAAACTGACAGAAAATAAAAGGAAAAATCAATGGAGAATTCCAAGAATATCAACAGAAGAAAAATTTATCTAAAAGATAACTTTCTGAAAATCAAGTAATATCAATTGCCGAGGAACATTTGATTCCATTAAAACAGCATAAGAAATAAATGTATATTGATTGGCACTCATAGAAGATTTGAGACACTCTGCTCATTACCTTTCATTGGCTGGGAAGAGATGTTTTCAGAAACACATGACATGCTAACTTATGAGACAGCTATCATCTGCAAAGACTAAATCTCTTTAGTTGTCCCTTATACACAATAGGTTGGTTGTGGCACGCCTATTCTTTCCTTCCATGGTGGAAGATTATCATTAAAACAGCATAAGAAATAAATGTATATTGATTGGCACTCATAGAAGATTTGAGACACTCTGCTCATTACCTTTCATTGGCTGGGAAGAGATGTTTTCAGAAACACATGACATGCTAACTTATGAGACAGCTATCATCTGCAAAGACTAAATCTCTTTAGTTGTCCCTTATACACAATAGGTTGGTTGTGGCACGCCTATTCTTTCCTTCCATGGTGGGGCCCTAACACTTGAAGATATGCAGCGAGAAAGTTTTTGAAGTACCAGGGGGCTTTAAATGAAAGCCTTGAAAGTGTTATAGAAATTACAATAACCATGCCACCGTTTTGTGACCTGTCAAGATTGTTGTTAAGGATGTCAAGCGTGTTAAGCACATGGCATCATAGTGTAGACAAATACTGTGATGTCATAGTGACAGTTTACAGATGTACAACAGAGATTAAGAGCAGAATAGGGCAAGCAAAGGCCGCATTTCAGAAAATGAAGAGTATCTTGTGCAATAGGTCACTATCACTGAATGTAAGAAAGAAAGTGCTGAAATGCTATGTAGAACCAGTTTTGCTGTATGGCAGTGAATCTTGGAATGTAAATGAACAAATTAAGAAGAAATTAGAAGCTACAGAGATGTGGTTCCTGAGACGAATGTTGCAAATTCCTTGGACTGCCAAAGTAATTAACTACGACTGCCTGAAACAGGCTAATGAAACTCGAACACTATGTACAACAATAAGAAAGAGATAAACAGCTTTCTTTGGTCATGTAATGAGACGAGAGGCATTGGAGAACATCGTAACAACTGGAAAGATCGAGGGGAAGAGAGGCAGAGGCTGACCAAGAGAAATGATGCTGGATGGATTGAGACGGTGGCACGGAGGAATATCAGCAGCAGAGTTGATCCAGAAAACCTAAGACCGAGATCTGTGGAGAGCCATGAACACCTACGCCAGCTGGCAGGACACTTGATGATGATGACAGTGATGCATGCCTGTCAGTCCAGCAAGTGTACGAGAAGAGTAGGAAGTTTCAAAACAGCATGACTTCAGTGAAATGGTACAGCAGGTGGTGCACGAGTGGTTACACGCGTGACCAAGAGAATTGTTTTCTACAGGAATCCAAGCAATTTATTGCGCTGAAGTACTTGCTTTGAATGCAGTGGTGACTACATCAAAAAATGAAACATTTGTTCTTTACTTTTTCAGAATATGTTCACCCCCAAAGAAATTTAAGGTTTTCATTTGAAGCCCCCTCATATTTCCTATTGTCACTGACACTTGGAACCCACAGTAGCTCAGTGGCTAGCACACTTGTATGGGAGCCTGATGGCCATGTATCTGAATCCCTACTTTTTCAACTGACCTTGGCACCCAGTTTGACCGAGTCCACAATGGGCACCAAAAAATGTTCCAGGAAGTAAAGGCAGTCAGCATGATACTGACCACATCACCCGCCCAGCGCCAATTGGCTAGAAAATATGGGCCTAGCACCATATATCCAATACATCTCGGGCATGAAAAAAATGCCTTTACTTTACCACAAATTTACATCCAATGAACAACTCAAGAACTTTGACTTGCCTCCAAAAGTTTCTCTAAAAGCGATTGCCATGTTCCTTTGTTGACTTAAGCTGCAGTGGTTTTCAATTGACAGGATCAGTGGAAACCTGAAAAAACACTTTATACTTCAGTGGACATCTAGTGGCTTTCAAGTGACAGTATCAGTAGAAACCTGAAAAAATTCTTTATACTTTAGCAGATGTTTACAGTGGCTTTCAATTGACAGTATCAGTGAAGGCCTGAAAAAACACTTCATACTTTAACTGTTATCTATATTTGCATTCAATTGGCTGTATAATGGAAACCTGAAAAGAACACTACATACTTTAGCAGATATCTACAGTGGTTTTTAAATGACAGTATAAGCAAATACCTAAAAAATAACATTTATACTTTAACAGTCATCTGTAGTGGATTTCAGTTGACAGTATCTGGGAATCCTGAAAAAAACACACACACTATATAGCAGTTATTTACAGCATGTTTATGCCAACATTGTGTCAACCTCACACTTTATATCTACAGCATGTGTATACCAATACAGTGTTATCTGTGTGTCAATATTATTTATGAAAATGAATATACCAACATGTATGACAAAATAAACAGTCTGTGACAAAATAACATTCACAAGTTTTCAGTCTCTCCCAACAGAAGACAGTGTGGCTGCTGATTGTTCCAGATAAAAGCTGATTAACTATATATCAGAACCATTGATTTTGAAGAGTCCCATACCAAATTCTGTTGAATATTTCCAAGTATTCCATATTTGGTTCTGTTAAACATTTGACAAATGTCATGCTCAATTCTGTTTAACATTTTGATGAATTCCATACTAAACTGTATTTAACTGTGTAATGACATCAACCGTAGGTTGCTAATAATAACTCACTTCACAAGAAGAATATTCTCTGCAATTTATATCTATCAATCGTGGTGAGGAAAAGAGTTTGTAAGAGCTATATTGTGCCAAATGTACAGAAGTAAACCATGGACAGTTAGCAGACAAGTGAGTAATTATGTGGAAGCTGGGAGATGTGGTCTTATAGAAGAATGATGAGAACACTGTGGACAGATAGAAAAAGCAGTGAAGATATCTTGAAGAAGTTAACTCACAAAGAGAACTGGTTACTCACATCAGAAGAAAACACTCCACACTATTTGGGCATGTCATGAGAAGGGGACAAATCTGGAGTATGTCATGGGAAAGTTAGAGGGGAAGAGAGGCAGAGGAAGACCAAAAGAGAAGATGCTGGACAGTTTGACATCACAGCTTGGAGGAACATCAGTATAGGAAATAACTGGCAGCACATGAGACAGAAAGCTGAGGACGGACATCATCACAAATGCCACACAACATGGACTATCAGAAGAATAAGAAGAATTAAACAAGAGAATAATGTAAATCTGAAATAAGATTTGAAATAAGTAAGAGGAGTACTCACTCAGAAGTAATCCAAGCATGATCATTTATGATCTTCAGCACGTCTGTGAACTTGATCTTTGAGGTTAGTGTGTGACCATGGTAGATGTTGGGGTACCCATCGGGTCCATCCCAGCAATCCACTGTAAATATGTAGGACAGATAGCATTCATTCACTGTTTCATCTTCTACTCACAACAATGTATTCCCTTTGTGAATTTAACCACAGAAGCAACAAACATTAGGTTCCAAAATTTATTGCCTGGCATATTTTGCTGCATCATTCGGCTGCATACTGCAGAGTTATATATTATATCATCATCATCATGTGCCACGCCGATAAGTGTGGGCGGTCATGTTTTGCCATCTGACTCGATCACCAGAGTCATGGATCAATTCTGTGTTCCTGTCTCAACCATGCCACATGGCCAAGCCATCCAGGTATTTACTTCTCTGCCTTCCTCTTATTCTCTTCCCCTCAATCTTGCCAGTTGTAACCAAGTTCTCCAAATCATTTCTGCTCATAACGTCACCAAAATATGTTGACTGTTTACTGTCTAATTTCTCTAATCCGTTCACGATTTTCATTTGTTTCTTGTAGGACTTGGTCATTGGTTTTTCTGTCTGTCCATGGTATTCTTTGCATTTTCCTCAGAAACCACATTTCCACAGCCATCAGATGTTTTTCAATCAGTTTGCTCATTGTACATGCTTCACATCCATATAAAAGCACAGCTTTGATGTAGCACCTCAACACTCTTTTTTTCATTGCAAGTGACAACTTTTTATTAGTCAGTATGTTTTCCATCGTGCATAAGGCTACCTCCACAATGGTAGCCTATATACACTTCATTTTAAATGTGCGATTACGGTGGGGATAAAAAATGCTTCACAATCAAACAATATCAGTGACTATTTACATCCTGGGGTAGAAGAGAAGAAAAAAAAACTAAACAATGCTATAAGGCACCTCTACATCCCAAACTAGAAGGCAACAAGTAACTGAATAAACTAGGTGGTAGATGAAATTTTAACACAGAAGCCACGCTCTCTAAGTTGCATGATTTATTGCCTGGTATGTTTCACTGTGTCTCATCAGATGTATACTACAGAATTATATATAATATGAAGTGAATAAATTAATTGTACTTTGGCTGAAATACTTAAAACACATTTTTTAAAACTCATTTACTGCCTATAATACCCTGCGGTGTAGGACAGGGAGGTCTTGAGCCTGAGGAATTAAGGCCGCATACACTAGCCATGCAGCCTTAATTCCTCAGGCTCAAGACCCAACTGTTCTACACCGCAAGGTATTAATAGGCAGTAAATGACAGGTTTTTTTTTATGTTTTAAGTATTTCAGCCAAAGTACAATTAATTTATTCACTTCATATTATATATAATTCTGTAGTATACATCTGATGAGACACAGTGAAACATACCAGGCAATAAATCATGCAACTTAGAGTGTGTGGCTTCTGTGTTAAAATTCCATTTACTACCTAGTTTATTCAGTTACTTGTTGCCTTCTAGTCTGGGATGTAGAGGTGCCTTATAGCCCTGTTTAGTTTTTTTCCTCTTCTACCCCAGGATGTAAAGTTTAGTTCAGTCTTTCCCCTTCCAACCTAGGATTTACATGTTCTACTGTCATAACCCCCAACAGAAGTGTCTGCCTGTGCCACCCATTATTTCTCCTGTTCCCCCAGCACAATACTTGCATCCCTAAGACCCATATATGATCCCCCCCCCGTTCCCCCAACCCAGTACTTGCTCCCCTTGGACCCACCCATGATTTCCCCCTGCCCCCAGCCCAGTACTTGCTCCCCTTGGACCTATCCATGATTTCCCCCTGCCCCCATCCCAGTACTTGTTCCCCTTGAACCCACCCATGATTTCTTCCCCCCTATCCCCCAGCCAAATACTTGCTCCCCTAAGATCCACCCATGATTTCTCCCACAGCCCAATACTTGCTCCCCTAAGACCCACCCATTATTCCCCCCCCCCCATCCCCTAGCCCAGTACTTGCTCCCCTTGGACCCACTCATGATTTCCCCCAATCCCCCAACCCAGTACTTGATCCCCTTGCACACACCCATGATTTTTCCCCGACCCCCAGCCCAATACCTGCTCCCATTAAATCCACCCAAGAAATAGGAATACTTACACTCCAGACACCGACATCCCATGCGGAGAGCTCTGGCATAAGCTTCGGCAGACGAGCTGCTGTACAACTGGTCTCCTGTCAGGTACCTGTTCGAGGTGAGAACAAACACAAATCACATCATCTTTTTCTGCCCTTTATCCCTCAGTGGGACATAGGCCCTAACCAACCCACACTAAGCGTCCTTTCTCCAGAAGATCCTTCCATGTCCTCCCAATATTATTCACCTCCGACTGTAATTATCTTCTCCATGTGTTTTTAGGTCTCCCACTATTTTGTTTGCCCTATGGGTTTCAGACAAGAAATTGTCTCGTTATATTGTCCTCAGGTTTTCTCAGTGTGTGTCCTATCCAGCAGCAATGTCTTAACTCAAATCTTGATTCACTATAATTTCTTTAGTTCTCTCCATGAGCTTTACATTGGTGATTCAAAACAGTCACATATTCCTTCCTTATTGTTCCTTGACACACTTTTATTTATGCTGAAGAAAATGCAAACACTGGAAAAGACTAATAAAAGTGGAACATTATATACACATTATATATACACATTATATATACATTCTATGCACATTACATACACATTATTCATTCATTCAGTAGCATGCCCTTTGCAGAACATCGCTCCCATAACAACCTTCTGGAAAACTTTTCAGTCATAAACTAGATGTCTAGAGTCCGATACACGCATCTGGAGATCACCTGCCACATCCTGCACCCATCTTCTCTTTGACCTTCCTCTTCCTCTCTTCCCAGGCATATACCCCTCCATTATTGTTCTCTCCAAACTTTCATGATGTTTCAAGTGACCACAATATTTCAATTTTCTTTGTTTTATCGTCTTTAGTAGCCAATATTCAGATCTTGTCATATGGATGCATTTGTTCTTGTATTAAAAAAAAAGTTGCTTAAAAGTCGACAGGGTCGACTTCATTGCACAGATTTTTATCCTGTATGATTCATCTCTTTCCGCAGCGTGGGCTGCAGAAAGCATCGCACAAAGCACGAACTCCTTAGCTCCAGCGGCAACCCCAGGAATCTCAAAAAAATTCACTTTTGAACCGAAGGACGCGGCCCAGAATTGAACCCACAACCTTCGGAGTCCGAGTCTAACGGCTTGAGCACTTCGCTGCGGAGACTCCATACACATTATATACACATTATATGCAACTATAAGAAAGAGGCAAACAATATTCTTTATTTTAAAATGTATTGTGAGACAATGAAACATTATTTAGTTAATCAACACTTATATATTGTAAGATGATGTCACATCATTTATCTTAAAAACAATAATGTATTATAAGACAATGCCAGATAATTTATTTATTAAAAATTTATGTATTGTGAGGTGATGTCTCATAATTAATGTACTCAACATTAATGTATCGTTTGGCGACGTTACATAATTTATATATTCAATAATAATGTATTGTGGGGTGATGTCACATAATTCATGTATTCAACACTCACATATTGTGAGACAATGCCCCATAATTGATCTAATCAAGCTTTATTATTTAAAGATGATGCCACATAATTTATGTAATTAATACTTTTGTATTGTAAAATGATTCCCCCATAATTTATCTAATCAACACTTACGTATTGTGCGATGATGCAATCCAGTACATACACAATGGCTGGGTCATATCCTGTGTAATACTATCGTACTTGTTGTCAAACAATGGATTGTGCTGTGAGAACAGGAACTCTTCAAACTGAAAAACACAAAAATTACCAAATCTAGTCTGATCAGTACAAAATTACACAAAACAGTTTGTTTGGATCGTAAGAAGAAAAGGCAAGTACAAACTTATGCAGATACCTCCTTACATCAACTCCATGCCATTTAAATACTTCACAAAAGCCACTCTTACAGTATTTAGTAATACTGCTGATGTATACTTGCAACGAATGAAAATGAACAAACTTTATTTTCAAAGGGTCACAAATAAAGTTTGTTCATTCTTCGTGGGAAGAACACAGAACTGATCCATGACTCTGGTGATCACGTGAGATGATGAAACATGACCACCCATGCTGATCGGCATGACACATGATGATGATGGTACTGGGAAGGGGGATCCATGGTAGCATAGTGGCTAGATGCTTGCCTGCTGTTATTTTACATTGGATAAACTAATCCCTAATCTAACCGTAGTTTTTTTAAAAATCCCTGTATGTTAAGCCTGAATTTATGTTGTGTGTGTGTCCAGTACTCTAACCACTTGGCCATCCACTCTCAGCCAACATAACTAAAAACAAACTGACAAAAGAGCACAATGGATACAACTTGCTATGTGATGAAAGGTCCCTCAGCTGCTCGCCTGTGACCATTTTTTTTTAAAATGTTGCATATCCCTTATAGGACATTGCAGTCAACACCAGCAATTTTCAGCTGCTGTTGATGTACTAGGCAAGATTTTACGTTCAGTAGTTTGCCATTGCTTTCTGAACAACCGGCTCCCAAACCAACACGTTATAACACAACGCAACATTGTCTGCTGCACAAATCGGTCGCAGCTGCATTTCGAATGCCTTTGGCCACGGAGAACGATTGTGACCATTTACTCTCTATTAAATACTGAACCCATGACAACTTTAAAAAAAACGAACTGACAAAAGAGCACAATGGTTACCTCTTGTTGTGTATAGAAAAGTCCCCCGGCTGCTCGCACTTGGTCATCTAGAAACTCCAGCATCAGATGCTTCACATAGGCAACATCATTGGCCTTCACCTCCTGGACAACAGGGTAGTGGACATAGATGTAATATGGTAAATATGTCTCTTGGTCAGTTTCAGGCTATACATTCTGGTAAACATGTGTCTCTTGGTCAGTTTCAGACTATGTACATGGTAAACATGTCTCTTGGTCAGTTTCATACTATACAATATTGTAAACATGTCTCTTGGTCAGTTTCAGACTATACAATATTGTAAACATGTCTCTTGGTCAGTTTCATACTATACAATATTGTAAACATGTCTCTTGGTCAGTTTCATACTATACAATATTGTAAACATGTCTCTTGGTCAGTTTCAGACTATGTACATGGTAAACACATCTCTTGGTCAGTTTCAGACTATGTAATATGGTAAACATGTCTCTTGGTCAGTTTCAGACTATACAATTTGGTAAACACGTCTCTTGGTCAGTTTCAGACTATACAATATTGTAAACATGTCTCTTGGTCAGTTTCAGACTATACAATTTGGTAAACACGTCTCTTGGTCAGTTTCAGACTATACAATATGGTAAACATGTCTCTTGGTCAGTTTCAGACTATACAATATGGTAAATGTATGTCTCTTGGTCAGTTTCAGACTATACAATATGGTAAATGTATGTCTCTTGGTCAGTTTCAGACTATACAATATGGTAAATGTATGTCTCTTGGTCAGTTTCAGACTATACAATATGGTAAATGTATGTCTCTTGGTCAGTTTCAGACTATACAATATGGTAAACATGTCTCTTGGTCAATTTCAGACTAAACAATATGGTAAACATGTCTCTTGGTCAGTTTCAGACTAAACAATATGGTAAATATGTCTCTTGGTCAGTTTCAGACTATACAATATGGTAAACATGTCTCTTGGTCAGTTTCAGACTATACAATATGGTAAACATGTCTCTTGGTCAGTTTCCGACTATACAATATGGTAAACATGTCTCTTGGTCAGTTTCCGACTATAAGATATGGTAAACATGTCTCTTGGTCAGTTTCAGACTATACAATATGGTAAACATGTCTCTTGGTCAGTTTCATACTATACAATAATGTAAACACGTCTCTTGGTCAGCTTCAGACTAAACAATATGGTAAATATATGTCTCTTGGTCAGTTTCAAACTATATAATATGGTAAATATGTCTCGTGATCAGTTTCAGACTATACAATTTGGTAAACATGTGTCTCTTGGTCAGTTTCAGACTTATATGCGCATGCATGCTGTTGGTTTTGCCGGGATTGATGTCTGTTCCACTATACACATGGGATGGTGAGGAGCATTTTGTTTGATATTCTCTGGTACAGGAACAGTGCATTATGGGGTGACTCGTTGCTGTGCCGTTGGAACTGCGACTAATGGCTAATGACCATTGCTCTACATTCATTACTTATGGACAAAACTCACCTTTTGCTCATCTATCAGAAACTGCTGGAAACTTTCCAACCTCATTCTCCTGAAATCAACAAGACAAATTATTGTTACTATTGCTTAGAGCCAATCTGTCCAAATTTGATCACAACAGTAAACTTTGAGGGGGATTCACATGAACACCTTAAAAGTGTGTTAGACACAACAATAACAATGCCATTGTCTTGTAACCTGTCACTACTATTGTTAAGGTTGTCAAGAGTGTTAAGCATGTGACATCATAGTGCAGACAAATATGGTGACATCATATGGACAGTTTAAAGATGGCCCTCCTACTTTTGACATGCAGAACCATAGAGGAGCAGTGTTCTGTTATTCATTATTTTATCAGTGAAGGGGTGAAACCTATAGAAATTTATCAGCGAATGAAGGTCCAGTATGGTTATGCACGCCTGTCAGTCCAGTAAGTGTATGAGTGGAGTAGGAAGTTTCAAAACAGCGTGACTTCTGTGACAGACTATTCATGACCGGGTCAGGCACACTCAATAGTGACCCAAGAGTTGATTTTACAGAAATCCAAGCACTTTATCAGCACTGGAGAAATTGCACTGAACACAGTGATGTGGTAGAAGTAGTAGTAGTAGGCCTATGTAGCGAAAAACATAGGTTCTCTCCTCTTGACCTAGTTTGCATAGCGGGGAAACTGTTTCGTCATGACCCAACCAGGAAACCCTTTACTAACTTTAGAATAGTAGACCCGTCAGGCAATTTTCGGTAGACAAGTTTCTCTCAAACAAAAACCTATGTCTTTTAAGAGAATAGGAGAGGTATAACTAACATTGCTTACTAGAACTCACTTCGGCATGAGATCTAGAATTCTATTCAAAGAGCGAGTGTAAAACTCACGGATCTCAAACAATCTCGGGACCAATGATTTATGCTAATTAGGCCAAGGCGTTCTGGGCATTAGTTCAAGTTTCAACCAAGTGGTGACATCATCTCTATGGTCCTGTATTTTTGTGCTTCAAGAATATCTACAGTTGAAAGATTTCATGGATCAAGATGTTGTGTTTGCTAGATAAGGTATTTGTTCTTTCTAATTTTCTTACACATGGTGTTAAGGTAAATGGTAGATTTAACAGCAAAAGCCGGGTCTTGCACTGAACTTGACTAGAGAAGGTCAATCCCTTGCATAAATAATGAAAGAGAAATGACTGGTTGTTTAGGGCATTTGCGCTGTTTATAAGATTGATTATTTGAAATGCGCTTTAAATCGAGTATACTCATTATAGGCATACTCTTACTTTGATAATATAGAGAAAGTTCCCTGAGGAGTAGAAGCTCTGTCAAGACTTCTTTGTTAAGTGCACTACTGTAAATATTAGAATGGAGGGAGTTCATTGAGAAACATCAGCACTCTCTGTGCCTTAAAATTATTGAGTCCTGTACTAAACCTATTATAATTTTGTGGGCTCCAGGCGGAGCATAGGAGTTCATCACTTCACTCTTATCAAGTGATGTATTGTATCTATTATAACTCTCTAGCTCGCGAATGATCATCGGCAACTTCTTAACTTTATTCTTAACAAGTGCCTGACTGGGAATATTATAATAATATTGCTCCCGGATGAGCACAGGCACTGCCTATACTTTACTATTATCTGGTGCCTTATTTTATGATTAACCTGATGCAGCTCCCTTGGGAGCAGAGGAACCTTTCATTCTACATTAAGTTCTTAAGGGAAGGGCTAATGAAAGGGGTCCTAAATACTTTATTATTATTCTGGCATAGCTCCATAGGAGCATAATGAACTGTTCAATTGACATTGACTTCTTAAGGGAGGGGTTAATGAATGGGATCCTAAATAACCCACCACCTTCTACATGAGGAAAGGAAACATGTATCAACTAAGGCATTTTCTCTTCTACATCTTGAGGGTAAACTGGAGAGGGGGGAATCTTGTGAGTACACTGAAAGGGGTTCTTCCATGGGGAAGGTTACACCTCTACAGTAGGACATCGAACAGATGAATCTTCTAGGACTACAAAGATGTCGGAATGACGTTTAGAGTCCCTACAGCTGTGAGAACTGAACAATAAGTTGGTGTGAGCAAAGTGAGTAGGAAAGAATGGTTTCTTGTATGAAAGAATTCCGGATGTCAAGAGTCTCCCTCAACGACCTGGGCCTATACAAGTGGAGATGTTCTTTCCAAATGGGGCTGTTCACTTGGGCCTCCTGTTAGATGTTCTTCTAGACTGCTCAAGTCTGCCAGCCAAGCCCAGGTAGTGAATGTATGCTGATGACATTCTGTTCTGAGGGTATGCCTGCTCAAGTCCATTGTATGTGCAACTGAGAGTAGAGCAGTTCACTTTCACCAGGTTGTCTATTGCAGGGTCTCCCTTTTTGTTGGTTGCCAATAGGTAATTCCTCCCATTGACTGATAAACAACTCGTTACGCTTTGAACAATGTGACGAATGATCAGACGACTCCAAAGAAAACAATACTCACACTTTTATTTTGTGTCGAGCGGAACAAATAACAGCGGATAGTTATCGCATGTTATTAAACTGCCCCCGAGATATAGGAGCGGTGTTTAATTAGTAAATGTTTCACACAAAAACTCCCTGCCTTGCCCCAATGTTCTCTTCGAAGCGCAAACCTGCCATTTCACCGTTCAGAGTTGCTGCGCGTCTAGGGTTTTCGAGTCCTGTCTTAAGTATCCATTTGCCAATCGATCTTTCCTCCTGAATTGTATTCGCCTAAGCACGGAATCAGTCGCATACAGCGCTTCACACACGGCTCTCTGGAAGACACGTCCTTTCTTTTCGAATCACACACAGAGAAAGTCCTTTGTTGTTCTGTGACGCTGTATTCGTTTCCCATGGTATCTTCCTTTCCTATTTGTCCATTTTTGTGCAGACTTGGGAAAACCCCATTCATGACTTTGGTGGAGTGTACCGTCATATGGCATTGGTGGACTGCAGAAAAAAGGTGTGGTACTCCAATATGGCAGATACACCAACTAACGACCTTCATAATATTGCAAGGTTGTTTGAACTATCCAGTTGGTGGATGTGGGATAGCAAATCAACCTGTGGAGATTTCTACATACCACCATCAACTTTCATGGCTTTATTAACCAACTTGAATCATTCAAAGAAGAGAATTTTTGAGTGTGTGTGTTCAAACATTGACCTTGTAAAATGGAAACAGATTGCTTTTGGTCTCTTAGTCCTCGGCGATGAGGCTATGTTGTGATGTATATAGTATAGCGTTGATGGTCTGAATAAACAATAGTTAAGACTATTATATCATACTTCGTCAAGTGTTGATGAAGAAGGAAAGAATGTTTCAGCTACAAAGTTGCTGTGTTATGATAACTGACTCTTGTTAGCCAAAGGTACTCCACAGTGAGGTGGAGTCTTGAACAATTAATCATTGGCAAGCTTGCTCGTCCAAAGTGAAGTGTCTCCAGTCCAGTATGCAACCCGGAGGAGGAAGCCAGTTCCTACAGGTGAATCGAGAGCTGACTCCAGACTTGCATACTTCGGCCGAGCATTCTCGTGATGAGGTATTATCTCCATTCAGTCTGAATAGTTGGTTGGACAGATTGCCTTTGGCATACATCTATATAATACTGTTCTTCATCTCTAGGTGTTCCATTCGTGTAATTATTTCCTGATTTATATTATATCTATGGATTTCATTTGATGTTACCAGTGTGTTGTTCCTTGTCTTCTATAGAACTATAAATATCTATGTTAGTATTTTAATATTTAGAAGGGATTGGGCCAACACATAGATCTAGAAACCATGGAGTCGGCAGAATATCCATCCTTGTCTTCGCCAGAGACTATCCATATAATCAACTGTAGCATTAAGGCAACCGTACTTCTTGTTACAGCCTCTTTCAGTCCTGAAGGACTAGTTGCTTGGGAGGTACCTGGCAGCACCGCTGGTGACTGTATAGTCCAATGCGAGATTGACAATCTCTGTCACAGTTTCCGCATCTGTAAGACGAGGCAGGCCCCACAGTAAGTGACTGCATTTTATGCCTGTGTCACCTGTCCTCAATTTGTTGGATTAGATTGTGCTCAAAGAGCACCAGTTCATTTGTACGTCTCTTCTCCAGGAACATCTGTCTGTTGCAACTTTTTCCCACGTGTCTGGATCTATGCCAAGGGTTTTCATATCTTGTTTACACACATCCCTATAACGCATTTGGAGTCTTCCGGTTGGAGTCTTCCGGTTGGCCTCTTTCCTGTGGCTAGTTCTCCGTACAGGAGATCTTTGGGAATACGTTCATCCTCCATCCGAGATACGTGGCCTAGCCACCAGAGGAGTCTCTACTTGAGGAGGGAGTGCACTGTGGTAATATCTGCTCTTTCAAGCACATGTTTGTTTGTTATGTGGTCTTTCCACGATATGCCCAGGACACTTCTCAGACATCTCATATGGAAGGAATTCAACTTTCTTTCCTGTTGTGAGTACAAGGTCCAGGATTCAGACCCATACAGTGGTGTGCTAAATGATGACTACATTGAAAAATGATACAAAAGAGTGAACAAATGAACAAACTTTATTTTCAAAAGGTCACAAACTGGGCACATAGGCTGTCTCATTTGGTCCTTCAAGTCACTCATCCTATGAGACAGGCAGTCAGACAGACACACACACACACACATGTATACACACTCACACACACAAACATATATATATGTACATTCATATACATCCATACATAGACAGACAGGCAGGCACAAACAATTGTCGGATGATTTATTTCACACACACACAAAAGTTAGTTGCATATCCTGTACAGGATGTGGTGGTCAACCCCAGCATTTTTTGACTCGTCGTGATTCCAGAGCAAGTTTATGTTCAGTAGTTTGCCACTGCTTTCTGAACAACTTGCACCTATACCATTTCATAAAAATACCAGCATCAAGCA
This sequence comes from Cepaea nemoralis, assembly GCA_014155875.1. Taxonomy (NCBI): domain Eukaryota; kingdom Metazoa; phylum Mollusca; class Gastropoda; order Stylommatophora; family Helicidae; genus Cepaea; species Cepaea nemoralis. The sequence continues at coordinate 273,393 of JACEFZ010022273.1, read as the reverse complement.
GTCTGCTGCCAAATCGCCCATAATATACCGTTTCAAAAGCGGTATGTGGGATTACGAACTGCGTCCGTAACCCCTTCGCAGCGGAGCTGGCTTTATTTCACAACAATTTCAGTAAGACAGGCTCATTAAACTGCCTAGTAAATCATAAACTGCCAATAAATAGTGGGGTTGACTGCAACATCATGTGAAGGGCATGCAACTAACTTTTGAACAGCCTAGCAGAAGGCTAACCACAGGCACAGGACACAAGCTGCTGCAGATCTCATTCATGTCCTAAAATTATAGAAATAATTTGTAAACATGACCAAATCAATGAGATCAAATACTCTTCCTGCAGATTAGCATGGCCAAATGAATAAGAGCAATCATTCGTAAACTTTTGATGTGCTGATGCTGAAATAGCAGGTTCAACCACTACACGGATCAGGTGGACTAAATTTTTACTTCTCATTCTTGACTTGGAGACGTAAATTACAAGTACCTGTAAAGTCAGAGTGGGTTTGTCTGATAGTGAGGGACACTGGTAATAGGGAAAGCTAATCCACGCACAAAAATCTGTCCCGTGCACCAGAAGTAGCAGTATTTGTACGGACTATGCTTGAGTTCAAAGCGAGTGAACGCAACAACAACAAAATACTCTCCTGCTTACTTGTCTTCATCAACAACTTCAAAATACTTTTCAAAGTTTTCATCTGTGATCTGTGGCAAAAACAATAAAGGCAAGTTAAAACTAGATACACAAATAAAAAGACAGACACCAATGCACAGTCACATCTAAATATCAAAACACCTACCAGCCGTTCAGACATCCGAAACAAACACAATCACACCTCTTAATTCAGAGTGGATTCACCTGATGGTGAGGGACACTGGTATTAGGGAAAGTTAATCCACACGCAAAAATCTGTCTCGTGCACCAGAAGTAGTAGCACGTTCATGGCCTATGCTTGAGGTCACAGCGAGCGAATGCAACACAACAAAAAACCAAAAAACAGTCACCACCATACACACAGCCAATACCATGAACGAAGAAACTTTATTTTCAAAGGGTAACAAACTGGATATGCAGGCCCATCTTCCATTTGGCCCTTACAACCACTCATCTTCCGCACATCCGTTATATGATATCAATAATGCATGTTACATTAACACAGAAAAAACATAGTATTATGGATGCTGCATACAAATTAGCCAAAACACACAGGGGTATGTACATACTCACTGAACTGATATCACTGTAACATCCCCAAATTGTCATCCACATGAAACAGGTTAAGTTATAATGTGGAATCTATGATGCCTACGTCATCAATTGCACGCTATCTTTTAGAAACCAATCATGTGATTGATTGAGACAATGCATTTCATGTGCTGTTTAACACACAAAAAGAACTAATGTTAAAGTTGGCAGAGGCAATTGCTATTCATGTAGAAAAGCTAAATTACCATGGTAGACAATTCAAACTACTGTGGGAATATGTGTGTTGTATATTTCAGTTTGAAATATTTATCTTACTGCTTTAGTTTATGTTGTGTGACTTCCGCAGTATGTACCTGATGAAATGCAACGAAATATGCAAGGCAATAAATTGTGCAATCTATTGCCTGTATCTTCATTGTTCAAATTTCTATGGAAAAACATTGTTTTAAAATATATGTTACGACTTGTACGTTTGACTAAATGTGCAATCTTCACTGTTCAAATTCACTATGGGAAAACATTGTTTTAAAATGTCTACATGTTACAACATTTACATTTGACTTACCGAGGGCACATGTGTTTTAAACTCTACATGTGACAACATTTATGTTTGACTTATTGTGCAATCTTCACTGTTCAAATTTCTATAGGGAAACACTGCTTTAAAATCTGCATGTTACAAATTGTACGTCTGACTTATTGTGCAATCTTCACTGTTCAAATTTCTATAGGGAAACACTGTTTTAAAATCTAAATGTGACAAGTTGTATGTTTTACTTATTGTGCAATCTTCACTGATCAAATTTATATAGGGAAACACTGTTTTAAAATCTACATGTGACAAGTGTACGTTTGATTATTGTGCAATCTTCACTGTTCAAATTTCTATAGGGAAACAGTTTTAAAATCTACGTAACAACTTTACGTTTGACTTATTGTGCAATCTTCACTGTTTAAATTTCTATGGGGAAACACTGTTTTAAACTCTACATGTTACAACTTGTACATTTGACTTATTGTGCAATCTTCACTGTTCAAATTTCTATAGGGAAACATTGCTTTAAAATCTACATGTGACAAGTGTACGTTTGATTATTGTACAATCTTCACTTTTTAGATTTCTTTAGGGAAACACTGTTTTAAAATCTACAAGTGACAACTTGTACGTCTAACTTATTGTGTAATCTTCACTGTTCAAATTCACTATGGGGAAACATTGTTTTAAAATCTAAATGTTACAACATTTACGTTTGACTTACCGAGGGCACATGGATTAGTTTGTGATAGAGAGCTGCAAACTGTTCAAAGTTGATCTCTCCTTTACTCTCCGCATCAAAATCCTGAATGTTAATAAAAAGAAAAACACTTTTGCATTACATCTGAAAAAACTGTGCATAAATAACGCTGAGGAGGCAGGTTGGACGAGACCGAATTTGGAATTTCTTTTTCGAAAATTGGAAATGGAAATTGGAAGAGAACAGGAGTGGCACAAGTTAACAGCCAACAATACAAAGCAGCTTCACTCTTCTAAATAACTGCATTGCAAGAAAACACAAACAAACATGTCCCAAAGCAGGAATCTGCTATAGGTCTGCCATGTGATAGGAATGACCATCACATTTTGTTGGCCTGGGTGCAGAGAGGAATACTTGGTCAGTCTTTACCTCACTTATCGGGTGATGAGCACAGATATCAAACCCTCACCTGACCACACTCTTGACATTATCAGTGCAACCTCATATTGATTACTCTGATGCACTTGCTAAATAGCAAAGTTACAAATTACAAGTAAGAGTGATCACGCTTTACTTTTATTCTTCATTATTATATGATACAGTTACAAATTAATATAAAGAGTGGCTAAGTGTTACTTGTATTCTTCATTACTGTATGGTGCAGTTACAAATTACAATTAAGAGTTATCAAGAATTACTAATATTCTTCTTGACTGAATGGTGCAGTTATATATTACAATTAAGAGTTATCAAGAATTACTAATATTCTTCTTGACTGAATGGTGCAGTTATATATTACAATTAAGAGTTATCAAGAATTACTGATATTCTTCATTACTGAATGGTGCAGTTATATATTACAATTAAGAGTTATCAAGAATTACTGATATTCTTCATTACTGAATGGTGCAGTTATATATTACAATTAAGAGTTATCAAGAATTACTAATATTCTTCTTGACTGAATGGTGCAGTTATATATTACAATTAAGAGTTATCAAGAATTACTAATATTCTTCTTGACTGAATGGTGCAGTTATATATTACAATTAAGAGTTATCAAGAATTACTGATATTCTTCATTACTGAATGGTGCAGTTATATATTACAATTAAGAGTTATCAAGAATTACTGATATTCTTCATTACTGAATGGTGCAGTTATATATTACAATTAAGAGTTATCAAGAATTACTCATATTCTTCTTGACTGAATGGTGCAGTTATATATTACAATAGTTATCAAGTGTTACTTGTATTCTTCATTACTGTATGGTAGGCACTACGGGTCAGGTTTGCCAAATTTAACCGTAATTATTTTTGTGGTGATCTTCGGCTATTTGTTTTTGTGTCTCCGATATGAGGACATTAAGCATACTCATGATGCTAAATTCCCTAATTATTTCAAGATTGCGTTAAAACAGACACCGATTACTTGATATAGTTTTTCCCTCCCTGCTTTGCGCTCTGTATTTCTGGCGCTTCGGGAATTCTTGTTATACCAGAGAATCAGGCTGTCTATTCTAAGTGGTAAGTAAACCTGTAAATACTGTTTTATGAGACGTATTACACTGTTCTACTAAGTATTATTAAAGTTAGCATCCATTTTTACGTGTATTTTGTAATTTTCGACCATTTAAGTTGGCAATCAATCTCACATTAAAATTATGAAGATTGCATGCTGTAATGTGGTATTTCAATGGGGGAGACAGCAGTTTTCCTTGCCATACCCCAGCTATGAACATTTAATATTGTTATGGAATATTCAGAGCGAATAACATGATAATGAATGCATGTGTACATTCAACACCCATTATTGTATTTATGTGTAATTTTTTATCACTCTACACAGACAAGATCATTGATAATTTTGCAACTCTTTTTAATGCATATTCTCTGGTCAAAATAAATCTACGTTCAATGCCTCGCGCTGAAGGACAGCGCATGCTGGCAGCACATGCAGACTGGCGTCATCACAGCACGGTGTTCCCGTGGATACATCGCTGTATATATATATATATATATATATATATATATATATATATATATATATATATATATATATATATATATATATATACACACACACACACACACACACACACACACACACATATAAGGGTCGTTCATTTGAAACCCGTTCCAAAGGCTTTATTACAAAAGCATGAAAGAAACATTAACAGGTGTGGTAGAATTAAACAAAGCATTCATTTTGAATGAATTATGCACCATGGGTTGGTCAGAAGAAGTCGCCGTAGGCATTCAGGCAAGTATCCCATTGCTTAGGTAGACGGTGAATGCCGTCCGCAAAAAAGGATTGTGGTTGCTCACTGAACCAAATGTTTACCGCGCTCATTACGTCTGCATCTGCGTGAAATCGTTGCCCCTTGAGAGCTTTTTTTAGAGGTCCAAACAAATTAAACATGGTGACAAATCAGGACTATAGGCTGGATGTTGCAGAATTTCCCACTTCTGCTTCTTGCACAATTTTTGTGGCATCGGACGAGCATTATCGTGCAACAAAATCACACCTCAAGAAAGCATGCTGGGTCATTTGTTCTTGATGGCTTTTTGCAGCTTGTCTAGTGTTTGCAAGTAGTGGGTAGAGTTGATGTTGACACCAGGTTCTTTAAAGTCGGCCAACAATATGGTCAAAAAATGCGCTCAGCATAACCTTACCAGCGGAAACCTGTAACTTGAATTTTTGGAATTTGGTGATCCAGCATGCTTCCATTGCATGCTCTCTCTTTTGTTGCTCGGCTCAAAGTGGTGACACCATGATTCATCGCCTGCCACTATGCGGAAGAGAAATGCATCACCTCCACTCTGTAACGCAGCAAGTGGTTCAAACACCATCCCATGCGTTCCTCTTTTTGGTGGTCGGTCAACATCCGTGGTACCCACTGTGAACACACCTTCCGATATTGCAGTTTCTTACGAACGACCTTTTGAATTGTCCCAATTGACACATCAAATTCTTTCGCTAGCGAACGTATGCTTCGACAACGGTTCATCTGTACTGCTGCATCCATTTTGGCGATGGTTTTTTCTGTTGCAACAATATGCGCTTGACCCGGCCGTCGAAGATCTGTCGTGAACTGACGTCCTTTCCGAAACATTCGTGCCCAGTCTGTCACTGTTGTCTTCGACACACATTTGTTACCGTATGCTGCCTGCATTCTTCGATGAATGTCCACTGGTTGACATCCTTCAAATGAAAGAAACTGAATCACTGCTCTTTGAGCTTCTTTGGACGGATTTTGGATCAACCCAGCCATTTTCTCAACGGTCAGAAACAGAACCTATGCATCATGGGACGATAAGCACATGCTCTTTTATTCATTGGTCAGTACTTATCACATGACTATGACATGATCATGTTCAATGTACGCAATTACACGCGGTGCGGCACGAACGGATTTCAAATGAACGCTCCAAATATATATAGAATCGGTTGCAGTTAGCAGTTATCTTTCCCTTAGTTAGGAAACATCGGCAGTTTTAATTACCCTTGAACGGTATGCATTACAACAGTGGTGTGAGTGTGTAGGACACACTTTTCCAAAGTGCTAAAATCGTAATGTCTTCTTTCTTCTTCTTCTTCTTCTTCTTCTTCTTCTTCTTCTTCTTCTTCTTCTTCTTCTTCAGCGTTCCGAGCCATTGAGGTTCTTTGCTGCAGATACAATCCGTCTCCGACCTTCTCTTGCTAGTCGTTGATTTCAAGTGCTTGTAGGTCTGTATATATATTATCTCTCCACCGTCTTCTTGGTCTACCTCAGGGTCTACGGTCATTTATTTCCTGAGTGTAAGCGAGTTTTGTTTCCCTATTATCTTCCATTCTTTCTATATGCCCCAGCCATTGTAGTCTATTAGCCTTCATGATACCAGTGATTAGCGGGGACTTAAACAGATCATAAATGTCTTTGTTACTTCTACTTTTCCACTCTACACTTTGTGTATCCCTAATGGGTCCAAAGATGCATCTTAAAACTTTGTTCTCAAAAGTTTGTAGCAAGGCTTCGTCTCCTTTTGTTGTACTCCAGGTTTCAGAGACATACAGCACAACTGATCTGATCAGTGTTTTGTATATTGTGATCTTGGTGTTACGAGATAGCACCTTTGATTTTAGTAGATGTTGTAGTGCAGAGTATATCTTATTTCCAGAATTGATTCTAGTTTGTATTTCTTCCCTTATGATGTTGGAGCAGTTGAAGATTGTACCCAGGTATTTGTATGTTTCTGTTCTTTTAATGGTCATATTATCTATTTGTATGTGGCCAGAGTTTTTAGCCATTCCTTCTCTTGAAATTACCATATATTCTGTCTTATCTTGGTTGATAACCAGCCCCATCTGTTGGGCTTTTTCCTTTAAGTGAGTCAATATTTCCAATGTCTTTTGTTCATTTTCCCCTATAATATCTATATCATCTGCATAACCAAGCAGCTTGGATGTTCCTCCAATATCACATTCCTCCTTTACCCTCCTTACAACTTTCTCTAGAGCCAGATTGAAGAGTAGCGGCGATAGTGCATCACCCTGTTTCAAGCCAGATGTTATTTGGAAAGGGTCTGATTTCCTGCCTTTATATGTTACTATATTATAAGTATCTTCCATGCATAGTCTGGTTATGTTGATTAACTTCCTTGGTATTCCAAATTCCCGCAGAGCATTCCATAGGCTATTCCTATGGACACTATCATAAGCCTTTTTAAAATCCACAAAAATGTTATGGAGATCTTTTTTATATTCCCAATTTTTCTCGGCTATTTGTCGTAAGATAAATATCTGATCTATTGTTGATCTGTTTTGTCTAAAACCCGCCTGGTAGTCACCTAATATGTATTCTGAATATGGTTTTAGTCTATTTAGTAATACTGCGGATAGTATCTTATAGCTTATGGACAGTAGTGATATTCCTCTATAATTTTCACACTGGAACTTGACTCCTTTCTTAAAGATAGGTATCAATAATGACTCTTTCCAGTCATGGGGTAATTCTTCAGTCCTTCAGATTTTTATTATTAGTTCGTATAGCTTTAGATGTAATGCATGGCCACCTGCCTTTATAAATTAAGCAGCAATTCCATCAGCCCCAGTTGCCTTATTGTTTTTAAGTCGTGTGATTACATATCGGATTTCTTCAAATGCAGGTTCTTCAATTTGTGGTTCACACGTTAGAACCTCTTCCTGTGGGAAAGTGTTACTTGGAGCTTCACAATTTAGTAATTCAACAAAGTATTCTTTCCATGTGTTGTGCACATTTCCTCATTGGAATTTATCATATTACCATTTTTGTCTTTTAAATCATATGTGTTGTGTTGGTGCCTTCGTTTCATTGACTTCAGTTCTTTAAAAAACTTTCTAGATTCGTTTTTCTGGTGATTAGTTTCCATATCTTTTATTATATTATTCATATATTCTCGCTTCTGCTGTCGAACTATTTTTGTAGCCTCTTTACATTCATTTCTATATTGCTCTTCCTTGTATTGTCCTCTTTGTTCATATTAAATGATAAACTGGCACACAAGCGTTGAAGTATCCAACTATGGAGGTTATATAATTAAAAAGCAAATTAAAAATGTTACTAAGGTGGCTATGTATGGTGCAATTACAAATTACAATTAAGAGTTATCAAGTGTTACTTATATTCTTCATTACTACCTGGAGGACAATCAATGAAACATATGAAGGTAAAATTGAAGCTTTCAAAATTTTGTAGTATAGATTATAGATTAGGAGGTTATATAATTAAAAAAGCAATTTAAAAATGTTACTAAAGTGGCTTTGTATGGTGCAATTACAAATTACAATTAAGAGTTATCAAGTGTTACTTATATTCTTCATTACTGCAGGGCAGACAATCAATGAAACATATGAAGGTAACATTGAAGCTTTCAAAGTTTGGTAGTATAGATTAACAGGAGGAATTTCATGACAGGAGACGAAAACAAGCAAAGAAATATTGTAAATAAAGGGATAGTAGAAAATGCTGAATGAGATCACAGTCAGACAATTAAGATACTTTGGCCAAACAAAAAGACAGCTTCTAGAGGGAACAGTGGAGAGGAAGCATGTAAGAGGAAAAGAATTATTTGTGGCTGGACAACATCGAGACTGGGAGAAACAGGCATAAATACATTACTAAGATGCATGTCAGGTCGTTGAGACTAATTATAACTGACCTTTAATGTGGAGATGGCACGAGGAGGAGGAGGAGGAGGCAGGGGGGGGGGAGGAGGCAGGGGGGAGGAGGAGGAGGAGGAGGAGGAGGAGGAGGAGGAGGAGGAGGAGGAGGAGGAGGAGGAGGAGCATGAACAAACGAACGAACTTTATTTTCAAAGGGTAACAAATTGGGCATGCAGGCCTGTCTTACATTCGTTCCTTTCAATCTCTCATCTTTCAGTAATGCATGATACATTCACATAGGAAAAAAACATAGTCAAACGAATGTTGTAAACATAAACAATGCATATTACCATATTATGAGACACATCCCCCGTCCACCAAACATTCCCCACCCACCCACACATACCCCCATCCACACAAACACCGAGGCACACATACATTCGAGGAGGAGGAGGAGGAGGAGGAGGAGGAGGAGGAGGAGGAGGAAGGAGGAGGAGGAGGAAGGGTAACAAACTGGGCATGCAGGCCTGTCTTACATTCGTTCCTTTCAATCTCTCATCTTTCAGTAATGCATGATACATTCACATAGGAAAAAAACATAGTCAAACGAATGTTGTAAACATAAACAATGCATATTACCATGTTATGAGACACATCCCCCGTCTACCAAACATTCCCCACTCACCCACACATACCCCCATCCACACACACACCGAGGCACACATACATTCCCCCACCCACCCACTCATACCCCACCTACACACATCACCCCACCCACACACACATCACCCCACCCACACACACATCACTCCACCCACACACACACATCCCCCACCCATCTCATAACCCACACACACTCACCCACCCACATATCCTCTACTACCCACCAACACAGCCCCAACCTCCTAGCCAAATACACATATCCCCACCCACACACACATCCTCCCGCCTACCCACACATCACTGCGCCAACCAACACATACAATCCCACACCCACCCACCCACCCCGCACCCACCCACACACACATCCACCCCCATCCCCCCAACCTACACACACTCATCACCCACCCATCCCCCAACCTAACATCTCTTAACCACACAACCCCTACCCATACACACATCCCCCCCCCCACCCCCACTCACATCTTCCACCCACACATGCATCCCCCAACCCACCCATGCATATCCCCCACCCACACACACATCCCCGCCCATACACACATGAAGATAAGAAGGACTAATTATAACCGACCTTTAATGTGGGGATGGCACAAGAAGAAGAGGAGGATACGAAGAAAATTCCAGAAAATATTTAGGTACCCATTTTCATGAGGCTGGGTCAATCCTGGGTCTGTACTGGTAGGAACAAATAATCCTGCCTCAGCTGGGAATTGGCCTGGGACTACCGTCTTGGCAAGCAAGTGCACTAACTACTGTGCCACCTCAGCTCCTAAATATAGAACATAGTCTAAAACATAAAACACACCTGATGTAGCCTAAAACATAGCCTGTGAAAACAACACAGAATTAACAAACCTGGAAGCGTTCCCTCAGTTTGTTGGTGGACATTTTGTAGTTGATCCTGGGCAGCCAGGCCTTCATGTTCTTCAATGTGACCCTAGAATCAACAAGTTCTGGAGTTAGAGACCAGAATCATCATCAAAACACAACCATCATAAAAATAACAATGAATCAAAACTAATAAAAGCAACATTGAAACAAAACAACAATAACAAAAGCAACATTGCAATTAAACAACAATGAAGGAATTCGAGAAACTTTATTTTCAAATGGTTAATAATTCAGAAAGAAGGAGCATTGGTATCAGAAATGATTGGCAATACACGAGATAGAAGACTAGACAGACATGATCACCAACGCCCCATGCCATGAAATATAAAAAGAATAATTGGGTATGCAGGCCCCTCTAACATTCTCCCTTTCTTATGCCTCTCCTTCCTTATCTCTCTCAACTTTCATTCGTACATCTCTTATCAAATTAAGCTTAAAACTTCAACAATAATAATATATATACAATTAAAGCATGAAAAATGTGCCGGAAATACACAAATATCGTTACTAAATTACTAATTAATATTATTTTTATGGTAATTGTATTGAGATAAAAGTAATATATAAAAATGATTGTAATGAAGCCAAAGTAATAAATAAAAATAACTGTAACATGGCTTAAGTAGTAAATAAAAATAATTGTGATGAAGCTAAAGTAATAAACAAAAAATATTGTAATGAGGCTAAAGTAATGAATAAAAATGATTGTACTGAGGATAAAGTAATGAATAAAGATAATCGTAATGAGGCTAAAGTAATGAATAAAATAATAATCGTTTAGTTTAGCTTAGTTTAGTCGATGAATCTACATCACAGCATACGGGTGTTAACACATAAGTGCTCAGTTCTCCTCCTAACTCAAACCTCAGCTCAGTGCATGAACTCCCTAGCACCAGCAAAGATCTTGTAATACTTTGTGTAGATTTTTAACTCAAGATTTTGCCCGGGCAGCGCCGTTAGGCTACTCTTTTTCAATTTCCAACTGCCAAGGGATTTTTTATGGCACAACAATACACTCGGGCATCCGTTCTCACTACCCAGAGACCAGGGGAAATTTTATTACTAGAAGTCCACGCGAAAAAAATCCTGGTCCTCACCGGGGCATGAACCCGGGACCTCCAGAACTCGAGGCGGACACCATACCTCGAGACCACGCAGCCCCTCAAATATAAATAATAAATAATAATTGTAATGAGACTAGAGTAATGAATAAAAATAATTGCAATGAGGCTAAAATAATGAATAAAAATAATTATAATAAGGCTAAAGTAATAAATAAAAATGATTGTAATGAGGCTAAAATAAAAATACTGCAGAAGAAGACAGAAGAATGCTGAGGTAAGATGGCCAGTTTCCTGACAAATCACCTTTCCTTCACAGTAAGTACCCAGACAATGTAGAAAATTGCCTGGTACCCATTTTTTATAAAACTGAATTGACCCTAGAGCCATACAGGTCACACACAAACATACTGCCTTTCTTGTTCATTAATAAAGTTAAAGTTAGTTGAATACCCTTTAGAGGATGTCACAGTCAACCCCAGCATTTTTGGCTGTTTGTGATTTCTTGGCAAGTTTTTGTTCAGTAGTTTGAAAGTTTTCTGAACAACCGACAATCAAACCAAAGCGATACGGACTGCTTACAAATCGCCTGCAGCTGTGTTTTAAATGTAGCATGTGGGATTGTGAATTGAGTTCATAACTCCTTTGTCACAGTGCCGGCTCATTAACCGATTCTGAGCCAAACATAAATGGATGGCGGAATAATTAGAAGTAGGGTCGTGTCACAGTTATTACTTAAGAGGTGCTAATATGGTAGCAGACATGTTGAATTAAACACAATGACAACATTTAGGTGATTATATAAGCCCATGGCAAATACAGAAAGTTCCTAAAGATGATTGATCATCCCATGGCACTTAATCAGTTAATGAAGACTGATCTCTGTGGGTGGGTGTATGTTTTCTCCCCTTCCGTTTGCCAAGATTGCTAGTCAAACTTTTTAATCAGGTTCCAGCATCCGGTCCGTAGAAACAAACCCAACTGTTTAACATAAAGGCAATAAACTAAACAGCAATAATGTGATCACTGCAACACTTACACATAGGAACCTATTTTCTCCATGAGATAGAACTCCTTCCGCAGCCATCTGTGACAGGAGAATAGAGGTAACATGTTAGAGACAGCAAAAATGAAATGACGGAGATGACATATAAAGCACAACTTTCCAGCATCATCATCATCAAGTGCCGTGCCAGCTGGTGTAGGCGTTCATGGCTCTCAACAGATCTCGGTCTTTGGTGTCCTGGATCAACTCTGCTACTTCTTCTTCTTTTTCGTTCATCCGGAGTTTTTTTCTTCGGATGTGATTGCGTTGTGCCTGTTTACAGCAGAGCTGCGTTCTTGCGCCATTAGGCAGACACATCCGACTTCTGCGGGCATTTGTTGACCGGGTTAACCTTCCCGGGGGTTTCTTAGGACGTTTGACTCTCACTGTTGTGGTGTTATCCCCCATCCCAGCTGGTTCATATAGAACAGCCAAAGATCCTGGTCAGCCCTCAAGGGAAGGCAGGGGCAGACCATGGGCATTCCCCGCCATCCAAGGAGGCTTCCATACTTGCAGAGCCAATACATAGCGCTCTGGTACTGGGCTCACCCAAGGAATCGTCACGTCCTGCACATGGCTGCTTAGCCTCACTCAACCCTGCTACTAATATTCCTCCATGCCACAGTCTCAATCCATCCAGCATCATTTTTCTTGGTCTACCTCTGCTTCTCTTCCCCTCGATCTTTCCAGTTGTCACGATGTTCTCCAATGTCTCTTCTCATCACATGACCAAAGAAAGTTGTTTGTCTCTTTCTTATTGTTGTATATAATGTTCTAGTTTCATTAGCCTCTTTCAGGCAATCGTTGTTAGTTACTCTGGTAGTCCAAGGAATTCACAACATTCGTCTGAGGAACCACATCTCTGTTGCTTCTAATTTCTTCCTAATTTGTTCATTTACATTCCAAGATTCACTGCCATACAGCAAAACTGGTTCTATATAAACCTTCCAGTAACTTTTAGGATTTAAACATAGACGCCATAAACAATATATCGCATGATTTCTTGCCTGGCATATCTCGCTGCATCTCATCAGGTGCATACTGCAGAGTTATATATCATATCAGGTGAATACACAAATAATAGTTTGGCTGAAATACTAAACACATAGCCACTGATATTGTTCACATGTGGAGAATGTTATCCCCACGGAAGTCTCAGATTTAAAAGGAAGTCCTTCTGTTTGCATAGCAACAGCTGGAATTGCATAATTGATAATTCTTCGATATATCTGAGCAAATTGATTATTGTTCGTCAAATACAGTTAAATACTTTTAGTATTACCCTTGTTATTTTGTTCTATTATTCTCTCGTTGTTCAAAAGAAGTCAGAAAGAGAATGGCCACAGTAATGAAGACGTTAATCAGCTTTAGTTGCCTATTAGTCTAGTCTTTCCTCTTGAGCATAAGGCGGCGCATAGGGCAGAAGTCCTGTCTCTCCATGCTTGGCGGTTCGCTGCTACCTGTTGTAGATCTTGGATATTTACTTGGCCATTGAATGAGCCTTCTCTAATGATGGTTCTACGCAGGGTCTCTCTTGGTCTTCCCCGTTTTCTTTTCCCTACTGGTGACCATATGAGGGCTTGGTAGGGGAGTCTTGACTTGTCCATTCTGAGTACGTGGCCGATGTAGTTCCAACGGCGTCTTCTTATGAAATTGGATACTGTATCTTGCTTAGTCTCTTGTCTTATTTGCGAATTGGTTCTGAAGTCTGTCCAGTGGATGTTTAGAAGTCTTCTAAGACATTTGTTCTCAAAATTGTCTAATTTTTTATCTAAAGCTACCATTGATTTCCAACTTTCACATCCATACGTTAACACTGGAATCACACAAGAGTTGAAGATTTTAAATTTTGTGTGTTTGCTGAGTGTCTTTGACTTCCAGATGTTTGACAGTTTATTGAAGGCACTAGATGCCAGTGCGATTCTAGATGATATTTCTGGTGTTGAGTCCCCTGTAGATGTCATTTTGCTTCCTGGGTATGTGAAGCTGTTGACTTTTTCAAGAACGTAGCTGTTCAATTTGGTGTCATCTGAACTGTTGGTAAGATCAATAGTCTTTGTTTTTGTGGTGTTAATTTGGAGACCAATTTGCCCTGAAACATTTTGGAGGTGGTTTATTTTCTCTTGGGCATCCGGGTGTGTTGAACTCAAAAGCACTATGTCGCCAGCAAATCCAGGTCTTCTAGAATTTTTTCAACCCAATGGATACCCATATTTGTGTTGTTTGTGCATTTGCGCATGACCCAATCGATAGCTATTCCAAAAAGCATTGGTGATAAGACACAACCCTGTTTCACTCCTGTTTCGACTGAGAACCAGTCAGAGTTGCCTGTTTCTGTTCTTACGCAGCAACGTGTTTCTTTGTAGAAAGATTTTATGACGTTGGTATATTTGGTAGGAAAACCATAGATGTTAAGTAGATTCCAAAGTGAAGGACGGTGGATACTGTCGAAGGCTTTTTGAAAGTCGACAAAGTTGGTGATTAATTTCGACTGGAATTCTACGGAGTCTTCAATGATTATTCTGAGGGTGAAAATGTGGTCTATGCATGACCGTTTTGGTCTGAAGCCTGCTTGTTCTTCTCTGAGCCTTTCATCTATCGCCTTTTTCAATCTCTCAAGTAACATGCTACAAAAAAGTTTTCCTGGTACTGACAATAGAGTGATACCACGCCAATTATTGCAATCAGACATATCGCCCTTTTTGGGCAGTTTGAAAATTACACCATCTTTCCACTGTTGTGGTGGGGATTCGCTTTGCCAGATTTCATTGATCAGTTGTAACAAACGTTGTAAGGTGTTCTCATCTGCTGCTTTGAGCATTTCTCCTGAGATTTCATCTTCACCAACAGCTTTGTTGTTCTTGAATTTTTTGATGGCTGCTTTAATCTCTTCCATGGTGAATGACTCGCAGGAGGCATCTAGTGGGGGCATAGTAATTTCTCCATCCAGGTTCGGCACAGTGTCAGGCTGCGGTCTATTTAATATTTCTTTGAAATGTTCTGCCCATCGTTGCTTTTGAAGGTCATCGGATAACAATTGATTGCCTTGTTTGTCTTTGATGGGTATATTTGGTGTAGGTGAGTGATTGCATAGTTGCTTCATGATATGGAATACGGCTCTGTTGTTTCCAGTTCTGGCAGCTGCTTCGGCTTCGGAGGCCAGGCTGTGAATAAAGTTCTGTTTGTCTTTTCGTGCGCTTGATTTCACCTCTTTATCCAACATAGAGTATTTTTGCTTATGGGTATCATATGTAGATGTGTCTTTTGCATAAAGAAGTGTTAGTTTTGCTTGTTTTCTTTCTTGTATCTTCGTCCAGGTGTTATCGCTTAGCCACTTCTTCTTCTGTCTTTGTACGTTGCCGACTGTTTTTGTTGCAGCATTTAGCCTATGGCAAAACACATTTCGCTGGCTAGAAAACATCTAGAAACAGAACAACATCTAGAAAAATCGAGACTTTGTAGGTGAACATCTGGTCAGGTAAGTGAATGTCAATTCCATCAAGGATGAACTGTATGTTTCGTAGAGGACTTTTGTGGTGACATTCTGGAGGCGGCATTATGCACAGTGTGCCTGAGCGGGCCGTTGTTTGTCAAGACTCCTGTCTTTTCCACTTTTCACATGGGGCAGTGGGGAACATTTTATGTGATATTCACTGGCATGGGAATGGAGCATAATGGGGATGACCCATTGCTGTGATGTTGGAACCACGTCTAATGACTAACATTTCACAATTACGAATGAAGAAAATCATGGCCTTGGAACATAAATGTTACAGAACAATTCTTAGAATATTATGGATTTTAAAAAAAAGAAGACTGACATATAACAAGATCTAAAGGCAGCAGAAAACTGGCTCATAAATAGTATCAGGGAGGTCAGCACGGCCAAATGGATAAGAGCAGTTGTTCTTAAACATCTGGTGTGCTGTCGAGGGAATGGGTTCAACCTCTATACCGGCCTGTTGGACTAAAATGTTGACTTCTCGTCCTTGACTTGGAGATGTAAATTACAAGTACCTCTTAAGTTGGAGTGGGTTAGCCTAATGGCGAGGGACACTGGTAATAGAAAAAGCTAATCCACATGCAAAAATCAGCCCAGAGCACAGAAGAAATAGCATGTGTATGGACTACGTTTGAGTTCAAAGAGAGCGAACACACAAAACACATACAAAAATAGTATCCTGTCTCAGAAGCTGATATACTGTGGCCATATTAAACATCACAGTGGATTAGAAAGAACAGTAGTGGAAGGGATGGATCCTGAAAGTAGAAGCAGCAGCCGATTAATACAAAGTTGGACACAGAACAGTAACAGATATCCTACCCTGGGCATGAAAATGCATGAGGTAGGAGTAATGAGAAAAGATTGAGTCTTTCCATATCTCCTGCCTTATACATTTTCATTGCTGAAGGTGTCCGCATTGTCCGGTGCTCATCTTCTTTCAGGAGACATGCATGCATTTGCATTCCATTACTGTTCTTGCCAAGTAACTGTGATGTGTTTAAAATGACCAAAGTATTTCAGTTTCCAAGAAATGACACTGTTTACTGTTCAGTAGTTTGCCATTGCTTTCTGAATGACCAATGCTCATACCACTGTATGAAAATCAACCAAGGCGATCAGCTTCCAACCCTGTGTTTTGACCATGGTATACGGGATTATGAATCTCATTTGCAAAACCTTCACCACAGCGCCAGCCTTCTATAGCTCACCTTCCTAGCTGGCAAAGATTAGTGTCATCTTTGTGCCAGGGCATGCGGATGTACAAGGAAATGAGCGGGCTGACAAGCTCACAGGTAAGGCTATTGTGGAGGGTGGATGAGCCACGGACCAGGCTGACATTCTGAATGCTCTACGAGAAGTAAGTCGTTTGCGAGAACTAAGTGATGACTGTGAATCTACAACCATGGTCAGGATACGAGAACAGTAAATTAAGAGAGGTTTTGCCAAACAAGAACACTACACGGGAAGCCAAAGAAGATTAATAAACCAATACAGAACTGGTGTCGTTAGCCATTACACGCTGTGGGATTTACTGAGGAGGGGATCTGAGCATTTATGGACTGAATGTTTTGATGTGCAATGAGGATGATCTGTCGACTAACTAACTCACCTCTCTAGCTGCAGCTGGTGGCAGGCCTCTTTTGTTTCCTTGACCAGATAGTCCAACCCTTTCTTCCAGTAGTTGAACTCATCATAGCTGTTTGCTGTTGGAGTACAAGGATCATGCTGATAAGCAGGATAAGCAATCATTATTTCTGATAAAATTAGGAGAACTATGACAAGTAATTCATTAATGTGCAAGATGCACTCATTGTATATAAATAATGTATGCAGGCACCTATCTGTCTTGAAAGATGACAGTTTGTTACAATGTGCTTAAAAAAAGGCATAATAACAACAAGCAATAGCAATAGCGAATGTTACTGATCAGACCAATTTGAGTGGCAAATGTTCATCCGCAATAAATGCATGTGACTACATGGACGAACGAACGAACGGGAAAAAAAACAAAAAAAACACACACACACACGTACACACACACATATATATAGATAGACAGACAGTACCATGCCCAAGTAAGCTGTTGCAGAGCTTCCCATTCCCTCTCCAAACTCATAAACCAGCCAGGCATGCAAGGCCAACACTAAATCTTCACAGAGTTCCATTAGCATGTAACCAGGTCATGCTTCAGCACAGCACAGCACATATGAGCTGGCTGAAGGTCAACATGGCTGAATAGATAAGAGCGCTTTTTCTTAAACTTCCGGTGTGCCGATGCCAAGGTAAAGGGTTCAACCCTTACACAAGTCAGTTGGACTAAAATGTTGACTTCTCGCCCTTTGCTTTGTAAATCACAAGTACCTCTGAAGTCAGAGTGGGTTCACCTGACAACGAAGGACACTGGTAATAGGGAAAGCTTATCCACACACAAAATTCAGTCCAGTGCTACATAGCGTGTATGGACTATGCTAGAGCAAAAAACAAAAATATGAGGTCACTAGAATGAGTCACAGATTAGTAATAGCCAACAGACTCTAGGTTTGAGGTATTCTATAGCCAACAGACTCCAGGTTTGAGGTATTCTATAGCCAACAGACTCCAGGTTTGAGGTATTCTATAGCCAACAGACTCCAGATTTGAGGTATTCTATAGCCATCAGACTCTAGGTTTGAGGTATTCTATAGACAGCAGACTCTAGGTTTGAGGTATTCTATAGCCAACAGACTAGGTTTGGGGTATTCTATAGACAACAGACTCTAGGTTTGAGGTATGCCATATGATGGTACACTCCACCAAAGTCATGAATGGGGTTCTTCCAGTTATGCACGGATAATGGACAAATAGGAAAGGAAGATACCATTAGTAACGTAAACAACGTCACACAACAACAAAGGACTTTCTCGGTGTGTGATTCAGAAAAGAGGACGTGTCTTCCAGAGATCCGTATGCGACTTATTCCGAGCGTCAGCGAATAGATTTTTCAGGAGAAGGGATCGATTGGCAAATGGATAATTAAGGCAGAATCCTAAACCTAGACGTGATACAACTCAGGACAGCGAAATGACAGGTCTACGCCTCAAGGAGAACATTTGGAAGAAGGCAGGGAGTTTCGTGAAATGTTAAATATTTAAACGCCGCGCCCACATCTCGGGAGCAGTTTAATAACACATGATAATCATCCTCTGTTATTTGTTCCACTCGTTACGAAAATAAAGTACGAGTCTGGTTCCTTCTTTGGAGTCGTCTGATTATTCGTCACACTGTTCAAAGGTGAGTGTTAAGACTGCGTCAAATGTCATTCTATAATCCCAATGATAAGGAAAGACATGGCATAAAGATGGGAAGCTCGCCGGTGTTTTAGAATCCAATTGTCAACAAGATTTTCCCGCAAAAGTTGTTGGTGAACAAAAACAAGATCCAACATTACAAACATGTTTTAAAAACATACAAGAACCGTCTAAACAAGCTAAACGTGGAAATTGAAAATTTTTTTTAGACAATAATATTTTGTCAAGACGGTACAATAGGGGTACAAAACACTACATACAAACAGTACTCCCAACAAAATATCGGTTAGAAGCACTGAAACTCGCTCATGATTCACCATTTGCAGGTCATATGGGTATCGCAAAAACCACCAGCAGATTACTAACACAATTTTATTGGCCTGGGTTTACCAAAGACATTACAACACATGTACGCTCATGTACATTATGTCAAATGACCACACAAAAAGGCAAACATCCGAAAGCACACGTTCAGAAAACCGATTTAGCATCACGACCATTTCAGAAAATTGATATAGATATTGTGGGTCCATTGAACACTACTACTGATCGAGGTAATAGGTTTATTTTAACCATGATTGATCTGTGTACTCGTTGGCCAGAGGCTATTCCTCTCAAACACATCACGAGTAGATCCATATTAGATTCATTGTTATCAATTTTTAGTAGAATTGGATTCCCAAGTTGCATACTATCTGATAGAGGTAGTCAATTCATATCAACAGCTACTCAAGAAGCAATGAAAATAATTGGTATTCCACAAGTATTTAGTTCTCCTTGGCACCCAATGACAAATGGGGTCAACGAAAATTATAATGGAGTCCTTAAGCGAACTCTAGCAAAAGTAGCAGCGGATAGACCAAAAGATTGGGATATTTTACTACCAGCTGTACTATTTGCGTACCGAGAGGTACCACAATCCAGTACAGGATTTTCTCCATTTGAATTAGTATACGGAGCAAATCCGCGTGGTCCGTTATTATTATATAACGATATGCTTACGAATAAGACATATGATTATCCTAAAAGAGAAGCATACGAAATGGTTACACAGTTGAGAGACAAAATCATTACAGCTTGTTAGATCGCAAAATCTGCACTAGGAAAAGCTGGAGAAAAGTACAGACAGTACGATAATAGGAACGCCAAGACAATAGTCTTGAAAGAAGAAGAAGAGGTTTGGTTATTATTACCTGATCCTCGAGACTGTTTAGTTACGTCATGGCAAGGTCCATTTAAATTGATCAAGAAAATTGGTGATGTAGATTATAGGATAGATGTAAATGGAAATCATAAAATATTTCATATAAACATGTTAAAACCATATATTCCATGGGATAACAATACATCACAAGTAACGAAGCAGATCCCACATAGAATAGCAGCAGCTTGTTGGGTTATTAATGAACAGCAAGAAGACGCTATCAAACAACAGATTCCAACACTGATAGTTAATAATGAGAGTAGTTGGCAATCTATACAAATATGCCAGGATCTATCGACACCAAAACCAAGACAAAGAAAAACTTATTGCAGCAATAAAAGAGTTTAGTACAATATTTTCCGACAAACTGGGACAAACATCACTTATCAAACATAAGATAACTTTACTCTTGAATGTCCCAGTTAAAGTGAAACCTTATCCAATCCCAATACATTATCTAGAGAAAGTTACTGCAGAGATTTCAGAACTAGATAAAACGGGGATTATAAGAAAATCTATTTCAAACTACTGTTCTCCGGTAGTAATTGTGAAAAAGAAATATGGTTCATTACGTTTATGCGTGGATTATAGAAAAGTAAATGCATTAACATTATTAGACGCAGAACCAATGCCAAACATTGATGAGTTAATCGAGGGCATGGCAAACTCGAAACTCTTTTCGAAAATTGATCTCACCAAGGGATATTGGCAAATTCCCATGGATGAAGAGTCAATGCATATTACAGCGTTCAGTACACCATTAGGTCTATATGAATGGGCATATCTTCCATTTGGGCCACAAAATGCACCAAGCACATTTATGTGTATGATGAGAAGACTACTATATGGAATTTCCAATGTAGCGACATATATGGATGATATTTGTGTGCATACTTCAGATATTGACACACATGTTAAAATCCTTAAACAGGTATTTCAGAGAATACAAAAACACGGATTGAAAGCTAAACCAAGTAAAATTGAAATAGGTTTTACTGAGATACAATTCCTTGGTCATAGAATTTCTAACGGATTTAGGAAAACTGATCCAATGGTAGTTACTAAAATTCTGAATATCAAACCTCCAACATCAAAAAAGGAATTAAGGAGTATATTAGGGCTGATTAATTATTATCAAAAGTTCATTCCTAATTTTGCTGATATGGCAGCAACATTTTCTGAACTATTAAAGAAAGGTCAGCCTACAAAAATAGTTTGGACAGATGACCATGATAAACTATTACAGCAGATAAAAACATTGTTCAGTGATTATCCTATTCTGAAATTACCTGATGTCACAAAAGATTTCATATTACAGACAGATGCGAGTTTACACGCTATTTCAGGTGTATTACTCCAATTATATGAAGGAAAGTTACATCCAATTCTTTACTTCAGTAAAAAGTTATCAGAGACACAGAGGAATTATGCTATTACCGAACTTGAAGCATTAGCATTAATTGAAAGTATTGAGAAATTTTCCAGATATCTACTTGGTAGGAAATTTCTTGTTCTTTCTGATAACAAACCCCTACAGATTTTTAAATCTGGTCATCCTAAGAACTCTAGAATTCATAGATGGTCTTTACTCTTACAAGATTATGAATTTGATATGTCACATCCCTGGAAAGGATAATAATCTTGCGGACATTCTCAGTCGATTATAGAATATACAGTAAGACTGATATATGTTATAAGTTATTCAGTTATAGTTTATTATTATTATTATTATTATTATTATTATTATTATTATTTTATAAAATATTTGAGAAATTTAATAAAGTTCAATCAAATAGCACCTAATTAATAAATGATGTTGATACAATCGGTGACTTTAAATTAATACTGTTAGGTATATATAGTATAATCAAATAGATACATGTGTTGTTAATTTACATTTATTGGCAGAGACATCTACACGGATGCAATAGCCATTAATATGTCCTGCACACTTGATGGATATTTCGACCGTCATTATTTTACGTGGAAAACTACGGTCAAGTATTTGTAGATGGTGTTGTGTAATGTTATTAATTCTGTCCAATTTTGGAACATTGGAACATTGGAACATTCGTCAAATCATTAATTAGAATTATTTAGTTAATTAATTGATTCAATTTTGTTATATTAATGTGTTACATAAATAAGTCATTAATTTCGAATGTGTATATTGATAATTAGTATTTCACTTGTAATTAAGAAACATTGAAGTAATTATTTTGTGATTTGGTGATTAGGTAAATAGTTGGGTAAGCAAGGTTTCAGCTGAACTAATTCTATGAAAGCGAACTGGGTTGCCAATCGATCCATTAAGATCTATGAATATATACGGAATCGGCTGATGGTCTAAAGATATACACACAAGTATTGGACAGTCTAACATATCAAATGGCACCATAAAATCTCGCAAGACATGGATAGTTACGTCTACCCTACCAACATATAAATATACATGGAATATATGGAGGAACAACAACAACGACCAAAAATGGAATACTGGGAAACCCATTATTACTCTCGTCCAAAACTCATGGTATGACCTAGAGTGAGGACACACTTGTCTATTAAGACAAGGTAGGGACTAATATGGTTATTAGTTGGTATGATCTCCCATGATCAGCCACACGACGTCTAATGGGGTATTAGACAGGTGGGCGTGCCCATCATATGACATTATTATTTTTTTTTTAGAGTAGATAAAGGGGGAGACTAGGAACTTTCCAGGTTTCGTTGTTAAAGGTTAATGCATATGTTTGCAAAGTAATACATATATCCATAGAAAAAAAAATGAAAACATTTTTTTTATCTAGGAGGGGGCATTATGCCATATGATGGTACACTCCACCAAAGTCATGAATGGGGTTCTTCCAGTTATGCACGGAAAATGGACAAATAGGAAAGGAAGATACCATTAGTAACGTAAACAACGTCACACAACAACAAAGGACTTTCTCGGTGTGTGATTCAGAAAATAGGACGTGTCTTCCAGAGATCCGTATGCGACTTATTCCGAGCGTCAGCGAATAGATTTTTCAGGAGGAGGGATCGATTGGCAAATGGATAATTAAGGCAGAATCCTAAACCTAGACGTGATACAACTCAGGACAGCGAAATGACAGGTCTACGCCTCAAGGAGAACATTTGGAAGAAGGCAGGGAGTTTCGTGAAATGTTAAATATTTAAACGCCACGCCCACATCTCGGTAGCAGTTTAATAACACATGATAATCATCCTCTGTTATTTGTTCCACTCGTTACGAAAATAAAGTACGAGTCTGGTTCCTTCTTTGGAGTCGTCTGATTATTCGTCACACTGTTCAAAGGTGAGTGTTAAGACTGAGTCAAATGTCATTCTATAATCCCAATGATAAGGAAAGACATGGCAAGGTACTCTATAGACAACAGACTCTAGGTTTGAGGTATTCTATGGACAACAGACTCCATCCATCCATCATGTGCCATATCGGTAAGCATGGGCGGTCATGTTTTGCCATCTCACTCGATCACCAGAGTCATGGATCAGCTCCGTGTTTCTGTCTCGACCATGCCATGTGGCCTTGCCATCCAGGTATTTGCTTCTAGGTCTTCCCCTTGGTCTGTTCCCTTCGATCTTGCCAGTTGTCACCAAGTTCTCCAATTTATTTCTTCTCATAACATGCCCAAAAAATTTTGACTTTCTACGTCTAATGTCTCTAATCATTTTAGGATCTTCATCTGTTTCTTGAAGGACTTGTTCATTGGTCTTTCTGGCTGTCTATGGTATTGTTTGCATTTTCCTCAGAAACCACATTTCTACAGCCATCAGATGTTTTTCAGCTTGACTGCTCATTGTCCAAGCTTCACATCCATATAAAAGTACAGGTTTTATGTAGCACCTCAACACTCTTTTTCTCATTTCAAATGACATCTTTTTATTGGTCAGTATGTTTTTCATCTTGCTAAAGGCTACTTTTGACATGGCGATTCTTGATCTAATCTCTTCAAGGCATCTCCCATCAGATGTTATTACTCAAGGTTTGAGGTATTCTATAGACAACAGACTCCAGGTTTGAGGTATTCTATAGACAACAGACTCCAGGTTTGAGGTATTCTATAAACAACAGACTCCAGGTTTGAGGTATTCTATAGACAACAGACTCCAGGTTTGAGGTATTCTATAAACAACAGACTCTAGGTTTGAGGTATTCTATAAACAACAGACTCCAGGTTTGAGGTATTCTATAGACAACAGACTCCAGGTTTGAGGTATTCTATAAACAACATACTCCAGGTTTGAGGTATTCTATAGACAACAGACTCCAGGTTTGAGGTATTCTATAGACAACATGTTCCAAATTTCAGGTATTGCTTGCTTGCTTGTGTTCGCTGGCTGTGAACTTCAGCGTGAAGTCCTGTATGTCAGATGAAGACATCCTGTTGTCCAACATCAGTGTGATGTCATACCGGACCTGAGGTTTGCATGAGTATCCGTTGTCCCATGTCTGCATTAATGGTATGCAGACTGATGGTTCCTCGCCTTGCAGGCAGAAACTCTCCGGCTTCGGAGAAATCATCAATCCTACTGATGTTAGCCAGGTCCCCGAAGGGACCCGTTGCCCAGGACGCACGGCGTGGACGTGTCAGCAGGTCTTGGCCAGTATAGATCCCGGCACTGGTGCCTTGGAAACACCTCTGCGTCCCTTTCAGGTATTCTATAGACAAAATAACGCTGTGAGAATATAAACAAATGACAAATAAGAGACAAATACAGGCCATTTACCTACCTACTACAGACAATGATTTCAGCTTGAAATCATTCCCATAATACACGGTAAAACTCAAGCGAATGTCCACCTTTTTGGCTTCGTCTGGCCACTTTTCAAAATCTCTCGAGTTTTTCCCACTGCGAAACTCTTTTACGTCTCTGAGATTTGCTGGACAGAAGATGTATGTATTATTGTGTGGACAAAATATGCATAAATCGACAAATGTAAGCTGTATTTATTGGCTGCATGTAAAACATGTATTTATTTGTTCAAAGAAAGATGTAGTTTATGTGTTGAATGACAGATCTTTTCCTTCTCACCTTTACGTGTCCATATTCATTACTGTGTATGATTACTATCATTACTACCTCTCATTGGAGAGGTTTCCATGAATCTCATTTCCATCACAGAATAAGTTTCCTGACATCTCTTATTTCTACTGATGGAGATGCTTCTGTGTATCTTATTTACACTGACAGAGACGATTCTGTGTATCTTATTTACACTGATGGAGATGCTTCTGTGTATCTTATTTACACTGATGGAGATGCTTCTGTGTATCTTATTTACACTGATGGAGATACTTCTGTGTATCTTATTTATACTGATGGAGATGCTTCTGTGTATCTTATTTCTACTGATGGAGATGCTTCTGTGTATCTTATTTACACTGATGGAGATGCTTCTGTGTATCTTATTTACACTGATGGAGATGCTTCTGTGTATCTTATTTACACTGATGGAGATGCTTCTGTGTATCTTATTTACACTGATGGAGATGCTTCTGTGTATCTTATTTCTACTGATGGAGATGCTTCTGTGTATCTTATTTCTACTGATGGAGATGCTTCTGTGTATCTTATTTCTACTGATGGAGATGCTTCTGTGTATCTTATTTACACTGATGGGTGATTATGTGTATCTTACTTACACTGATGGGTGATTATGTGTATCTTATTTACAATGACAGATGATTCACTCTGTATCTTATTTACACTGACAGAGACGATTCTGTGTATCTTATTTACACTCATCTCATCTCTCATCATGTTCCTCTTGTACCTTGCGGTGTCGAGGTGAAGTATAAACTTTGTGAGAGTGCCCGGTTATGGGCTTCGTATATCGACATTCCCATGGATTCTGTTATTCCCTCAGTCCAACGTTTACGTGGTCGGCCTCTTCCTCTGTTTCCATCTGGTCTGTACATCATTGCTTGTTGTGGCATGCTGTTGACTGGTAGCCTACTTGCATGGCCAAACCATTTGACTTGCTGCTTTCTAATAAAATCTAGAGCAGCTTTAACCCCTACTTTAGTCCTGATTTCTTCATTTCTGATCTTATCTCTTCTTGATACGTTGAGTATTCTTCTCAGAAACCTCATTTCTGTTGTTGTGATTTTTCTTTTCTCTTTTTCTGTCATTGTCCAGGTTTGGCATTGGTAGCAGAGAGTTGGTAGGAAGATTGTGTTGTAAAGTGCTTTCTTAGTAGTTATTGATACATGTTTGTTCTTTAGTATTGGTGCCATTTGTCCAATGAGTTGATTTGCCTTATTGCACCTATTTTCGATCTCGTCTTCTGATCTGCCATTTGATGATATTATACTTCCTAGGTACTTGAAGCTCTTTACTTGTTTCAAGGGATGTTCGTTTAGGTGAATTGTTGCTGTTTGTTCTTCTTTAGTTATAGTCATTACCTCTGTTTTGCTTGTGCTAATTTTCATGTTATGTTCCCTACACATTTCGTTTAGACTATTCATGTGGTCTTGTAATTCAGCTTCTGATTTTGCTATTAGTGCTTGGTCGTCCGCAAACAGGAGTTCTCTAATGGTTAGATTTGCAGATGGTTCTTCTTCTGTGTTCTCGTCATGCAGGTATTCTTGCTGTCTCTGCTTGGCTGGTTTCTTTACATATGTTGTCTATATATGTTATGAACAAGAGAGGGGACAGGACACAACCTTGTCGTACTCCAGATCTTATGGTGAAGGGTTCTGAGTGTTCTCCAGTTGCTCTCACTATGCATTCACTGTTGTTGTATAAACTTCTGCATAGGTTTGTTAGATGTGTACTCACTCCATATTGTTTAAGGATTTCCCACAGCTTGTTTCTATCTACCCTATCAAATGCCTTTTCTTGGTCGACAAAGGCTAAGTAGAGTGTTTCATTGAATTCAATTGATTTTTCTATAAGTTGTCTAAGAGCAAAAATGGCGTCTGTGCATCCTTTGTTTTTCCTAAATCCAAGCTGCGTTTCGCTTAGCTGGGGTTCTAAAGTAGTTCGTAATCTTTTTTCAAGAATTTTGCAAAATATTTTCCCAGTATGACTCAACAGTGAAATGCCTCTGTATTGTGTGCAATCTCTTTTGCTGCCTTTGTTTTTCCAAATTGGGATAATTATGGCATTTCCCCAGTCTCGTGGTGTCTGTTGTTCTACCCAAACATGGTTGAATAGTCTATGTAGCCAAGCTGTTCCTACTTCCCTTGCTGCTTTAATTAGTTCATTTGGTATTTCATCCTGTCCTGGTGATTTGTTTAATGGGGCTAATCTGATGGCTTCTATAATTTCTTCTTTTAGTATGTCTGGTTCTAGTTCCTCGGTGACATCTGTGTAGGTCTCTTGAATTCCTGTGACATCTGATGGGATGTTGAGAAGTTGTTCGAAATACTGCTTCCATCTTATTAGGATCTGTTTTTGTTCACTTATTGGTTCTCCATTTTCGCTGTTAATTATTTCAGTTGGGTCAAAGGGTTCTCCTCTGGTTCGCATTGCACTTATCTTTTTGTAGAAGTTTCTGGTTGCCTCCTTGTAGTTTTTATTTAGGGTTTCTCCATACTCTTCCCAGTCTTTTTGTTTTTCCCTCTTTACTATTCTACTCACATGTCTTCTCGCTATTCTGTATTCTCTGTAATCACATTCCTGTTTGCTCTTCAACCACTTTTTATATTTTTCCTTTTTTTCTTTTACCGCTTTCTTTACTTCTGCGTTCCACCAACTTGTTATTTTCTTTATCCGTGTTTTGCGTTTTTTCGTGGTTCCGCATGTTATTTTTGCAGTATTTAAAATGCTTGATTTGAATATCTCCCATTCTTCTTCCACTGTTTTTCTTTCCGTAGGTAATTTTACAAAGAGTTCAGTTAGTTCTTTCTCATAATTTTCCCTTACTGCCTCGTCTTTAAGGTTTTTTAAGTTTACTGATTCGCATGGCATGTATTTTCCTGCTCTTTGTCTTCTTCTTCTAATGGTTCTTATTGTGGCAACGACTGCTTTATGATCTGTGTTTATACTGAAATTGGGCACTGCTCTTGCATCTAATATATTTCTCTTTCTGTTATTTCTTGTTAATATAAAATCAATTTGGCTTTTAGTATCTAGATTGTTCCATTTATACCAGGTGTATACTTGCGAATCTTTATGTTTATAGAATGTGTTTGTTATATAGAGGTCATGTTGGCTGCAAAGCTCTATCAGTCTACTTCCGTTATCATTCCTTTCATTTTGCTGATCTCCAAATGCTCCCAGGTGTTTTTCTATGCCCACTCTGTTATGTCCTAGTCTTGCATTGAAGTCTCCCATAACTATGATGTTGTCTTGCTTATCTATTTTGTTTAGCACATCATGTATGTCTTCGTAGAAGTCCGTTTATACTTCTTGGTTTTTCTACGAGCAGTATTATTTACACTGATGGGTGATTATGTGTATCTTATTTACAATGACAGATGATTCACTCTGTATCTTATTTACACTGACAGAGACGATTCTGTGTATCTTATTTACACTGATGGGTGATTATGTGTATCTTATTTACAATGACAGATGATTCACTCTGTATCTTATTTACACTGACAGAGACGATTCTGTGTATCTTATTTACACTGATGGGTGATTATGTATATCTTATTTACAATGGCAGATGTTTAACTCTGTATCTTATTTACACTGACAGAGACGATTCTGTGTATCTTATTTACACTGATGGGTGATTATGTATATCTTATTTACAATGACAGATTATTCTCTCGTATCTTATTTACACAGACAAGTGCTTCTTTGTCATCTTATTTACACTGATAGAGATGTTTGTGTGTATCTCTTATTTACACTGACAGAGATGTTTGTATCTCTTATTTACACTGACAGGGATGTTTGTGTGTATCTCCTATTTACACTGACAGAGATGTTTGTGTGTATCTCTTACTTACACTGACAGAGATGTTTGTGTGTATCTCTTACTTACACTGACAGAGATGTTTGTGTATATCTCCTATTTACACTGACAGAGATGTTTGTGTATATCTATTTACACTGACAGAGATGTTTGTGTGTATCTCTTACTTACACTGACAGAGATGTTTGTGTATGTGTATTTCTTATTTACACTGACAGAAATACCACTCTGTATCTCCTATTTACACTGACACAGATGCTTCTCTGCGTCTCTTATTTCTACTGGCGGAGATCTCTCTCTCTCTCTCTCTCTCTCTCTCTCTCTCTCTCTCTCTCTCTCTCTCTCTCTCTCTCTCTCTCTCTCTCTCTCTCTCTCTCTCTCTCATTTGACAATGATTTTTTTCTATGTGAAAGTAACATGCACAATTAATGAACGAAAGATGAGTGATTGGAAGGGCCGAATGTAAGACAGGCCTGCATGCCCAATTTGTGACCCTTTGAAAATAAAGTTTGTTTGTCCGTACTCTCTCTCTCTCTCTCTCTCTCTCTCTCTCTCTCTCTCTCTCTCTCTCTCTCTCTCTCTCTCTCTCTCTCTCATTTGACAATGATTTTTTTCTATGTGAAAGTAACATGCACAATTAATGAACGAAAGATGAGTGATTGGAAGGGCCGAATGTAAGACAGGCCTGTATGCCCAATTTGTGACCCTTTGAAAATAAAGTTTGTTTGTCCGTACTCTCTCTCTCTCTCTCTCCCCTGCCTTTTATCTCTCAATGAAGCACAAGCCTTAATCAACTCACGCCAAGTCAGTTACAGATTTATTCATGACATGGATCTTGCAGTTGAAGTGTTTTACAAGATGCGGCAGTGTCCCACCTCAACCGTCTTTAGTCACCCGTGGCTACGTGCCAATGTTCTCCCCACATATTAATCTTTGTCTCTAATTCTCTTCTCCGTGTGTTTTAAAGTCTCTCTCTCTATTTCAACTGCAAGATCTGCAGAATCCAGTGCAGTTCATGCTGGAAACAAAATTGCAGATGTAGGCTGACTTATAACAAATGAAAAGAAAAGAAGAAGAGGGAGAATAGGAAGATGAAGAAGAAGAAGAGGACGACAAAGAAGAGGAAGAAGAAGAAGAAGAAGAAGAAGAAGAAGAAGAAGAAGAAGAAGAAGAAGAAGAAGAAGAAGAAGAAGAAGAAGAAGAAGAAGAAGAAGAAGAAGAAGAAAAGGAAGAAGAAGAAAAGGAGGAGAGGGAGAGGTATATGGAGAAGAAGGAGGAGGAAGAAGAAGAATGAATACTTGTTTTACATTCCACATCCACACTATATCCAAGAGAACACTTCAAATCCACATACCAATCCCTTCTGGGCGACAGGCCTCGCGTTTGATCCACATCAGCTGCCGACTCTCCAGCTTGACCTTCAGTGTGCGTCGTTCGGGCCGCTTTCTGTAGAAGAATATTGTTGTGACCAAGCCCATCTCCAGAAGTCGCATGACCTCAACAATGTCAGGGGTCGGTGGCCCTCCATTGACCATTACTGATGAGGCCATTGTGCAGAAAGCTATAGTGTTTTAAATTCTGGAATGAGGAAAATACAAAAGAAATCAAAATCTTGTTATTTCAAATCAACGGTAGCTAAAATGTAGAGCCATGGTGGCATAGTGTTTAGTGCGCTTGCCTGATGAGATAGAAGTCTGGGATCAAACCCCCAGCAGACGCAGGATTATTTTTCCTATCAGTACAGCTCTGGGATTGACCCATCCTGATAAAAATGGGTACAGACAAATTTCAAAATTTATCAGAAATTGTCTGGGAATGAAAGCTGATAAGGAAGAAAACTGGTCACTTCACCTCATTATGCCATGGCCTGGAGTATGTATATCCTATATACTAGACTATACAAGGATAATGTTGGCATTCCTGGTCTCTGTAATACCATTTCAAGACACTCTGAACATCTCACTAAAAGCTTTTGGAATGCATCACAACACTTGGGAGACTGCTACCAAAGACCGAAATTTGTGGTGGAACGGAGCAATATGGGGGTAACCCTTTGCCGTGAATTTAGAACCGCAACTAACTAACTAACAATGATATCCCATGTTGTAGGGTCACTGAGGTTATGAGGTCAAGATCAGACCTCAAACTGGCCAAGACCTTGGAGCACCTCAAAGTGATGATGCCTATTCCTTGGACCACAATGCCTCTTTGCAGCTATGTAGTTCCAGTACCGGTCTTGCATTCTAAGGGAATGAAAGCTCTGTAACACAATTCCCATGCAGGTGATACTTCAATACTGAGTTATGAGAAGAATCTCAACATCAGCCATGGCTCTGACAGATGCATGCTCTTTTCTAAGCTCAAGACCTCAATTTCAACATAGCAGACTTAAAGAATTATACAATCTTACAGGGGATTAGAAATCAACCAATCAGTCATTGCCTGCTGCTACCAATACACTCTCTCTCTCTCTCTCTCTCTCTCTCTCTCTCTCTCTCTCTCTCTCTCTCTCTCTCTCTCTCTCTCTCTCTCTCTCTCTCTCTCTCTCTCTCTCTCTCCTCCCTGTTCTTCTACTAATGAAAGCAAATGTTAATGAAAGCATGCGTGCCACTGTAGTTTCACTATTTCTCTTCCTGAATATCCCCCCTCCCCACCACCACCACCACCTCACAGCACAGCCAGGTGCATATTGTATGACTCAGCATGAGAAATAACTTCCAACTGGCAACATCTGCAATTCCACATTACCTGGAGGCAGCAGGTTCAAATCCCAGTGTGGTCACACAACAGCTTCCAATGTTTATATTATCTAATGTGTCTTCTGATCACCTCTTTCCTTTATTTCTATACATCAGTATCCATGAATGTATTTCTCAGGCTCCTTCAATGGCCTCGGAGATTCCCAGCAATTGAATGACTGGATAACTCTATGGAGCCGTCAACAAAATCACTGTGTGACCACACTGTAGCTTTCAATGTTTGTAATTTACGTCCATAAGTCAAGAATGAGAAGTAAACCTTTTAGTCCAGCTGACTGGAATAAGGGCTGAACCCACTACCTCAGCATCAGAAAATGTGAAGTTTAAGAGCACACACTCTTATCCATTCAGCCATGCTGACTTCACTGGATGCATGAAAGCAACGCCACAAGTTGGTTCCTAAACAGGTTCGGACGACAAAAGTTATCCATCACTTCCACCCACTCTGTTCTACCTGAGCTACCCGAAGGAATAAGGTAATGGATAAACTACCTCACATTGCAAAATACCTGACAATGATGAGGTTGATGGGCTGGCACAGAAAGGTGAAAGACTATCTCAGCCATTTATAGACAACCTATTATGAGACCAAGAGATTTATTTTAAAAAGTGTATATAAAACTAAGAGGCAATCAGAGCATCCAGGCCCACTGGAAAGATAATGCATATTACCAACTTAGCTGAAGTGAACAAGTAGCAATCGTCAGACTCCACACAGGAAATAACAGGCTGAAATACCACTTGTGCAATAAACTAAAAATAGGAGATGTTGATGCATGTAGCTGTGAAACTAGTAAAATTACGGCTGAACATTTGCTGCAAGTGTCCAACATCTGCAGAACAGACAAATTTCTTTGACCCGATCCATTTTAGGACAAACTAAGGAGATATCAACAACCTCAACTTTACTGCAGTTTTTTTTAAACATATTATCAGGATGAAATCTGATGGTGTGAGAAGAATGAATGAACGAATTAACAAACTATTTTCAAAGGGTCACATTTTGGACAAGCAGGCTGTCTTACATTCGGCCCTTCCAGTCACTCATTTATCCTACACCAGTTATCTATCATGAATGTTATATTTACACTTGAAAAGATCAGAAGCAAACATTGTAAAATGAATGCTGTAAACACACATGAAACAAAACATTCATATTTCAACATTATGAGACAGGCAGGCAGACAGACACACACACACATATATACAGACACCTACTACAGATGTACACACACATACATACATGCATTCATACAAATATGCATTCATACAAGAAGCATAAGAAGAAAAGTACCACTAACAGCATAGTCAGTTGGGTCTGATAGGAGGAAGGGGGTGATTACTGAACAACAACTAAAAAAGAAACTGATAAGACAGTGACACCAACATACAAGCATTCAGCGTAATTGACAAGTTTATCTATTGCGATATGATTTCAGGTCTATCATAAACTCATAAGCAAGCATTTTTCTATGACCACACAACGTTGTTAGATAAAGTTGTCAGGAGAAACTCAACAATGCACACTTCACCGTCAGCTGAACCAGCTGATAGAGCATGGGCATCTGTCATAGAGTTTTTAGCAAATTCATCATTAGTTAATCATTAGTCACAGTTCCAACTTCCTGGCAAAAGTTCAACCCATAATGCTCCGTTCCTGTGCCAGTGAGTATCATTCAAAATGCTCCTCACTGTCCCACGTGAAAAGTGTAACAGCACAAACCAACAACATGCTCAGGCATACATAAGGCCGCTGCCAGAATGTCAACAGAACAGTCCACCACTAAAATTACAGTTCATCGTCGATGGAAGCGGCAGACAGTAGAATTCATCAGTTAATGGTAATGAAGAATCAACATGACAGTACTCCAGGTAAAGCCACGCATGTACCATATCCCTCAGTAGATGTTGCAAAATGTAGATGTTAATCATTCCAGTACCACATTGGTTATAGATACAGGTTTGTCTTCTTATATGTTGCTTCTTGTTCGAACTACACTTAAATCCAAACACCTGCATCCATAAACAGTTCTTTCACTCCAACCTCGTCTCTGACTCCAGGCTTGCTCTTACACTCAAACTCTGCATGCAACCTCACCGCGATCTGTGTCCCTGCATCTTGACCCAAGCCCCAACTCCTAAAGTCGCAGACTCATACCAGTCCTTGCCCCTTTACCCCACTAGCTAGCTGTACGCATTCTCATATCTCAATCCACCCTCTGACACTACATGCATTCTTTCACCCTTATCCACAACACCACACCCGACTGACCCGGCACTTAGTTCTGCAATCACATTCTTCTGTCCCAGCTCCCATCGTAACCCATAAAGTGACTTCACATTAAAGAAGGGGCTAAAGTTGTGAAATTCTTCTGTCCTCTCACATTCGCCCACGACTAGCCCACAATCATGTCCTCTCACATTCACCCACCCTAGCCCACAATCTTCTGTCCTCTCACATTCACCCACCTCTAGTCCACAATCTTCTGTCCTCTCACATTAACCCACCTCTAGTCCACAATCTTCTGTCCTCTCACATTCACCCACAACTGGCCCACAGTCTTGTCCTCTCACATTCACCCACCCCAAGCCCACAATCTTCTGTCCCCTCCTTGCATTCACCCACACCTAATCTTCTGTCCTCTCACATTCACCCACAACTGGCCCACAATCTTGTCCTCTCACATTCACCCACCCCTAGCCCACAATCTTCTGTCCCCTCCTTGCATTCACCCACCCCTAGCCAACAATCTTCTGTCCTCTCAAAGTGACCCACCCCTAGCCCACAATCTTCTGTCCTCTCACATTCACCCACAACTGGCCCACAATCTTGTCCTCTCACATTCACCCACCCCTAGCCCACAATCTTCTGTCCTCTCACATTCACCCACCCCTAGCCCACAATCTTCTGTCCTCTCACATTCACCCACCCCTAGCCCACAATCTTGTCCTCTCACATTCACCCACCTCTAGCCCACAATCTTCTGTCCTCTCACATTCACCCACCCCTAGCCCACAATCTTCTGTCCCCTCCTTGCATTCACCCACCCCTAGTCCACAATCTTCTGTCCTCTCACATTCACCCACCCCTAGTCCACAATCTTCTGTCCTCTCACATTCACCCACCTCTAGTCCACAATCTTCTGTCCTCTCACACCCCTTCACTCACTTCTACCCACTAATACCCACAAATATATGTTTACATCTAAAAGTATGGGATAATTAGCATACAAAGTCATTTCTATTCCTAATTTGGTCAAGATGACATAATATCAGGATGAGAATTATACTAAATCATTATTCATCAGTTTTCTGTCATCACCCTACAAAATAATTGTATACCCTTATGACTGTAGCCAGCTCCATGGTGAAGAGGTTATGTCTGCACTTCGTGATCCTGCATACCTGCGTTTGAAACACAGCTGCGCGCTTTTTGGCAGTAGACTGTGTAGTGTTGGTTTTTTATGAAATGGTATGGGGGCGTTTCATTCAGAAAGCAATGGCAAACTACTAAACGTAAACTTGCCAAGAGATCACAACAGAAACTGCTGATGTTGACTGCAACGACCTGTAAAGGATATGTAACTAACTTTTTTTTAAACTTATGATATGACTATATTGAGTGAGCTTTAAAATATAATAATTTCACTCAAATGGCAGATGAGTATTATAAAATAATTATATTACTCTGTTTACCTTATGATGAATTGTTCTTGCCAGTAAAGTAATATTAATTTAATTAATTTAATTAAAAACCTCAGCTTAGAAGTGCCTGCAGAGGACAGTGCAATGCAATATCAATGAGTTCAGACTACTTGAATGAGGTACTGTTTGTTATCCAACTATGAAGGTTTCATAATTTTAAGTATATTAATGAAACATTTAAAGATTAGATACTCACATTTTATTTATATTTATTGTTTTGTAATTAATGTAACTTTCAATATAATATAATGCAACAATTGAAATGTTGAACAGGTTACTTAATTTGACAGCATGAATATTTTTTTACAAGTCACTAAGTCGGCTAAAGAACCGATAAAGCGTGTCCTTAGTAGGCCAATTAACGGTAGCATTCATTAAAACTATCATTGTATCAACTCACTCACATCCCGACAACCCCACGAAAAGCACTCTCAGAGTTCTCACTGTCACTTTCACTTGACTCAGCCCTATAAATAACAAAAAATAAACAAACAAACATACGGCGGTTTTAACCCACCTCAATTTCACGAATGTGTAAAGTTCAGTTTTCTATAATATCCCAGTCACAAGTACAATATAACACTTGGGGGATGTGAATACAATACAGTTAATAACGCAAACATTTTGCTATCTCGGCAACAGTTTGCAGCAGAAGGCTAGCTGCCATCTTTCACTTCCGGGTGCACAAGTGTTGGAGGGGAGACTATCATCCTGTCAGCCTGTTTTTGGCAGAATTTGGTTCTATAACCAATTGGTTGCCTGTCCGTTACAGGACGTCACTATCAATCCCAGTATTGGAGTCAGCACGAATAAGAACGCGCGTTCTTAAACATCCTATGTGCTGATGCCGAGATAAGGCTTTCAACCAATACACTGACAGTTGGACTAAAATGCTGACTTCTCGTCCTTGACTTGAGGACGTAAATTACAAGTATCTCTGAAGTCGGAATGGGTTCGTCTGATGACAAGGGACATCTTATATATAAATTAGGATGTGTGTGGATATGTATGTCTGTATGTCTGTATGTCCTTTATACGTTCGCGAACGGCCCATCCGATTGAGATGAAATTTTCTACACGCCTTCCTTTCATTCCAGCGCTGCCAACTGTCGTATTTTTTTTTCTTCTTCCTCCTCCTCCCTCCTCCCCCTCCCAAAATACGTGCGTAAATATATGATGATGATGATGAAAGAATCCCCGAACCAAAACGCTAGGGAAAGGGAAGAAAATGACGTGACTACACAGAATCGTCACACGGCAATCATCATCATCAAGTGCCGTGCCGGCTGGCGTAGGCGTTCATGGCTCTCCGTAGATCTCGGTCTTTGGTTTTCTGGATCAACTCTGCTGCTGATATTCCTCCATGCCACGGCAATATCAATAACAATTCATCTTTTTATGTGTAAGGAAGTTATCTACAGTCGTGTAGAAGGGAAGAACAATCAATGGAAGGACCGAAATCACAGAACCTAGACGAGTATGAATTTGGAATGGCGAACTCCCTCCTCCTCTCTTCTCCTCCTCCCTCTACCTCCTCCCCTCCTCCTCCCTCCTCCTCCCTCTACCTCCTCCCTCCACCCTCCTCCTTTTCCTCCTCCCTCTACCACCTCCCCTCCTCCCCTCCCTCCTCCTTCTCCCTCTTCCTTCTCCCTCTTCCTCTCCCCTCCTCCTCCATCCTCCTCCCTCCTACTCCCTCCGCCTCCTCCCCCTCCTCCCTCCTCTTCCCTCCTCCCCCCTATCACTCCTCATCCCTCCTCCTCCCTCCTCCTCCTGCCTCCCTCCTCCTCCTCCTGCCTCCTTCTCCCTCAGCATCCTCCCTCCTCCACCCTCCTCCTTCTCCCTTCTTCTCCCTCTTACCTCTTCCTCCTCCTCCTACCTCCTCCCTCCTCCTCCTCCTCCCTCTACCTCCTCCTCCTCCCTCCACCCTCCTCCTCCTCCCTTCTCCTCCTCTTCCTCCTCCCTTTCCTTCCTCCTCCTCCCTCTACCTCCTCCTCCCCCTACCTCCTTCCTCCACCCTCCTCCTCCTCCTCCTCCTCCTCTTCCACCTCCCTTTCCTTCCTCCCCTCCTCATTCTCCCTCCTCCTCCCTCCTTCCTCTCCCTCCTTCCTCCTCCTCCTTCCTTCTTCTCCCTCCGCTTCCTCCCTCCTCCTCTCCCCTCCTCCTCCCTCCTTCCCCTCCTCCCTCCTCCTCCCTCCTTCTCCCTTCTTCTCCTCCTCTCCCCTCCTCCTCCTACCCTCTTCCTCTTCCCCTCCCCCTCCTCCATCTCCCTCCTCCATCCTCCTCCTTCCTCATCCCTCCTCCTCCCTCTTCCTCCCCCTCCTCCCTCTCCCTCCTCTTCCTCCTCCATCTTCCTTATCCCTCTTCCTCCTCCTCCTTCTTCCTCCTCCTTCCTCCTCCTTCCTTCTCCTCCCTCCTCCTCCCTCTTCCTCCTCCTCCTACCTCCTCCCTCCTCCTCCTCTCTCCTATTCCCTCCTCCCTTTTCCTCCCTCCTCCTCCTCCCTCTGCCTCCTCCTCTCCACTCCTCCTCCTACCCTCTTCCTCTTCCCCTCCCCCTCCTCCCTCTCCCTCCTCCACCTACCTCCATCCTCCTCCTAATCCCTCCTCTTCCTTCCTCCCCCTTCCTCCTCCCTCTTCCTCTTCCCTCCTCCTCCTTCTCCCTCCTCCTCCCTCCTCCCCTCTCTTCTCCCTCCTCCTCCCTCTCTTCCTCCTTTCTCCTCATCCCTCCTCTTCCCTTCTCCTCCTCCTCCCTCCTCCTCTTAATCCCTCCTCCTCTACCTCCTCCCTCTACCTCCTCCCTCCTCCTTCCTCCTCCTCCTTCCTCCACATCCCTCTTCCTCCCTCCTCCTTCTCCCTCCACCTCCTCCCTCCTCCTCCTCTCTCCTCCTCCTCCCTCCTCCTCCCTCTCCCTCCTCCCTCCTCCTCCTCCCCCTCCTCCTCCTGCGTTCTCCTCCTCCCTCCTCCTCCTCCTCCTCCCTCCTCCCTCTCCCCTCCTCCTCCCCCTCCTCCTCCCTCTTCCTCCTCCCTCCTCCTCCCCCTCCTCCTCCTGCGTTCTCCTCCTCCCTCCTCCTCCTGCGTTCTCCTCCTCCCTCCTCATCCTTCTCCCTCCTCCCTCATCCTCCTCCCCCCTCCTCCCTCTCCCATCCTCCTCCCCTTCCTCCCTCTTCCTCCTTCCTCCTCCTCCTCCTCCTTCACCCTCCTCCTCTCTCCTCCTCCCTCCTCCTTCCTCCTCCCTCCTCCTCCCTCCTCATCCCTGTTCCTCCTCCTTCTCCCTCCTCCTCCCTCCTCCTCCTTCTCCTCTTTCCCCCCTCCTCCTCTTAATCCCTCCTCCTCCCTCCTTCTCCCTCCTATTCCTCCCTCCTCCTCCTCCCTCCTCCACTATCTTCCTCCTCCCTCCTCCTCTCTCTTCCTCCTCCTCCCTCCTCCTACCTCCTCGCCCTCCTCTTCCTTCCTCCTTCGCCCTCCTCCTCCATTCTCCTCCTCCCCCTCCTCCCTCTCCCTCCTCTTCCTCCTCCATCCTCCTCCTCCCTCTTCGTCCTCCTCCTCCTTCTTCCTCCCGCCTCTTCCTCCCTCCTCCCCCTCCTCCTCCTCCTCCCTCTCCTCCTCATCCCTCCTCCTCCCTTCTCCTCCTCCTCCCTCCTCCTCCTCCCTCTACATCCTCCCTCCTCCCTCCTCCTCCCTTCACATTCCTCCTCCTCCCTCTTCCTACTCCTCCCTCCTCCTCATCCCTTCTCCTCCCTCCTCCTCCTTTCTCCTCCTCCTCTCTCCTCCTCCCTCCTCCTCCTCCCTATACCTCTTCCCTCCTCCTCACTTCACATTCCTCCTCCTCCCTCTTCCTCCTCCTCCCTCCTCCTCCTCCCCCTCCTCCTCTTCCCTCCTCCCCCCCCTTCCTTCTCCTCCCTCCTCCTTCTCCCTCCTCCTTCTCCCTCTTCCTCCTCTTTCTTCCTCCCTCTTCCTTCTCCCTCCGCCTCCTCCCTCCTCCTACTCTCTCCTCCTCCTCCCTCCTCCTCCCTCTCCCTCCTCCTCCCTCTCCTCCTCCTCCTCCCTCCTCCTCCTGCGTTCTCCTCCTCCCTCCTTCTCCCTCCTCCTCCCTCTTCCTCCTCCCTCCTCCTCCACCCTACTCCTCCCTCCTCCTCCTAATCCCTCCTCCTCCCTCCTATTCTTCCCTACTCCTCCTGTCTCCTCCTCCTCCCTCCTCCTCCCTCCTCTTCCCTCCTCCACCTCCCTCTTCCTCCTCCCTCCTCCATTTACCCAAGACAGACAGACAGACAGATAGTCGGGAACGGGAACTTATATGACTACTTATATGAATTAAATGAGATGCTCCCCACCAGGGTCTGGGCGAAGCCGGGCCGGGACAGACAGACAGACAGATAGACAGACAGACAGACAGATAGTCGGTAACGGGAACGAGAACTTATATGACTACTTATATGAATTAAATGAGATGCTCCCCATCAGGGTCTGGGCGAAGCCGGGCCGGGTCAGACAGACAGACAGACAGATAGATAGGCAGGCAGACAGACAGACAGACAGACAGACAGACAGACAGACAGACAGACAGACAGACAGACAGACAGACAGACAGACAGACAGATAGTCGGTAACGGGAACGCGAACTTATATGACTACTTATATGAATTAAATTAGATGCTCCCCACCAGGGTCTGGGCGAAGCCGGGCCGGGTCAGCTAGTTTATAATAAATAGGGAAAGCTATTCCACAAGCAAAATGCAGTCCAGTGCTACTAGCGTGTTTGGACAATGCTTGAGTTCAAAGCGAGCGAGCGCAAACTAGAACCCCGGTATTTACTGGCTCTTTTCGATTGTCTAAGCAATGTTACATTTTCAGGCTAATTAAAGCTTAACTGTTATATATAACATTCTATATTCAGTATAACTGATTAGAGAAATTACACTAGATAGTCAAGATTTTGTGGACACGTTGTGAGAAAAAACAATAAACTTGAAAACTTAGTGATAGCTGACAAGACTGAGGGGGTGTCGCGGAATTCTTGGAGTTGTCGATCAAGATGAAAGACTGTCGCGCCATTCGTCTACAGGCAGCCGCCATTCTTTAATGTTGGGGACAGACTGTCCTGATGAGAGTCGGCAAGATCTTTTGTTGTGGGGGAAGGATTTCTCCAGATCACAAGCCGGCAAGGCTTTTTGGAGTACTGGGAACAATTCCCCAGATCAAAGCGGGACAGCCGGCCGGTCGTTTACATCGAGTCAGAAAAGGAGAGAAAAGAATAGTTTCTCGACGCATAGTGTCTAGTCAGATTTGTGACGTCATTCAGACACAGTTTTAAAACAGTCTGGACAAACACCTTTGGCAGGAGTCGACCAAATGTTATAAGGCAACAAGGACGTGTTTGATGTTCCTGTTCTGATTATGGAAAGAGACCACGGTGTCTTATGTTGATTGACATCGGCGGACATTTGTCCATTGTGTGATTTAGTGGTCTCGATTTCATGAATAAATATATGGTATTTAATTAAATAGATGATTCTTAGGAGTCGAGCGTGGTAATGTGCGTTGTGAGAACTTATTATAGGAGCGTCGGCAGCAGTAGGTTATCGCCTTGCTTAAACTAGCTAGTGTGAGATATCAATTAACTCGGTGAGTTAAAAACAAGGTAGAGTGATGATATTCGGGGGGATAGGGGAAATGTCAAATGGTAGGATCTTCCAGTAGGGTATCTACTGGGTATCTGCGCTTTTCCTTTAGTCTTTCCTTGTCTTACCATGACTCAGACCGATGTGATGAGCTCCTCTGCCTTATGACAGAGTTTAGTTCTTTGTTAAATATCTGAGTGCGACCGTCGGCCTACACTCACCTAATGAAGGTCGGAATCTGGTTGCTCTCACCGGGTGTTCTCTCTTCAACAGGTTCCACTATGTTTTCCAAAGAAAGTTAGCAGACAAGTCATAGAAGAAGATTATGGCTCGATTATTGAAGGCAGTTTTTACTTAGCGGCCTTTGCACTGGGCCAAATAACCCAGAGGGTCTGCAAGAACCTGGCCTCTGCTGAGCAGGAACCGACAATCATCTAAGAGTGATTCCTTCGTGGTTGTTCTCATCATATTAGAGTGAAGATACTTACAATACCACCAGTAACAGGGACAATAGTATTTATATAGAGAAATTAAAAATTAACATTGCGTTTTCCAAATGGTGAATTCCTGTGAGAAATTAACAATTAACATTTTGTTTCAAAGTGACAGTAAACATTTATTTAACTGTTCAAGGATTATCAGATCACAGAACGTTTAGTGACATATTAGTTACACTGTGTGTATCGGATTCATGATCAATATTGGACTGCATCCACCATTGGTGATCAGGCATCCGGACTATCCAAGAGCCACTGGAGGAAGTCGACACCTGGCCGGAGAGACGCATCATTTGGTGAGGTCCTTCTGTACTTGATTTATGGTGCTGTTGTGTTGCCGGTACTGTGATGCAAGTAGACTTTGATCCTGAGCTGTTCGGTCTGATTCTGCATACACCCTAGATTATACGACAGACATTCTACACACACACTTTGCACATACCTGACACTGTTCTTTAATAAATTAATTTGTCATTTTGTTAGAAGCTAAAGTTGTGTAATTTGGTTTGGAAAAGAATGAGAAGGAGCATTGTCCAGTGGTAAGAAGAAGAAGAAGAAGAAGAAGAAGAAGAAGAAGAAGAAGAAGAGAGAGAGAGAGAGAGAGAGAGAGAGAGAGAGAGAGAGAGAGAGAGAGAGAGAGAGAGAGAGAGAGAGAGAGAGAGATCAAAAGACTGATGGGGTTTTGTGGGCAGAGATCTAGGAGATCCTCAAGATAACGATATGGAGGTAAAAGAATGTGGGTGGGAGGACACTTATTACGACATTACTGGGGGATTGTCAACATGTCAGAAATAGGGATAGCAAACTCGGGTTCAAACAGGTAGAACAGTGCGAGCACATATAAGACAGAACTCTAAGTTCGATTATCGTCGTTCCTATTTTATTATGATGTCTGTCAGTTGGCGAATAATCTTCTCGCACAGTATTTATAATGTTATATACAAATTCATTATACAAAGCATTCAAGTATCTATACACAACATCTCAACTATGTCTATCACTAATATCTTAAGGATCTAAGTTATGTCTATCCATGTGTCTCTCTCTAAAAGCTACACCCTCTTCCGTCAATGTTCAGTTGCCGTCTGTCCTCTCCACTCTCGTGAGGTGGACACGGGTTGCTCGCCCTTCGTGTGCCTCGTTGGGTTTCACCCTTCACGCTTCTGCCGGGTTGTGGCTGGGCGTACTGCGTAGTTTGAAAACTAACTCGTCTTTCTCGAATGTTCGAGTCCCTTCTATTCTCTCCCTTATTCATCCCATATTTCTATGTTTCTTCTGTATCTTTATTCTGTCCCCTGTCTACTCAAGTGGGATCTTGACATGGTCCGCCATCCCCCCTCCTATGGGTTTGGTATTTCTTAATTAGTTGGAACTTATTCTGTCAAGGGACCACGGGAATAAGTATGTGGTTCAGGGTAGCAATCTAGTAGATGGTAACTCTGTTATATGTATCGCCACAGTAGTAACTAATGTACGTTGAGTACTACTATATTGGGTGGTTGCTCTAGAGTCTAATTCTCCTTCTATTCTTAAATTAAGGCTATCAAGACCGAAGTTACCTGACGACTAAGATTGTGAACTTGTGTTCCCAAATGCGTCCTTCTCAAACATCCACATATGATGCCATGGACAATGG
Source organism: Cepaea nemoralis (assembly GCA_014155875.1). Classification (NCBI taxonomy): domain Eukaryota; kingdom Metazoa; phylum Mollusca; class Gastropoda; order Stylommatophora; family Helicidae; genus Cepaea; species Cepaea nemoralis. The sequence continues at coordinate 230,040 of JACEFZ010022273.1, read as the reverse complement.
CCTCCTATTACAGAGTCTCATCAAGGCAAATTGCCTTGGCCCTTTTAAGAATTATGCAGCCATTGCCCCTTAATGTGTACCTGTATACACTTTTTTACTTCCGTATGTTGGTAGTGTATAATATACATATACTTTGTTTTCATCACCACTTGCTTATGTCCCTGTTATACTGTTAGTGTATGCTAATCTCCCTTTGTGTTTTATAAACGTGTATGTGCATTAACTGTTTTTCTTGGGTGTTCAGAGTATATTTAGACTGATGTCTTTAGTGTATGAGATACCTATGTGTGTGTTGCTATTTATGGTGTTTAGGATTTCTCTAAGTGTCACGAGCTAGAATTTCCGTTGTCATGATTCACCTGATATGTGTAATTCATGAGTTGGACTTTCGAGCAGTGATTCTTAGATTGATTCTATTAATTTTCTTATAATCTATCTAAAGACGAATAAAAATTTTCATGACAAATGTTACATTTTACACAGGACGCGCACAATACATAACCACACAGTGGCGCGTAGGATTTGCACGCAATGTACATCATTCCTTCATTTATTACATTCGCGCTCTCATTTATACGTCTCTCATTCCACAATATGTTTAAAAATTACAAATTAGGTTAAGGTACAGTTTGTCGCCCTTAGAAAAATTTGGCGGTAGTAAAAAATTTTAACGTGAATAATTGGTACTGGTGTACCGATAATCATAGAATAGTTTAGAATTTAATCTAGAATGGTTGCAAAATTAATAACTTTAGAAGAACATTTACTCGTTAATCTAAGTTACGTTGAATCACTTGTCAACGTGTTTTCTCAGAGTATATAAATTATATGTGATTAAATTTTAAGTTAGGCTGTGTTTTATCATAGCCTTTCGATACCATTAATACCTGTGAAAAAAAATTTTCTTTACAGGATAATGGACATATTTATACAAGTAATAAGAAATATTTTATGTAATTAACTAACTAATTAACTAATTAACTAACTCGATGATCCTGGTGGTGTCGTTCCTTGAAGATGAGTGTAGATGGTTCTGTCGAAGTTAGTCGGGTGATTGTAATAAATGTTCTGTTCCTGATGCAATGTAGATGGAAGAATGTACACTGTTTCGTTTTCATGAATCTGACCGGCATAATATGGTCGTTGGTGACCTAATTCTGATGTCAATGATAGCATGGTTTGGTAGGCAATGTCACACATGTTTGTTGGTTATAAATGACTTCATTCTGTTAGAGGTGACTGGTGGTTGTCTCTAGAATGAGTGATGGTTCTTTTGAAGTTGTTCATTTCACAAATGGATAATTATAATATTGGAGTATATGCTGTAGGCGATTAGTTACAGTATTCTGACTGGTGTGGAAGCTTGCTGTTTGATAGGCGACTTTATAAAATAGTATCACAGTTTTTGGTATGGCGTACTGGTTCTTGTGTTACTCGGCTGGTGTATCTGGTAGTCTTGTTAACAAATCTGGAATCAAATTCTTGGAGCCCTTAATGTGTTGAATCTCGTAACTAAAATCTTGGAGAATCAGTGCTCAGAGGGCGATTCTGTTATTCTTGGGCTTACCGTCTTTTATTACCAGCAGTGGCGAGTTATCCGTCTGGATTATAAAGTGGGTGCCTCTGAGGTATTTTTGTAGTTTCAGCACACAGTAGATCACACTTAGTCCTTCCAGTTCTGCCGTTGAGTACTTCATTTCAGCTGGTTTTAACTTCCGACTGACATATACGATAGGATGATCTATCCCGTCATGATTCTGCATGAGACATCCACTTATGGCGGTAGTACTGGTATCTTTTAAAGGATAAACTGAGAATGTATATCAGAAAGTCGGAGGATTGGTGGATTTGAAAAAAATTGTTTTTAATTTACTAATTGCATCTTCTAAACAGATACTCTTACAAATGCAATTAATACAAAATTTTCTGATTAATGGAAATTGTAAGAGTGGGTATGAATTTCCTATAGAAATCTAACAATGATATATCAACAATTTTGCACCAGTAAGAATAAATAAACATCATGGTGGTATTTGAAATTTCAGAATGAAATGATGTTGACTGATTTATCAGTAGGGTTGTGATTATCACAGCAAGTTCTTTCGTCCATACGATTGTGGTTAACGATAAGTTATGTTGTATAAGCAGTGTTGTTGTAAGTTTTGTCACTATAGTCTGTCCGGAAATTAATGCCGATATTCACGATCAATTATTTTGATAACTGTCTGTTGCATCGTTATGAAATTTTCCAGCCGTCTTATATTTACCCCCACCCAAGGAATATGTCTTTGAAAGGTCCAAAAACAACTTAAATCATTGAAAGCGGCGACATTCCTTTGATCTTTTGCTGAACAACTAGTGACTTCTTGCTAATGAAGTTATTTTTACGGTAATGTGAGACATGTCAATTCTGTTAACACACAAAGGCGTATCCGGCTTCGTATGAGAGTGGGTGCAATGAAAGAATTAGCTTAAAATCGACAGGGTCGGCTGCATTGCACCGGGTGTTTATCCCATATGGCTCAGTTTCTTTCCGCAGCCCTGAAAGCGTCGCACAAAGCACGAACTCCGTAGCTCCAGCGACGACCTCGGGAGTCTCTAGAACATGCACTCGTGAAATAAAGGACGCGGCCCGGAATCGAACATACAACCTTCGGAGCCCGAATCAGACGGCTTGACCACTTCACCACGGAGAATCCCGAGAGGGGTGCAATGTGTAATATTAGTAAAGACAGAGAATTTACAGAGGCACGGGGTAAATAATTTGTAAATTAACAGGAAAGTAGAAGGAATATATTTCTTACCTTATTTTTCATTGCCTTCTTGTTTCTTCAGCTGATGCTGATGCTGTAATGTTTAGGGCCTGCAATTCGTCTGAATAGTTGGAGCAAAATATCCCAGTAAGTGTGTACGTAGATTAAGGTCTGCTATCTGCTCATACCTTAATCTGTGTCGGACGATTCCAGTAGGTTAATGATTGCTCTCGGTTGCATAAAATTCAATCCATCCTTTCTCCAATAGTCCTCTTCCTCTTTCAACACATGGTGCTGACGTTTTTTCCAGTAACTTTTATCAATATTTAATAGTGCGGACAGACAGACAGACAGACAGACAGACAGACAGACGAAAGGTAGGTAGGTAGGCAGGTAGGCAGAAAGGTAGGTGGGTGGGTGGGTGGATGGCTGACTGGCTGGCTGACTGGCTGACTGGGTGGGTGGGTGAGTCGGTCGGTCGGTGGGTCGGTCGGTCGGTGGGTCGGTCGGTCGGCCGGCAGGCAGGCAGACAGGCAGACAGGCAGGTAGATTAGATAGATAGATAGATAGATAGATAGATAGATAGTAGATAGATGGATAGTAGATAGATAGATAGATAGATAGATCCCCGCCAGGAGCCGGGCCAAGCCAGCTAGTTTATGTATATAATCACGTTTCATGAAAGAACCCACAGTTTGACGACACCTCTGGACCTACCCCATATAAATTCCCTCAGTCTGCCAAAAGCAAAACCGCGCAGACAAATTTCAAAAATTTGGGGGTGTGTCTTGTTGAAACGGTAATACTCTTAAAATGATGGAATGAGTGCGGGGGCAAAAACATATATACCAGCATATAACCAAACATTGAAATCTGCTGTACAATCTCCAGAACAAAATTTTTTGTTGTTGGGTGGACATAATTATAAGATTATATGCTAAATCTCATCATTTTCTCTCAATTGGTTACTGAGATATTGAATTTTATATTGAGGCAACAAAACAAAACACACTATAATAGTACTATTGTCAGTAGTCTAACTAAGTCACATCTACTCTTTGGTGAGTTTGGGTGTTTAGCTCTGTCGGTTGCATTGTATGTTTTAGAGAAAGTGTTGCTGTCTCTGTTAGTAGAATTGGTGAGTGTTTCCGGGGAAATAATTTGTACCGACTTGTTGAGTTGGTCATTAAGGTTTTTCTCAGTTACTGATCTTGTAACTGTGTTACTGTTTTCTTCTATCTGTTTTTAATTTGCGGGATGACTATTTTGTAGGCTGACAGCACAGTCTGTTGGATGTTTGGTTAGGTCAGCGTGTGTACACGTGGCGGTTTTATTTATCAATGTAACCATGTTCATGGTTTGCACATTTTGAGTGGTACATGTATAGTGAATTTCGCTTGTTTCTTCTGGAGGTTTGTCACTGATGGTCTCCCTTAGAATTTTGTAATTGTTAGTCTCGAAAATCTCCACAGGTGTAGTGGGATTATTGGCTGGCTTCTTGTTGTAATATTTTTCTTCCCATTTTCTGATGTCTTCTTCTGACCAATTTTTTACATTAGGAAGACTTCCTACAATTATATCTGCACAAGGATCGTGTAAAACTGCGCATAATACTCTCCTGACATGAATGGTGTTTGAATTTCAGTCATTGCCAGAGGGTATCTTTCGATATTCCCTGCAAATGTACGACATGTTACAAGGTCTCCTATATAGTCACTGTCTTTAACAAATGTTTTCCTGACCCCAATAAGGGTCGAACCACTATTACGCATTACTTTACAGAGTTGCTTGTTAACAAAACCTTTGTAAAACTGAAGTTTGCCCTTAGATGACAAGGCGGCATTGGCCATTTTATTTGATATGGGTATTGTGTTGCCGCACTCAAGGGTCGTATCTAACTGAAACTTTTTGCAGGTATTGCATCCATCATAATCAAAAATGTCAATAACTTCTAAGGCATTGACTACTTCATGGTCACTTTAAATCCCACTCTCATTTTCATCCTCACTTGAGGTGTCAACTAATGCAGCATTAGCTTGTTTTATCATCTTACGGCCTTCACATTGATAGGAAAAATGCCCGTACGATTTGCAAAAATAGCATTTAACCGTTCTTCTGAACTCTGTTCGTTTGGCTTTTTGCTTTTCTACCATCATTTCTAAATGGTGTATATAGTTTGGTGATTTGTCGCACATTGCGTATTGATCATGTGACAGTTTACAGTACTTGCATGTTGAGTACTTTGGCTTTGATTTGTACTTATTTTGGAATGGTTTAGATTTATTTAAATTCATAGCAGCTGATACCTCATTCTGACTATCATTTAACAAAATGATATCGCGATTTGCCGTGAAAAATGCAGACACCTTGTTTTCGATATCTTGGATTGTCTGACAATCGCTCTGCTGCAGGAATTTTGAAAATGGCGTTGGTAAGGATGTTACAATTTTGTTTATGATATTTAGGTCCCTAAGTTTGTCAAAGCTGTTGTCGACTTTAGCTGAACTGATCCACTTATTGAATACGTCCTGTACCATGGAAACATAATCTATGAAGGTCGGATTAGCTTTAGGGCAAAGTTTGGCAAACTGTAGCTGATATCCCATGGCAACTAAGGAGAAATGTTGCATTATTCTATGTTTAATGTAGTCGTAGTCTTTCCTTAGTTCTTGCGGGATGGTCTCAATTATTTTTAATGGCTCCAGAGCCAAGTTTCTCATATAGATCATTGCCCAATTCTGTTTTGGGATCTTGTGATATTTTATTAAAATATTCACAATTTTCTGACCAAGCACTAATCGAGTCTCCTGAACAGAATGGTTTGACGATTCCCTTAGACTTGTTATATTTCTGTTTTTCCTCTTTACTTTTTAATTTATTTGTTGAAATTTCTACGTTTGAGTCTATTTCGAGTTGTTTTACTTTTATTTGTGTCTGTGACTCAATTTCTTTTTGTTGAATAGCCGCCTCGATTTCTAATTTCTTGTTGGCCGCGTCGAGTTCTGCTTTTTTGTTGGCTGAGGTTGTTTCCATTTCTACTTTCTTTTGTTCTCGTTCTGCCGCTCTTTCCCGTCTTTCGTGTTCTTTTTCTTCTCTCACTAAATTTTCTGCATGTGTTTTCTGACTCCACTCTGCTAATTTGTCTGCTGTATAACCTAGCTTTAGCCCTAGCTCAATGCAGTTTTCTAGTGTTGGCATTTTCTAGATATTGAAAAATAATTATTTTTGGAAGATTAATTCCCTTTGAAAAATTTCTGTTATACAATTATTGGTTACGTCTCTTACTATCCCAATTATATCAATAATACAAATATATATCAATAGAAAACAAAATTTACATGAGACAAACAAAATGAGTATCGTTTAGAGATACAATTTATAGTAAATTTTAGATTACGCTTCCTCAGTACTATCGCTGTCTGCTTCACTGGATGTTTCTGATTTTGTTGGTGGACATTTTACATCAAACAAAATGCATCATGGAACAACCTCCATACCCAGTTATTGTAATTAGAGTATCAATTACTGTCAATCATCGAGAATAAACTTCTCAGTCGTGCCCCATCACAAATACTCAAATAGGAACAATTGTAATGTCACTGACCGTGTAGCTATAGCGAAGCGAGTGTGAAAGACTAATGAAGGTACTCGTCTGCTAGCTCATGGCAGACGATAACTTGCGTTAGCGCCATCCCCCCTCCTATGGAACAACCTGTTATTAGAGAGAAAAACATTAATACTTTGTCACGTCACGTTAATGTCATGTTTATGGTGAAAGTTAGCTGTGTGATCGTATAATTTAAGAGAGGAGTGGATAGCACAGTTCAACTGACCAGTATTTAATGTATCGTGTTGAGGCTTTGTCGATGTCGTGTATGATTTTTGTTTTTTACTTTACGAGGCCAAGAACCGTCAATGTATTTATTTTCTGTTACTTGACACTGTCTTGGGACTGCCAAAACGGACAGGGCCCCCCCCCCCATGTATTTTACCTGTCAACGTATCAGAAATAGGGATAGCAAACTCGGGTTCAAACAGGTAGAACAGTGCGAGCACATATAAGACAGAACTCTAAGTTCGATTATCGTCGTTACTATTTTATTACAATGTCTGTCAGTTGGCGAATAATCTTCTCGCACAGTATTTATAATATTATATACAAATTCATTATACAAAGCATTCAAGTATCTATACACAACATCTCAACTATGTATATCACTAATATCTTAAGGATCTAAGTTATGTCTATCCATGTGTCTCCCTCTAGAAGCTACACCCTCTTCCGTCAATGTTCAGTTGCCGTCTGACCTCTCCACTCTCGTGAGGTGGACACGGGTTACTCGCCCCTTCGTGCGCCTCGTGGGGTTTCACCCTTCACGCTTCTGTCGGGTTGTGGCTTGGCGTACTGCGTAGTTTGACATCTACTCGTCTTTCTCGAATGTTCGAGTCCCTTCTATTCTCTCCCTTATTCATCCCATATTTCTATGTTTCTTCTCTATCTTTATTCTGTCCCCTGTCTACTCAAGTGGGACCTTGACAGGGCTCGACACGGGATGGTGATATCATATTAATAAGGATCCAGCTAGGGTGAATGTGGATAGGAGTTAAGACACATATCATACCTGTTCACACTTTACAAGTCTACAAAGGTCTTTGGTCCTAATTCTACTCTTGTCATTGAGAGATTGTTTTGTGTTGTGCTGTGTGGTGTTATATATATATATATATATATAGATAAATTTTAAATAGTGAATATCTACATATTGTTTGGAGAAATTTACACTCAACCTACTGACTCACCTCTCTGAAATATGGCCACTCCAAACTAGATATGGCAGAACTAAGGGCAAGGGGGGAAGGAATGGGCTTATCGGGTTCTGCACTAACAGAGTACATACAGGAGGTTGAGTGAGATTTTCGTCAAGCAGAAAGAGAAGATCGGAAGGCCGAGATGGAATTAAGAAAGATGGAGTTAGAGACTAAAAGAATAGAAGCTGAGCAAGCCACTAAAAGGTTAGAACTTGAAGCTTAGCAAGCCACTAAAAGGTTATAACTTGAAGCTGAGCAAGCTGCTAAGAATCTTGAAGCGGAGCAAGCTGCTAAGAGACTGGAAGCCGAACAAGAAGCTCAGAAAAGGGAGCATGAGTACCGAATGCGGGAACTCGAGCTTAAGAGGCAATTTAGTGGGGAAACGGAGGGAACAGTGGGAGGTTCCTCTCTCCCTGGCTCAACCCCAATGGGTGGACATAGTTACCATGCTATGAAGTTTCCTTTGGCTGTCTATGAAGAAGACAACGAGAAAATCAACCAGTACTTACATCGCTTCGAGGCAATGTCTGTTGCTATGGGTCTGGATCGTGACAAATGGTGTCTTAAGTTGTCCCAGGGATTACGCGGGACAGGTTACGAGGTTTAATCCCGCCTGCCGCCAGGACACGAGAACAATTACGACGAATTGAAAATGGCTCTGCTGAAACGTTTCTAGGTTACGTCACATACCTACCGGAAAAAATTTAGAGCAGCGAAACGAGAACCGGGAGAGTTGTTTGCCGCCTATAGTCTGCGTCTGAAATCCTATCTCCATAAGTGGATGGATTTGGCTCGGTTCGCGCATGACTATGAGAGTCTGGAAAAGCTCATGATAGTCGACCAGATGCGAAAGCAAATGTCGAAACATCTCAGGACATTCTTGGGAGAACAAGGGGCGGAACGTATCGACATTGTGACGAAATTGGCAGAACGGTTCGTCGAGGTACATGGGGAGGCTGGAGAAAACCATTCCACAAACACCAAAGGTCATGAGAAACATGACCGGAAGAAATCCAAAAGTACGGAAACTAAGAAAGTGGAACCTTATGTTAAAACTTCAGCGGAGAGTTTGGAGAAGATGAAGGAGGGAAGCAAGAGCACATCGAACTCTTCACCAAAAAGACAGTGGACGGAGAAGTGGTGTTCGATTTGTAAGTCGCCCTCTCACAATACGAAGGACTGCAAATCAAAGGCTAAGAGCCCTCACTTCGCGGCGTGTCAAGTGGCTCCAAAGGAAGTTGCCACCAAAAATGCTGAGGTCGACAAAGAAGCTCTCAACCAGGAGAGCTCACCGAAGTCCGGCACGAAAACATCTAGGACAGGGAAATGGTGCAAACACCGCGGGTCCAACACGCATAATGTTAAAGACTGCAGGTTTAAGTCAGGAGACTCACATTTCGTCGTGTACCCAGTGGAACCCAAGGTGGAGTCCACCAGACAGGCCGAGGCCGAGGAAGAGACTCCAGACGAGGATAAGCCACTTGTAGTGGAATTGATAGAGGTTAACGGCTGACAAGTTAAGTGTATATATGACACTGACACTGGCCTGGACGGGGAGGCCGTGATTTCTGCTGATCTGGTACACCCAGAACAATTCACAGTTGAGACCATGGAGATACAGCCAGCACAGAAGAGTGTTGTGGCCATGAAGTTGCCAATCGCCAAAGTGGAGATTCGATCAAGATATGTCACCGGCACAATCAAGGCCGCTGTATTGACCGATCCCATTTTTCCTATCATCCTTGGATGCCGGTATGTCTTTCTTGGAATGCCCAGGGAGCCAATCCATATGGGAGCAATTCAGACTCGCTCTCAGGCGAGAACTGATCAGGCAGAAGCAATTGTCACTAACCCACTGCCGGGGGAGTTGCAAACTGCCCAGAGTGAGTATGCAACCTTACGTCCTTGCTACAAAAAGCTGCAGAGAAGTGCTGATCCACCAAAACGACAGGGGGAAGAACAAGGAGAGGGCGGAAAGATACAGGACTGGACCGTGCAGTAGATTTTCTCAGTGTCGTGCAACACCAAAAGACTGCCATAAGGATTGATAATGAAGTGGGACAATATCAGCCTATTAAAAGAGGTGTTAGGCAGGGATGTTTAATGTCTCCAGATCTTTTTTTTTTCGCTATACAGTGACAATATTTTCAGAAATGTAGAAGATATAAATGGAATCAGCTATTCCAGAGCGAACTCCATGGAAAGATGAATATAGACTATCGCTACAAATCCAGACAAAAGTGAGAGGAATATTTGATACGAAAGAACAGAACAGTGTACAGCGCAGAACAGCCACTCTCAGCTTCCTTGATGAAGAATACCCACAGGATCTCTGGATCCGAGTCTACACAGATGGGTCAGCGCAAAATGCTGTTCGAAATGGAGGAGCGGGAGTGTATATAGAATACCCAAATAATACTAGGGACACGGCCAGAGTTCCAACAGGAAAGTACTGCCATAACTATGATGCTGAAATTGTGGCAATCAAGATAGCAATAAAGAAATTACAAAATACCAGCCATGGTAGACAACCTGCGGTGATATTGACAGATGCAAAATCAGTAATAGAGGCACTCCTGTCTGGGAAATTACCAGTTCTAAGGACACTACTTTCTGAACTTAGCAGTCAGCATAAGGTCACCATACAATGGATACCATCCCACTGTGGAGTACCCGGAAACGACAGAGCTGATCGATTGGCTAAGGAAGGAGCAAAAGAAGAACAGCCTGATGTGCCCATTACATTCCACCAAAAGAAAAGAATGATCAAATCAGTCAGAAGGCCACCAAACCCTACTCAAGACGACTACCACGTTATGGACAGACCAGAACAGGTCATTATTCTGCGCCTCAGAACAGGACACAATAGATTACGCAACCAAATGTATACAAAATTCAAGATTGGTGACTCAGCCATGTGCACATGTGGTTTGGCGTCGCAGACAGCAGAGCACAAACTCCAGGACTGTCCAAACTACAACATATCCAGGCGAACCTTCTGGCCTAGAGAGACAACAGTGGAAGATACACTCTATGGACCGCTTAGTGAACTAAAAAAGACTGTTAGATTCATACAAGAGACAACATTGCAGTTATAGACATATTTCAAGCGAACGAAAGAAGAAGAAGAAGAAGAAGAAGAAGAAGAAGAAGAAGAAGAAGAAGAAGAAGAAGAAGAAGAAGAAGAAGAAGAAGAAGAAGAAGAAGAAGAAGAAGAAGAAGAAGAAGAAGAATCAGCATTGAAGGACGAAAGATCAATAACATTAGATATGCAGATGATGCAGTATTGATTGCAGACAATGAGCAGGATCTGCAACAATTAGTAGATGCGGTTGTTGCACACAGTGAACAACTGGGATTAGAATTAAATTGTAAAAAGACACAGATTTTGGTTGTCACTAAGAAGAACGAAATACCACAATGTAATATACAAGTAAATGGGAATATTCTTCAACAAGTGAATCGATACAATTATCTCGGAACAGTCATAACATCTGATGTGAGATGCCTTGTAGAGATTAGAACAAGAATCGCCATGGCGAAAGTAGCCTTTATCAAGATGAAAAACATACTGACGAATAAAAATATGTCAATTGAAACGAGAAAAAGAGTGTTGGGATACATACTGGCCAAGACCTGCTGACACGTCCACGCCGTGCGTCCTGGGCAACAGGTCCCTTTGGGGACCTGGCTAACATCAGTAGGATCGATGATACTCTTCGAAGCCATAGAATATCTGCCTGCATACGAGGAACCACCAGTCTGCACACCAATAAGCCAGACATGGGACAGTGGATACTCACGCAAACCTCAGGTCCGGTATGACATCACATTGATGACAACAGGATGTATTCATCCGACATACAGGACTTCACGCTGGAGTTCACAGCCAGCGAACACAAGCAAGCAAGCAAGCAGGGCCTGTTCTTATGTATAGATGTGAAACTTGGACAATGAGCAGTCAAGGTGAAAAACATCTGATGGCTGCAGAAATCTGGTTTCTGAGGAAAATGCAAAGAATACCATGGACAGACAGAAAAACCAATGACCAAGTACTACAGGAGATAAATAAAAATCTTAAATTGATTAGAGAAATTAGACGTAGAAAGTCAACCTTTTTTGGACATGTTATGAGAAGAAATGGATTGGAGAATTTAGTGACAACTGGCAAGATCGAAGGGAACAGACCAAGGGGAAGACCGAGAAGTAAATACCTGGATGGCTTGGCCACATGGAATGGTCGAGACAGGAACACTGAGCTGATCCACGACTCTGGTGATCGAGTGAAACGGCGAGTCATGACCGCACACGCTTTCCGGTATTGCACATGATTGATTGATTGATTGATTGAGGTCTATCTGTCCCGCGCAACAATTTATTCAGTTTATTTTAGTTTTTGAAGAACAATGGATATTCGTCTTTTAATTTCTTTCATTGTATCACCATTGTTGGTAATTAATGACCCAAGATATTCAAAGTTGTCCACCACCTCCAATGTTTCCTCATTAACATATATTTCTCCTTATTAGTTTTATCTGTATCTGTATCGGCGCTCGGAGGAAAGGCGAGACGGACATATAATCAGATTGCTACTGGAACTATTAGTGTTGGAACTCTTCGCTGGCTGCTGAGGATGGAGACGGAGCGCTTATGGGAATGTCCCGAATGCTGTGATGTCGGTTCCTAAATCAATCAATCAATCAATCAATCTGTATCATAGTTTGTATTATTCCTTCTCCCACATGTAGGTAAGCAGTGATTTTTGTCAAATAACCTTACTGTTTGCCTGTTTTGCTGTCGATTCCTGAATATCATCGAATTATTATTATTATATAAATACACTGTGGGTTAGCCCTGAAGTGCTCAGTCTTATCCAAAAGATGATGAAGGCTTTGTGTAAATATTTTCTTTTAAAATCAGTACAGTAACTGTGTATCTTTTTGCAATGTATTATTAATAAAGTACTTCTTTCCATCACTGTTCCATTTAAATATTTCTAGAATGTTTGTGAATGTCTAATCTGCTCCTTCCTGAGCAATATATTTCCCTGTTGCTTCAGTTTCTATATTACATACATCGGCACCTTTCCGTCATGACAGACGATAGTTTGGTACATTGTGCTTCAAAAAGGCTTAATAACTACGATCCATGGCGGTGGCGAGTGTGGCCGGTAAGGCCAATTCTTGCTGCAAATGTTTGCCCACAGTAGGTGCATGTGAAAACATGGTCATTTCCACCATTTTGCACCATCTTACGTCTCTCACGCTCTGTGTGTGCTTTATCTGCAATCATTTTCTCCTTTGTCTTTATTCCATTTCTGATAGTTGCCCTCCATGCAACACGTTCAGCGGCGACGTGCTCCCAATGTGCATTATCAATGCCTGTATCAATCATGTCCCGCTTACACACATCTTTGTATCGTAGTAGAGGCCGACCCTGAGATCTCCTACCCGTCTGTAATTCACCAAAAAAGATGTCCTTTGGTATTCTACCATCATCCATCCTCCTAACGTGTCCTATCCATCTAAGTCTACGAAGACTGAGCATGGAATACACCGTCACACAACCTGATCTTTCCAATACTTCAGTATTTGTGATTTTGTCTTGCCACTTAATACCAAGTATTCTTCGCAGACACCGCATATGAAAGCTGTTTAAACGTTTCTCTTGGCGTGAATAAGTTGTCCAGGTTTCACTGCCATAAAGAAGAGTACTAAGGACACAGGCTTGGTAGACGAGGACTTTTGTTTTGGCAGTAAGCTTCCTGTTCTCCCAGACTCTTTTTGCTAACATGTTCATTGTTGTTTCTGCCTTGCCAATCCTGATGTTGATTTCCTGATCGAGGGATAATTTGCTATTTACCTCTGATCCTAGATATGTAAAATGGTCTACTATCTCCAGTTCGGCGTCGTCAATAAAGATTGATGGTACACCATGTGCATCTTGTGACATAATCTGTGTCTTCTTTTTGTTAATTGTTAAACCAAATTCAGAACAAGCATTGGAGAATGCAGATAGTAGATGTTGTAATTCTTCCTCAGAGTGGGTCGTAATCACAGCATCATCCGCAAAAAGCAACTCTCTGATTAGTACCCTGCTAATTTTGGTCTTGGCCTTCAATCTCTGAGCATTATAGAGGCCACCATCTGAGCGTGAGTTAATGTATATACCGTCATCCTGATCACGAAAGGCATATTTCAGTAGAAGTGAAAAGTATATCCCAAAGAGGGTGGGGACTAGTACACAACCTTGCTTAACTCCACTCTTGATTTCAAACTCTTCTGACACACTTTTTGCTTCCAGATTAATGATGTTGTCATTCATATTATTGCTTGATGTGTGCACATATTTTCATGTGGTAATTGTTGGAATTAATTACCAATCATTCTTAGTTTTGAGTAACACTAGGATACACAGAAGTAACTTTTCTATTTATATTTTAGTATCGTGTTTTTCATGTAGTTGTGTCGGTTCGTGTTTGTTTATTCTATACTGATGAAGGCTTTAGCCGTAACGTCCATTTTGTTACGTGTAAGCGTATTCTAGTAAAGTTCACTGACTACTTCTCGTATTTTTGGTGATTCATTCTTTAGCTTTGAGTAGCAAATTATTCTTAGGTTTAAATTTTCAGTTATCTGAATGAAAATCACTGTCTGCATCGTAACTATTGAAAACAATTTCCTGCTAATGTTTGGAGTTTTACAATGTTAGTTCCAGTGCTAGAATCGACGACTGTGACCTAGAGAATAATCGAATGTGCAGTTTTATCATTCCCCGACATACCGAGTCAAAGGTTAGAAATCTGCCTCGGGAGCTTTGGACGCAGGCTGCTTTGCTTTATGTATTGGCAAATCATCCATGTGCACATGTGCACATGTGGATTGGTGCCGCAGACAGCAAATCACACACTCCAAGACTGCCCAAAATTGACATCTAGACAAACATTCTGGCCTAGAGAAACAACAGTGGAAGATAAACTTAATGCACCACTGAGTTAACTAATAAATACAATGAAATTCGAATAACGAAGACACAAACAATAGATTGCACGATTTATTGCCTGGCATATTTAGCTGCATCTCGTCAGGTACATACTGCAGAAATCACACAACTTACGTGAATTAATTAGATAAATCCTTCAAACTGAAATATACACATGTTCGCACAGTAATGTCGATTGTCTACCACAGTAATTTTAAACTGACTAACATGTCTTTCTGCTTGCACAAGGACGGCTTACGAAGGTTGATTAGTATAGCTTCAGCAAATTTAACAATCGACTACTTTGTGTGTTGAACAACACACGGAAGGCACTGTCTCTTTCAACCACGTGACCACTCTCGAACACAAGTCTCCCGACCGATGAAGCCGGACTTTTCCGGTGTGTCGGCCTGCCTAGGCTACCATCTTCTGTGTGTAGTATCTTGTCCAACCAATTCGGAATATGTTCCGAAACCCTGCAATGTAACTGTCGCTCAGTTCTACCTATGTAGATGGCCTCGCATCTGCATGTAAATTGGTAAATACAATTTGATTTGGCGTACAAAGCTACAGGTTCTTTTACTGCTGGGACTGGGATCGGTGTGTTTCTGTACCTGATGACTAGAGCTGCAGCACAGAATGTTCGCTCGACTGCTGTGGTGAGCCGGTCCCGCAGACGTTGCATTACGTCATCTCCTCGGAAGGTTAGCTGGATGAATACTTTGAGTTTAGGGACTGTAGTTACTTCTGATTTCGGTTTGGGCTGTTGGCAGTGGCGCTTTATAAATCCTGTGGAGTACCCATTCAGGTTTAAGGCATTCTTCAGAGTTTTAAATTCCTCTGTCAGTGTGTCCTGGGTGCATATCTTCCTAGCACGGTCAAACAGGGTCCGTACTAAGCCCCGTTTGTACTGGACAGGTGCGAAGCTCTGAAAATTTAAGTATTGGCCAGTCCATGTTTCTTTGCGGTACACCGATCTTTGAATTGTGCCGTCTGCTCTACGTCTCATTAGGATATCTAGAAACGGCAACGCTTCGTTGTGTTCGTGTTCCATAGACAGAGAGATGTTTTTATGTGTCTCGTTCATTGTGGCCTGGAACGACGTTGCTTGTAGCTCGTCTGTGGTGATAATTTTTATATCGTCCACGTAACCACGGTAAAAGGCCAAGTTATTGATTTCTGAGGATCTCTTTTCTTCTAAGTGTGCCATGAAGATGTCCGCTAGAATAGGTCCAAGTGGGCTCCCCATGGCCACTCAGTCAATTTGGCGATATGAATTGTTTAGAAAGTTGAATTGTATGTTGGCAGTACATAATTTTAATAGCCTCTCTAGAATAGCTGATGGTATGCCTAGTTTTAGTTGTTTGTCTCTAATGCGTTCGCTTATTATATTCACGGTCTCATCTAATGGAACGTTGGTGAATAAAGAAGCAATATCCATGCATGCCATGTGTTTGTTGTTTATGTCCATAGTATCCAATAATTCCACCAGTTCGAATGTATCCCTGAGTGTTCTTGGATCGAAGGACTGTCGTACTGGCTTTAAAATTTCAGCTAGCCATCTCGCCATTCGGTGTTGTGCCGAGTTAACCATGGAAAGGATCGGTCTTAGTGGGATGCCGGGCTTGTGAAGCTTGGGTAGGCCGTACATCTGAGGTGTTTGGGAGCCACGCGGTGTGAGCGTTTTTGCAGTGGCCTCACTGATGAGTCCTGCATTCACAAGTGACTGGATTTCTTTCCTCATTTTTGCATCCAGGTCCTCCGACTTGTTGACTGTTTGCTCTACTCTGAATTTAGATGCATCTGATAATATATCATCCATCCCCTGGCGACAATGAAATTCATACAAGAGACAGCATTGCAGTTATAGACAAATTTCAAGCGAACAAAAGAAGAAACAGATTTTATGTAATAGTACCGAATTATTGTCTGTAATAATAATAATATTTCTGAAATTGTATGTACGAGGACTATTCCAAAGTCAAACCTCCGATTGGATGGTAAAAATTTAAACAAATTGACAATAACATCTAAGTACATACAAAAGTTACATATATCACTGCATTACTTTTCCACATGGTCAGCCACATAAATTCAGGCACTTGTCGTACCGAGGCACGAGTTTTGGTAACCCCCCGTCAAAGAACGGCGCTGCCAAAGTGCTTAGTTGTTGACTCCATCCATGAGCTCCTTGGCGGTGTCGAAGGGCTGGGTAGCCAGTCAGACCGTTATCTTGTCGAAGAGATGATAATCGCTCGGTACCAAGTCCAGGCTAGAAAGGAACGGGGGGGGGGGGGGGGGGGGGGTTAAAATGTCCCACTTAAACTGCTCAAGTAAAGCCTTTGTGCGAGCAGCAGTGTGGGCCGCTCGTTATCGTGCAGGATAATGACACCACTGGAGAGCATTCAGCGCCTTTTGTTTTGCGTTGACCCACGAAGCTTCTTTGGTGTTTCACAATAAACTTCTGATGCTATTGTGGTCCCTAGTATCATGAATTCCGTCAACGAAATGTCCCTGCGGTCTCAGAACATTGTAACCATCATTTTTGGTTGTGAAAATGTTTGCTTGAGTTGTGTGTGTGTTGTGTGTGTGTGTGTGTGTTGTTGTTGTTGTTGTTGTTGTTGTTGTTGTTGTTGGGGGGGGGGGGGCCTTGTTTGGAGAATGAGTATGCATACACTCTTTTGACTGTTCCTTCATCTATGCATTCATGAAGTGAACCCCTGTATCGTCTGCAGTCATTATTCTGTCAAGAAATGCATCCTCCTCTTCCCAGTAGCGCAGAAGGAACCTCAAAACGGAGCCCATTCTTTGAGCTTTGTGAACGTCAGTCAGTTGCTTTGGTACCCATCATGAACAGCATTTGTGGTAACCTAACCTTTCTGTGACAATTCAAAACAGACTGTTGCTAGAAATGTGGGGAAATTCTGTATAAAGATGTGAAATTGAGAAAGAGCGCTTTTTCACTACGACTTGGTCTACTTCTTCTTGAATGAGCTCAACTGTCTCACGTGAATGTTGTCCTTGTCCACCCTCATCGCCCCTGGTGAAGGTGTTAACGACTTTCTCCGTAATCCCAGTATATCCACTTAATGAACACAGCTGCGTGAGATTCAGCAGCGGATCGCGTTGCGTTGGTTACTTACGGGGTTTGTGAGCCGGTCGCACAGAAAGCAGTGGCAAACTACTGAGTGTAATCTTGCCAAGAACATCAACATCCATCCATCATGTGACATGCCGGAATGCGTGGGCGATCATGACTCGCCATTTCACTCGATCACCAGAGTCGTGGATTAGCTCAGTGTTCCTGTCTCGACCACGCCATGTGGCCAAGCCATTCAGGTATATACTTCTCGGTCTTCCCCTTGGTCTCTTCCCTTCGATCTTGCCAGTTGTCACCAAGTTCTCCAATTCATTTCTTCTCATAACATGCCCACATAATTTTGACTGTGTACATCTAATTTCCCTAATCAATTTACGATTTTAATTTGTTTCCTATAGTACTTGGTCATTGTTTTTTTTTTTTTGTCTGTCCATGGTATTCTTTGCATTCTCCTCAGAAACCACATTTCTACAGCCATCAGATGTTTTTCAGCTTGACTGCACATTGTCCAAGTTTCACATCCATACAAAAGTACAGGCGCTATGTAGCACCTCAACACTCTTTTTCTCGTTTCAATTGACATCTTTTTATTGGTCAGTATGTTTTTTATCTTGCTAAAGGCTACTTTCGCTATAGCGATTCTTGTTCTAATCTCCTCAAGGCATCTTAATGCATCTCCCATTAGATGTTATGACTGTTCCGGGATAATTGTACCGATTCACTTGTTGAAGAATATTCCCATTTACTTGTATATTACATTGTGGTATTTCTTTCTTCCTAGTGACGACCATAATCTCTGTCTATTTACAATTTAATTTTAATCCCAGTTGTTCACTGTGTGCAACAACCGCAACTACCAATTGTTGCAGATCCTGCTCATTGTCTGCAATCAGTATTGTATCATGTGCATATCTAGTGTTATTGATGTTTCGTCCTCCAATGATGATTCCATTTATATCTTCTACATTTCTGAAAATATTTTCACTGTATAGTGAAAAAAGATCTGGAGACATTACACATCCCTGTCTCATACATCTCTTAATAGGCTGCTTTTGTCCCACTTCAATATTAATCCTTGTGGCAGCTTGTTGTGTCTAATATATGTTTTTTATAAGTCTAATGTCTCTCCCATCAGTTTGTAGATCTGCAAGCATATCTACCATGTTGACATGTCTTACTCTATCGAAAGCCTTTGTGTGGTCAATAAAGCAAAGATGTATATCTTTGTTTACTTCTATAGAACGGTCAATAACTTATCGCAGCATATACACAGCATATACGGTATCATTTCCTTCTATAAACCCACGTTGTTCTTCCCATATTTCAGGTTGTATTTTCTTTCTTACTCTTTGCATGATAATTTGTAGCAAAATCTTCGTGATGTGACTCATTATACTAATTGTTCTATGTTTATTACATTCCAAGGCTCCTGATTTCTTTGGGATTGCAATAAATACAAAATTGCATAATTCCGAAGGTATATCTCCGGTATCATATAATGTATTCAGCAGACTGGTGACTTGATCTATTCCACATTCTTCTAAAGCACTTATCATTTCTGTTGTGATGTTATCTGAACCGGAGGTCTTGCCAGCTTTAATAACAATCCGAACCTCCATCTTCAAAATTGGCGGTCCTTCATTATTAAATCGAATATCATAGTATGAACAAAACCTTTATGATGAAAACAGAGATGAACAGTATGATTCATACTGTTCATCTCTGTTGTCATCATAAAGGTTTTTCACATAATCTTACCATACATCTGATGGCTGTGGAAATAAGACAGATAGATAATGTGACCATTAAAAGAACGGAAACATACAAATACCTGGGTACAATCTTCAACTGCTCCAACATCATAAGGGAAGAAATACAAACTAGAATCAATTCTGGAAATTAGATATACTATGCACTACAACATCTACTAAAATCAAATGCGTTATCTCGTAACACCAAAATCACAATATACAAAACACTGATCAGACCAGTTGTGCTGTATGGCTCTGAAACCTGGAGTGCAACGAAAGGAGACGAAGCCTTATTACAAATCTTTGAGAACAAAGTTTTAAGACGCATCTTTGGACCCATTAGGGATACACAAGTGGAGAGTGGAAAAGAAGAAGTAACAAAGACATTTATGATCTGTTTAAGTCCCCGCTAATCACTGGTATCATGAAGGCTAATAGACTACAATGGCTGGGGCATATAGAAAGAATGGAAGATAATAGGGAAACAAAACTCGCTTACACTCAGGAAATAAATGACCGTAGACCCCGAGGTAGACCAAGAAGACGGTGGAGAGATAATATATATGCAGACCTACAAGCACTTGGAATCAAAGACTGGCAAGAGAGGGTCAACCAGAGAGACGAATGGAGACGGATTGTATCTGCAGCAAAGAACCTCAATGGCTCGGAACGCTGAAGAAGAAGAAGAAGAAGAAGAAGAAGAAGAAGAAGAAGAAGAAGAAGAAGAAGAAGAAGAAGAAGAAGAAGAAGAAGATGCTTCTTTTGCCTCCTTTCATAATATTCTGACTTGTCTCTGAATTTCTTCATAGTTGGCAGGATTATTTTTGTTGAGTCTTCTTGTTTCCATTAGTTGTAAAATTTCTTCAGTCATCCATTTCTTACGTCCCACCTTCTTTAATTTTGGAATACTTCTTTCTGCAGGCAAACTGATTGAATTCTTCAACATTTCCCATTGATCATCCACATCTTGAAATAGGATCTCTAGATCAGACAATATGTCAAATCTGTTCTGTACTTTTATGTTGAATTTGTTTTGTATTTCATTGTCATTTCTCAATGTACGCAGATCATATTTAGTGTATCCTGTTATATACTTGGCTTTCTTTAATTTACCCTCAACATCAGCTGAAAAATGCTGTTGTTGACTGCAACATCTTGTAAAGGATATGCAACTTTTAAAAAAAAATCGGCTGTTGATTTCGGAATAGCCCTCGTATATTGATCAAAAAAGCATCTTGCTTGTTTACTGTGATGTTACATTCTCTTTTCTTCTTTGTTTTTTGCTGTTCGAAATACTAAACATGCTGCAAACTCAACATCTGAGCTGTTGTTTTGGCTTCAACAACCTTTGTTCAGCTTTGCATGTCCACTTTCTATAGGCTTATTTCTACATAGGTATTGTCCAGATGCAATCCCCACTTTTATTTTCTGACTTAGATAGCTCACTGTTGACCAGTCTCATAAAATGGAGACCAGAGATTTCTCATGAAAGGAAACAGGTGACAAGGAAGAGAAATGGTCACCCCTACCCCGTAGTGTTGAGACTATTTTGTTTGGTGTTTGCTCACTTTGAAACCAAGAGTAGCCCACGTGCTACTACCTCTATTAGTTGCTTCCGGGGGAGTGCACTGGACTGATTTCTGCGTGTGGGTCAGCTTTCCCTATTACAGTATCCCTCGACATCGGACAAACACACTAAGACTTCAGAGGCACTTGTAATTTATGTCCCCAAGTCAAGGGTGAGAAGTCAACATTTTAGTCCAGCTGACCGGTGTAAAGGTTGAGTCTGCTACCTCGGCATCAGCCCACCGGAAGTTTAAGAGAGAGCGCTCTGCCATGTTGACCTCCAGTTGTGGCTTGCTACACGTGAAGTTTCTTCTTCTTCTTCTGCGTTCATCCGGAGTTTCTTTTTTTTTTCGGACGTGACTGCGTTGTGCCTGTTTACAGCAGAGCTGCGTTTTTGCGCCGTTAGGCCGACACATCCGACTTCTGCAGGCATTTGTTGACAGGGTTAACCTTCCCGGCACGTGAAGTTTGATGATCTTGCACTCATATGAGATTGTCTGTAAGAATGTTTCCATCCTGGCTGCTGTTAAATAGTGAATTTAAGCAGAATATGCCTTTTAATAGCTTGAGGAAATACATTCATAGGCATAAAACAGACCTCATAGAAGTCAAGGAAATTAGAAGAAATGTGACGACTCATTGTCATCATCATCATCGTTATCATCTTGCAGCTGGTCCTTTGCAGATTGTCACTTTCATGACGAAAGGCCAAAAAAACTGCTCAGTGTCTCGCCATTTCTCACGTAGCCTCGTACCCAAGGTGTCTGTTCTGTGTCCATTGTCGAGCACTGGCTCTTCTTTCAGTCTCGAGGTATGGTGTCCGCCTCGAGTGTTGGAGGTCCCGGGTTCAGGCCCCGGTGATGACCGGGATTTTTTCTCGTGGACTTCTAGTAATAAAATTTCCCCTGGTCTCTGGGTAGTGAGATGGGCGCCCGTGTGTATTGCTGCGCACGTAAAAAATCCCTTGACAGTTGGAAATCGAAAAAGAGTAGCCTAACGGCGTTGCCCGGGCACAATTTCGAGTTTAAAAACTACCCAAAGTATTTCATGATCCTCGCTGGTGCTACGGAGTTCGTGCACTGAGCTGAGTTTCTCCGGACTCAGGCTTGAGTTAGGAGTTGAACGGAGCACTTATGGGTTACACCCGTGTTCCGTGATGATCCGTCGACTACACTAAACTAAACTAGTATCATGCAAGTCTTCGAAATGTCGCCCCTTACATGTTTTTTTTTAAATACCGCCCCCTTATGAAACCCCCTTACGGTGCTCCTGATGCGGTCGCCTCTCTGTATCATAGCACGGCACGGCTAAATAGATACACATATGGCTTGGCCATATTGCACAATCGAGCAGAATATAAAAAAAAATATGTGTATGTGTTGTTTGTCCACCAAGAATGATGATGACCATTCATTTCATCCAGTGGGTTTGGAAGTATGGAGCCGTGAGTTCTAAGATGGCTGATAAGGTCTATTTTGGCTCGAAATGTTTTTTGACAATGTGGGCACAGAATGCTTGACGTTCCAGGAGGAGCATCTCCTGCAGTGGTTTTTCTGCCCAGCCTTTCCTTCACAGCTCTTGCAATCCTGGTTGCTTCACAAGTGACTGCACCCTTGCGTAATGATGTACGCCACGAATTTCGGTCTATGGCAGCAGTCTCCCAGGTGTCAAGATGAATTCTGAAAGCTTTCAGTGAGATTTTCAGTGTCTTTAAAGCGTTTCCTCTGGCCGTCTTGGGAGCGTTTACCACAACGCAGCTCGCCGTAAAAAAAGAAAAAAAATTGTTTAGGGAGTCTGTGATCTGGCATGCGAGTTAAGTGACCAGCCCAGCGAATCTGATTTTTCTTTACTAGAGTGTGGATACTGGGCATGGACGCTCTTCCTAGAACTTCAGTGTCCTCGGATCTTGTCTTACCATTTAATCTTCAACAGCTTCCTAAGGCAGACTGTGTGGAAGTGGTTTAATTTCCTAGTGTGTCGCTGATAAATAGTCCAGGTTTCACAAGCATATAGCAGTGTGGATAACACAACTGCTTTATAGACTTTCAGCTTTGTTTGCAGGCTTATTCCATTTCTGTTCCATACATTCTTGTACAGTCTGCCAAAGGCCGCGCTGGCCTTGGAGATTCTGTTATATACAACTATAAGAACGAGACAAATTGTTCTTTGACCGTGTATTGAGAAGAACGGTCTTGAAAAACACCAATGACGATGGGATAGATCAGTGGGAAAAGAGGCAGAGGCAGACAAAGAGAAATGATGCTGAATGGGCTGAGATGGTGGCGTGAGTAACATCATCAGCAGAGTCCATTCACGACTCCAAGGATCGATATCTGTGGATACACATTAACACCCATGTCAGTTGGCAGGCACATGATAATGATCTGCTTTTTGGTTGATTTGTTTTTCTGGTCGTTCTGAATTTATACTGCCATCATACGTTTCTTGACTCGTCTATTTATTGTCCAGATCTAATATAAACAAACATCATCATCATCATCATCATCATCATCATCATCATCATCATCATCATCATCATCATCATCATGTGCAGAGCCGATAAGCGTGGACAGTCAAGGTTTGCTATCTTACGCGATCACCAGAGTCGTGGATCAGCTCTGTGTTCTTGTCTTGATTGTGCCATGTGGCCAGACCAATATATCTGCCTTCCCCTTCTTCTTTTCCACTAAATCTTGCCAGCTGTCACAGCGTTTTCTAGTTTATTTCTTCTCATAATGGGTCAAAAAAATTGACTATCTATTCTAATTTCTCTTAAAGTTTACAGCTTTTATTTTTTTCTTGTAGGACTTGCTCATTGTTTTTTTTTCTTCTGTCTGTTTATTGTATTCCGTGCATTTTATTTAGAAACCACATTTCCACTGTCATTGGATGTTTCTCAGCTTGTCTGCTTGTTGTACATGCATCACATGCATATAACAGAACACGTTCTATGTAGCACTTCAACATTCTTTTTCCCCCATTGCATTTGACATCTTTTTATTGGTCAGTATATTTAAACAATATAGAGTCTCCTTGGCGAAGTGGTTATGCCACGCTCCGAGAGTTGTGGGTTCGATTCCAGGCTACGTCATACGGTTCTCGAGTGCAGTGTTTTCGGAGACTTCTGGAGGTCGTCGCTAGAGCTATGGCGCTTGTGCTTCATGTAACGCTTTCGGCAGGCTGTCTTTCAGAAAGAGACTGAGCCATATGGGATAAAATCCGGTGCAATGAAGCCGATCCTTTTGTCTTTTAATTCCCTTTTTTCAATAAAAACAGTAGCATAGACTGTATACAGTAGAAGGTATATGATAATATATGGAGTCACTCTCTCCTCGTTTATTCTGGAATATTAGCTCATTCGTACAGTTCGTCTATTCTTTGCTCTCGTACCTTGGGGCTTCCAGGTGCTGCACGTAATTGTCTAGTCTTTTCGCTTCTTTCTTTGAGTATCCAGATGCTGGATAGAAGTGTATAGTCTTTCTTCTTCAATCATGGGGTGTCCAGGTTCTGTCATAAGTCGGGGTGCCCCACCGGCTAGATGAAAGTATTATCCACTGGCGAGCAACCCCAAATAGTCAGAAACTGACTAGGGACAAAACCTATATGGCTGAACTACAGATTAAGCCCTGAATATCCAACGTACAGCTCCAAGTGGCTCGTTACAAAATTAAAATGAACTGTGCTGAATATTCACCAAGGAATGGGAAAGAGAAGGTTAGCTAGGATAGATTTTTAAGTCTGAATTAAAGTGTAAAGACAACTATTCCAGTACAGGTTTTTCTCCCTGACTGCTCCCTTCCTTGGTGTCTAAGTGAACCCCCACCAATGTACACACACAACACGTATGCACAATTGGAAAAAAATATAATGACAGAACTATGAGTTACAATACTACAACATTTATTTACTAATCATAACAATAGACATATGATGGTTGTCAATATAAGGATGATGAAATCATATACATATTGATATTGATGACAAACATTACATAACTTTTACTTGAACTATCTGGATCTGTGGTCCAGATCCCCACTCTCCAGTAGACACACACAAAAAAACAGCTTGCCGGTATTCTGACTATTCCTGTCAGTCCTGACACTACCTAGTCAGTCACTCGTTCTTGAGATCTATAACATAGGTGCTCCTTGTGAGAGCTTGAAAGAAAGTCAAGAATGTGTTATATCTAGTTCTACATCAGCGCAATCTTAAGTAAAACATATTCTAGTAAACACATATACAATGACCAGTCTGGCCAAGTTTATCTTCCAGCTCTACTGCGTTCACCATCCTTCTTCTCCCTCCTATCTCTGTCCTACGGTCTTAGTCTGGGACGGGCTTTTCAATTGTCTCACACGCCTGTAATGATTACATTTCTGCCGCCCATGTCCATGTCGCTAATACAGAAATTCTGTGTCGTACAGCCGCTCCGTCCAATGTTGGTTTAGCAGCTCACAGGGTCCGTAATGGTATTATAATAATGCCTGATCATCCGAGCTTACAAGCCGTGACCAGTATCTGTGCCAGACTTCCGTGAACTACCCTCCACCATACGATGAAAAAGGTTTAGCACCATATACCCCATAACACTTGTGGGTAATGTCTGTACCATTACACCTTTGCTACAAATGCAACCAATAGGCAAGGTGCCAATGCGCGCACAATAGCACAACACCAATTTATTCTTAGTGAGTTACCATACAACAAATCACATCAATTAAACCTAAGGTATGCGAATACAAAAATGGCATATAAGGCTATTCTTACCTACATTGTATAATGCAAAAAAGTAAGTAATATCCTTATCTACAACCAACTGGGAAACATAGTTTCCATATACGTTACCGAACATATACACGTCTGCCGGCCAGAGTATAACAACACTGATGCATACGGCAATTCAAATATATCAAACCTCCAATACTTTAACATAATAGCATTATGCAAAGTTAGTAACCATATTGTTTACATAAATATGAGACATAGAAACAATACTCAGAGCAGTTCCTACTTAGCCACTGCTGTGGTAAGAATTAAGGAAATATAGTCAGTTCTGTACAAAAAATGCCCACACCAAAAAGAGACTAGTCTAGTTTAGAAAGAAATGGCAAGCATCTGCTACGACACCTCAAGTATATCTAGACAAGATCTGCCTTTCACAAGTTTCTACTTCTCAGAAGAGTAATACATGAAGCACAATGATATTGAACACAGAACTTAGAAAGGACACTCAAGTAACCTACTCCAAAGATAGTTCTTGAAATAACCTAGATCAGATATAGACTGAAAATCAGTACATACATCTAAAACTTGACTAGTTACTAAGAATTAATTCTCCTAGTGAAATCTAGCAACATAAGAATCATACATATGACTACAAAACGAGCTGGGGGCCTACCTGTTCTGAAGTCAGACTTAATCTTCTTCTTCTTCTTCTTTCGTTCGCCTAAAATATGTTTATAACTGCAATGTTGTCTCTTGTATGAATCTAACAGTCTTTTTTTAGTTCATTCAGCGGTCCATAGAGTTTATCTTCCACTGTTGTCTCTCTAGGCCAGAAGGTTCGCCTGGATATGTTGTAGTTTGGGCAATCCTGGAGTATGTGCTCTGCTGTCTGCGACGCCAAACCACATGTGCACATGGCTGAGTCACCAATCTTGAATTTTGTATACATGTGGTTGCGTAATCTATTGTGTCCTGTTCTGAGGCGCAGAAGAATTACCTGTTCTGGTCTGTCCATAACGTGGTAGTCGTCTTGAGTAAGGTTTGGTGGCCTTCTGACTGATTTGATCATTCTTTTCTTTTGGTGGTATGTAATAGGCACATCTGGTTGTTCTTCTTGTGCTCCTTCCTTAGCCAATCGATCAGCTCTTAATCAGACTTAATCTAAAGGGAACAGGTCTAGCATGGGTTTTTATACCTAGCCTAGCAGTAGACACTTATCTCCCAGGAATTCCATTCATAAATTCTTCTTATCTCCCCCTGACGTTAATTGCAATTATCTCCAAGTCTGTCCAGTCATAAAAATTCTTTCTGCATGCGCACTAGCCTTCACACCTGTGGGTCTGACAATTATGAGCCCCCTGAGTCTTATCAGTGATTTCACACCTTGCACCTCTAGTCTCTACCAGATGGAGGTCAGCCATCGCGGTTGGGCGGTTTCCTAGCTGTGCTTATCAGGTGTCATGTCAAGGAGCAATTAGGTTCTCATGGTCAGCTGCCAGTTTACAACTCTGTTGGTAAACCCGGTTTGCTTGCGTCATGCCTGGTCGGTTTTAATTACCATTCAGTCCCCTGAGTCTGCCCTCCAGTCTGGCTGGATTGATAACCTCTGGGGGTGACCGGTACTGGTGTCAAATTAACTTCCCAAATAGAAAGCCATTCCTGGTGGTTTGTTTACTTGCAGGCGTTGCAAGCTTACGTCAAGACGGTATAGCCTTGAATATAGAGAAAACAGTTTTGTTCCTCTTTTGATTCTCTACACGGCCCATCAAAAGTGAACCGAAAATTGTTCTGGGAAGTAAAGGCTGCAAATTCGTGACACAGGTGCTGCAGACTAAGTCTTTCCTCGTCTACTTTGGGAAATCCAGGAGTTTGGGATCCTCGTGGTCTGTGCGGTGGCTTCTACGGCTTAGGGTTAGTGAACGCAGATTACACAATCCAGACACTCTGGGTTAAAAATCAGCTGCAGGCGAATTGGGAGCAGATCGTCATGCTTTGATTTTCACAATGGTATGAGCGTCGGTCATTCAGAAAGCAATGGCAAACTAATGAATGCAAAATTTGCTAGAAAGTCACAAACTGCCACTATATGCTGATATTGATTGCGACATCGTGTACAAGAAAATGCAACTACTTGCTTAAGATTGTCTGTATAGCTTTTCTATCTCAAATTGGGCTATCCAGGTAGTGTTCAGCCTGTTTTGTCTCTGCTCTTTTACTTTAGGATATACAGGTACTTTTTGTGCAAACAGAAAGACATGATCATCATCATCAAGTGCCTTGCCAGCTGGCGTAGGCGTTCATGGCTCTCCAAAGATCTCGGTCTTTGGTGTTACTGGATAACTCTGTCGATGATATTCCTCCATGCCACCGTCTCAATCCGTCCAGCATCATCTCTCTTGGTCTGCCTCTGCCTCTCTTTCCCTCTATCTTTCCAGTTGTCACGATGTTCTCCAATGCCTTTCTTCTCATCACATGACAAAGAAAGTTGTTTGTCTCTTTCTTATTGTTCTATATATAGTATTCTAGTTTCATTAGCCTCTTTCGGGCAATCGTTGTTAGTTACTCTGGCAGTCCAAAGAATTCTCGACATTCGTCTCAAAAACCACATCTCTGTTGGTTCTAAGTTCTTCCTAATTTGTTCATTTACATTCCAAGATTCGCTGCCATACAGCAAAACTTGGTCTATAAAGCATTTCAGCACTCTCTTTCTTACATTCATTGATAGTGACTTATTGCATAAGATACTCTTCATTTTCTGAAATGTGGCTTTTGCCTGCACTATTCTGCTCTTAATCTCTGCATCTTCCATCTGATGTTATACGTGCCCCTAGGTATTTAAAATTATCCACTTGGTTAAGAATTTCCCCTTCTATTCCTGTCACATTTTGGTGTCACAATTTTCTTTGATATCACCATTGTTACCGTTTTATTGATACTCAAGGAGAGTCCTTTCTGTGCACTCTCTTTTACTGCAATAGCCAACAATTGTTGTAGGTCTGTTGCATATTCCGCCACCAATACTGTGTCATCTGCATAGCGTATATTGTTTATATTATAACCCCCGATTAGTATTCCTGGCTTCTCTTTGATATCTCTCATTATTACTTCACTATAGAGGGAGAAGAGATCTGGTGACAAGACACCCTGTCGTGCTCCTAGCTTTATCTGTTTTCACAGCTTCATATTTTCACAGCTCCCCTCCTCAGTGCAGATGGGGTAATATTGGTTACCGACAAGAAAGACATCCTTCAGCGCTGGGCAGAACATTTCAGCAACATCTTAAATGCAACCTCATTCTTCGATGATGAAACCATCAACTGCCTTCCTCAAGTTCTCCAGCGGCTAGGCACCTGGTCCGGACTCCATCCCGGCAGAGATATACAAGGCAGGTGGGCCGGTCCTAACAGAGCAGCTTCACCAAGTCTTTACAAACATATGGGTGAACGAGACCATGCCACAAGATTTCAAGGACGCGTCAATAGTCCACCTTTACAAACGAAAAGGAAACCGCCAATCCTGTGACAACCACCGAGGCATCTCCTTGCTTTCAATTGCAGGGAAGATACTCGCGAGAATTCTTCTCAATCGCCTCACGGCCCATCTCGATCAAGGTCTTCTTCCCGAGAGCCAGTGTGGCTTCAGAAAAGAACGTGGAACTGTTGACATGATTTTCGCTGCAAGGCAGCTGCAAGAGAAATGTCAGGAACAGAACTGCGAAATGTTCTCCACTTTCATTGACCTTACCAAGGCTTTTGATACAGTCAGTAGAGAAGGACTGTGGAAGATTATGGCAAAATATGGCTGTCCACGAAAGTTTGTCCAAATAGTGCGGCTATTTCATGATGGCATGCAGGCAAGAGTACAGGAAAATGGTGAACTGTCTGAGCCCTTTCCTGTCACCAATGGAGTGAAACAAGGATGTGTCCTGGCACCAACACTGTTCAGCCTCATGTTTTCAGCTATGTTGACGAATGCCTTCGAGAACAACGACATTGGAATAGACATCAACTACCGCATGGATGGAAAGTTATTCAATCTCAGAAGGCTGAAAGCTAAAACCAAAATTGGCAGCGACACCGTCAGAGAGCTCCTGTTTGCTGATGATTGCGCTCTATACGCCAACTCAGAGGCGGACATGCAACATAATGTTTCAGCTTTCTCACATGCCTGTGCCAACTTTGGGCTCAATATCAATTTGGAGAAAACTGTAGTTATGTACCAACCAGCTCCAGGGAATAATCACACTGTGCCGAATATCAAAGTGAATGGTCATAGTCTAAGTGCTGTGGACAAATTCACCTATCTTGGCAGCACTGTGTCACAAGCTGCCACAATTGATGATGAAGTGAATGCAAGAATCTCCAAGGCCAGTGCGGCCTTTGGCAGACTGTACAAGAATGTATGGGACAGAAATGGAATAAGCCTGCAAACAAAGCTGAAAGTCTACAAAGCAGTTGTATTATCCACACTGCTATATGCTTGTGAAACCTGGACTGTTTATCAGCGACACGCTAGGAAATTAAACCACTTCCACACAGTCTGCCTTAGGAAGTTACTGAAGATTAAATGGCAAGACAAGATCCCAGACACTGAAGTCCTAGAAAGAGCGTCCATGCCCAGTATCCACACTCTACTAATGAAGAATCAGATTCGCTGGGCTGGTCACTTGACTCGCATGCCAGATCACAGGCTCCCTAAACGAATTTTTTACGGCGAGTTGCGTTGTGGTAAACGCTCCCAAGGCGGCCAGAGGAAACGCTTTAAAGACACTGAAAATCTCACTGAATGCTTTTGGAATTAATCATGACACCTGGGAGACTGCAGCCAGAGACCGAAATTCGTGGCGTCCATCATTACGCAAGGGTGCAGTCACTTGTGAGGCAACCAGGACTGCAAGAGCTGTGAAGAAAAGACAGAACAGAAAAACCACTGCAGAAAATCCTCCTCCAGAAACGTCAAGCATTCTTTGTCCACATTGTCAAAGAACATTTCGAGCCAAAATAGGCCTTATCATATCAGCCATCTTAGAACTCACGGCTCCATACTTTCAACCCCACTGGATGAAATTGAATGGTCATCATCATTCTTGATGGACAAACAACATCTGTTCGTAACTACCCTCTTTATTTCCCATTTTAATTGCTGCTACTTGGTTCCAGTAAATATTATTTATTATTCTTAAATCTTTCACATCAATGTTGATAGACATGATAATAAATTTAAAATTATCATAGTAGACAACTGACATTACTGTGCGAACGCGTATATTTCAGCTTGAAGGATGTATCTATTTATTTTTACTATTTGTTGTGTGAATTCTGCAGTATGTACTTGACGAGATGCAGCGAAATATGCCAGGCAATAAATCGTACAATCGTAATCTATGATTTGTGTCTTCGTTATTCAAATATACAGACAGGTACCCGGCGGTCCGTACAGACTTTCCTCTTCTACTGTCACGATTTATGTAGCTGCAGCCAGTGAAACAGTGACTTAAAACCCCAGACTTTGATAGTAGCTGGCAAGTGCACTACCACAGTGACATTTGCATAATTCTTGAATAGTAAATATGCATCTGTTATCACACTGCAGAGTCATCCTATTCCTTTGTATCAGACAATTGAAATAAAGCTTGCACAAATGGGTTTCAGCAATAATAAGATGTGCACTGATGTCCTTTTCACGAGACAATTATAGAACTTCTTTCTAAAGCCTAAGCTGTGTGGCTTTGGTGATAACGTCTGTCCGCGGCCTTCTGTCTCGCGTACTGCTAATCTTCTTATAGCCCAAGCTGTGTGGCGTCGGTGATCATGTCTGTTCACTGCTTTCTGTCTTGTTTACTGTCAATCGTTTCTGATACTGATGTTTCTCCATGCCATGATGTTAAATTGTCCAGCATCTTCTCTCCTCGCCTCTCTTTCACAACTTTCCCGTAATCACAACGTAGATCAGCTTCACGCCTTCTAATGAAATGCCCACAGATTGTGGACTGTCTTTTTATGATTATCTAATGCAAATAACCATCTCTTCGTTCGTCTATAAAACCACATCTCCAATGAGTAATTGCGCCGTCTCTATTTACAGCAGAGCTGCGATATTTGCGGCTTTCGGCCGACACATTCGACTCCTTGAGGCATTTGTTGACTGGGTTATCTTCCTGATTCTCATTTCTATAACAGAGGTATATAGCGGATAATATTTGACATATGCCTGGGTCATTGACAGTAAGGTGAGTGACCTGGCTACGAGAAAAACAATCAACCCTGAGAAATAATGGGGCGGTTGTGAGTGGAAGACCCCAGGGTGGATGGGGAGAAAGACAGTTTTAGGCTGGGGTGTAATGTTGTTGGGAGCCCAGGGAGGGGCTACACAGCAGGGTTAAAAGACAGTGGAAAACTTTGACTAGGCAGTGGAATCTGAGACCGACTGAGGTTCGGTTCGTGTGAAGTCAAGGGACTTCAGGGAGTTGATGTTTTGGCGCCGAACGGATCGGTTGTCGAGGACGTGGGAGTTTAGACTGACGGTGGGTCAGTTCTTGTGTTGTGTTGTTCTCCCAGTGATGAAGGCAGGCTAAAACCCAAAGTGGGTTGGATAGCTAATGGAGGCCTGAACCCAAAGTGGGTTGGATAGCTAGCGGAGACTAGACCCAGTGTGTGGGTTGTGATGTGTGAGGTCCAGCTGTGGATAGGAGCTGGATTACCTGTCTTGTGAATTTGAGATTAAGCAGACCGTGAGAAGACAGTGATGTGTGCGTGTTAATGTGTGAGGAGGATATGGATATTCTATGGATTATATATATTGTTTCTGGATATATAAATATGTTCCGTGGGTCTGTGTTATTTCTGTATTAAAGGATTATGTGCGCCAAAATCGATCTTGTTTACTGACTGATGGATGTGTATTACTGGGGTGAGTCATAGTATAAGACAGTGAGATAGCTCAATTGACACACCAGGAGTATCGTTACCTAGACAACGACCAATATCACGCACTTATCATTAAGAACTTCGTGATATTAACTGGGAGCTCGTCGCTTAGTAAAGATTTTCTGACAGCTACATTCGGTCAAGGAACACCGTGCAACATTGAGATATCTGTGGGCTCTTCGCTGAGAGAGGAGTTATTATCTGTGACTTCGTTCCATCAAACTAACAAACCCTTGACAATTCGGATATGTGGCTTCGAGAGATTAATGTGAACTCTTTGGTGTGCGCCAGATAATTATCACAAACAGACGAGAGCTAATGATCAAGCTAGCAGACATTTCACGTAAAGGTTACTACAGGTAAATTTGATACCAACAATATCGCTGAAGCTAGCAGACAGTTCACGAAAGACCACTTCAGTTCATCAAAAGCAGCCAGCGCACGGCAAAACAGACAGTGAGTGATTTCGTAGCGAAGTCATGTGCGCGCTGAAGACAGGTGTACGGTGTTTTTCATAGGTCAAGAGATGGGGCGTCAGAGAATTAACGCAGAGAGGTCAAAAATAGGACAGCACAGGTAAAGTCGAGTGGACAGCGAGTTGTTTGCGACAAGAAGAGGTCAGTCTTAGGTGTGTGTAGGACAGGACAGGATTGAAAATTCAAAGATATTGACAGGTGTGTGTGTGCGAAGGCAAGCGCACTGTGTTGTCGCAAGGCGACGATAAACTCTCTCGAGGAGGGGAGAGGTACGAGAAATTGTAAAACAGAGAAAATTGACATTCGCTGATTCACCGGGAAAGGTGACCGAAGGGGGTAGTAACGGTACCCCACCGCAGCCGTGTTGGGGCTGAGAATGTTGGTGGAAATATTTACGGAGGATTTTTCCACTGATTGTGATAAAGATGTACTGAGGTTGACTGCGAAGGTCAAGGTCAGGGACAGTGGACATTTACTAAAATTTTCCACAGGAGAACTGGATAAACAAGTTGTTTTGAAAGAAAGCCAGACTTTATGTTCGTCTTTGTTCAATCCCTTTGTGATCATTAATCTGTTATGAGCAAACATTTTACAACGAAGTGTCATCACCGCAAACAAGGGTGCATACAGTTGCCAAAAAAAAACTGACGGTACAATGTTAAAGAGCTGGACATTTGCTGCCATTTTTTGTGTTGAACTTTTTCTTTAAACGTAAATCTATCACTTAATTGATACAACTACGGACCATCTCCGCAACGAAGGTAGAAAGACGTTTGGATTATTACATTGGTGTCACCACGTTCAGATGAAAGTACAATAACGTTACGGACTGTGTCGAGACAGAACATTTTGGGATACTCACTATCATCTTCAATTTTGTCGACAGTTGGAACTTGTGATCACCACGTGAATTCAGTAACCACTCAACAAAACAATAAGTCGCTTTGGAAACTAGCGTCGTAGACATCTTCAGCCTATTGTGAAAAACTATTAACAGCAAAATAAGAACTTTTGGCGACGGATTAATAGGACATATTTATTGGCCAACCATCTGGACATTTGTTTGCTCTCACCGTTTTAACTGTCGTTATCGTTTGTCCACTTATATATATATGGATATTTTATTACATGTAGTTGTTGGATAGGCACTTTTTGCGATCTCTATCTACATCAGGATAGGCCTTGCAAAACGTGGTTCTTTCTGGTGCTTACGATATTTTTGTATGGAAATCGCTAATGAGTTAGCGTGTCGTGCAGTGGCATTGGAGTCCTAACCAATATCTACAGCCGAGTTGTCTGACGTCAGATTTGTGCATATTTTGATGCTATAATTTTTTTTCTCTCTTTCTTTCTTTTCGTTATATTTACATATGCTATTTGTTGTGTTTGGATATATGTTATTATTGTGATCTTTCGTCATTTCTGCTGTCTAGTGGTCTTTGTCAGTTTATATATTACGCGCACTGTGGTCATCCCTACACAAGCTTGTGAATGTTACTGTAGGTTTATTTCTTTGTGATCACCGTCTCCGTGTACTTGGCTTGTGAGTCTAGCATTTTATAGAAAACACTTAGTGTGGATCATTCCATTCGTTTGTATATGTATTTATATGTATGTTTAACAATATTTCCAGAAATGTTATACAACTATTTGTTATAGATATATGCGAGGGAGGATAGGTGATATTTCCCCTCACTACCTAGTGCTTATAGAGTGACTGGGTGAGTACAAAGTGATATTTTAGCACTACGAATTTACGTACACAGGGAGTGGTGGTGTACTTAGGGAGGGCACACAAAGACTAGTAGCAGAGTCTTTACATTTATAATTGGCTGACAGACAGCAACGTGTCCACAAGTACAAGATGCCTACTTTAATGGAATATATTGAAGCAGGTGAACGGTTAGGCCTGAAAGGTAAAGAGTTGCAGGAGTTTGCAGAATCAAAATTGAAAAAAGTTCAGCACTGGGAAAGAGAGGAGAGGCATAATTAACGCGAGGCCAAACGCCTACAGGAAGAAAAGTTAGCTGAGAGAGAACAAAGACAGGCCGAAATGGACAACAAGCGTCTACAGGAAGAGAGAGAGAGACAGAAATGGAACTTGAAAAGTTAAAACAAACAAATGCGGTGGAAATCGAGAAAGAGAAGATTAAGATGGAAGCGGAAATTGCACTCAGAAAACTAGAACTATCTTCGAAGGGTCAAAGTGAGGAAAGCAAAAGACCTTCGCAGTCGTCACAACGATTGAAATTGCCATACTTTACGGACCGAGACAACTTGGAATCTTATTTGTCGAGATTCGAAGCATCAGTGAAAGTGTTAGGCATCCCAGAAGGCGAGTATGCGATTAGACTGGGCGAGTATTTAACGGGTAAGGCCCTAGATACAATGTTTAATTTACCTGTGGAAGAAAGAAACAACTACACTATTTTGCGGCAACGTTTGCTTAACAAAGTTCCAACTAACTGAGCATGGCTATAGAACAAAGTTTAGACACTTAGGACCAGAGACAAATCAAGATTTCACAGATTTTGTTAACACAGTAAAGAACACATTTAACAAATGGATGGAGCTTGCAGAAGGTAGGGAAAGATTTTAATAAATTAGTGGATTTAATGTTAAGAGACAAGGTAGTATCTGCATGCAATACAAACTTAGTAGCTTTCTTTGAGGAACGTAAGCCAAAGAACATAGACACAATGTCACAGTTAGGGCAAAACTACATGACTGCACATCCAAACAGTTCTATTGGTAGACTAATGAGTGAGGAAATAGTCTGTGCAGCGTACACTAAACAGGACCAGAATCCAGTTATTAGACCAAGATCGAAAAGTGTGGATTCAGCACAGAAGTATGAACAACAAGAGTCTCAAGATAATGGTTTCCGTGGCAACCATTTTGGCAGAGCAGGACGGTACCCATACAAAAGGGGAAATTTCCAGAGGCGTCCAAATAGTTATGCCGGATGCTGGAATTGTGGGAGCTGGGGACACAAAATGGCAAAGTGTGATGCACAACCATCAGATGGACCAACGAACAACAGTAAAAGGGAGATCACTTGTTTCAAATGTGGAAGGAAGGGGCATGTCAGCTATCATTGTACGATGAGGGAAACGGAGCATTCTAATGCAGCACAAGTGATTGAGACTATCAACAATGAAGATTGTAGTGGGTGCAAACCTCTTTTTGAAAAAGACGGTCAGCCAGTCTTAGTGTGTGGTCATACAGTTAAAGCAGGATCAGCAGTGCATGAAGGAGGAAGTCTGAAGATGCACCATGGATTTGTTAATGATAGGCCAGCGTTAACAATTAGGGATTCCGGATGTACGTCCATCGGAGTTAGAAAGAGTTTAGTGCATCCCTCGGATTATACAGGGAAAAAGATTAAATCCATAACATTTAATGGGACAGTAGAATTCTACCCATTAGCCGTGATAACAGTGAAAACACCATATATCACAGGAAGAGTGACAACATGTGTTCTGGACGCACCAGTGGCGGATTTGATCATAGGAAATGTAGCAGGAGTTAAAGATTGTACAGAAGAAGAAGTAGTTTATTGGGACCAGAAACATAGTGTAAGTAGTAACGAGGTAGGTACCAAAAGAAAACCTAAATTAGAGAGTATAGCTGAACAAGAAGAGGCACCTGAAGTAGACACAGGAACTCAGGGCAAGGATAGTACAGCTGAGCAGGTGAGAATGGGTCTCAAATATAGCTGTAGGGAATCCCAGAGACAAGATAATACGGCAGACAAATGTTTCCAAGGGTGTGGTAAAGTCAGACATAGGCAATCAAAGAAGGGTAGATGGTGCTTCGAAAGGAAGAATAATGTTCTCACTCGCAGGTTTTCAGATGGCGGAACTGCATGTGGGCAAGTAGTATTACCGTTAACACATAGAGACCAATATACTAGAACAGCTCAGGATAGGGCATGTGCAGGGCACATAGGAGTAAGGCGGAAGCAGCATAGAGCAGGATGCCAGGTATATTGGCCAGGATTTAATAAAGAGGTCAGACTAAACAGAGACTCCAGTGTAACAGGTACAATATGCAGATAGCAAATGTTAACGCAGTTCAAAAGAGTGTTAACGACATCACTGAACCAGGATTAGCAAACAGATGTGTTAAAGATATAGGAAACATGAGGCATGGGTATATGAAGGGTAGACACAGCATCGACAGGAATCATAGGTGGAGGTTTGAGGCAAGAAAAGAACCACCTGATATAGGGTCGGTACACAAATAGCTTGTGTCTTTTTGAGGATGTTAATAGAACTGCAGATACACAGATATGATGTTTCTTATGATGTATTATTATTATGTGATGAATTAGTTCATGCATTGGTACACAAGATAGAAAGTTGGTTGTATTGATGTGTGGGGAATATGGGAGTGTACTATGAGCATTTGATGTATTATTTAGTGTGGTAGCTAGAGTAAGTTGGATTATACTTACGACTACCCAGGCAATATGTCTGGGTCACATATTTGATAAGTATTAGTCTCCCAACATTTGAAAACGATGTTTTCTTTTAAGGGGGGGGGGGGGGATAATGACATATGCCTGGGTCATTGACAGTAAGGTGAGTGACCTGGCTACGAGAAAAACAATCAACCCTGAGAAATAATGGGGCGGTGTGAGTAGAGACCCCCAGGATGGGTGGGAGGAGAGACAGTTTTAGGCTGGGGTGTAATGTTGTTGGGAGCCCAGGGAGGGGCTACACAGCAGGGTTAAAAGTCAGTGGAAAACTTTGACTAGTGAGTGGAAGCTGAGACCGACTGGGGTTCGGTTCGTGTGAAGTCAGGGGACTTCTGGACAGTTGAGGTTTTTGGCGCCGAACGAGGACGTGGGAGTTTAGACTGACTGTGGGTCAGTTCTTGTGTTGTGTTGTTCTCCCAGTGGTGAAGGCAGGCTAAAACCCAAAGTGGGTTGGATAGCTAGCGGAGACTAGACCCAGTGTGTGGGTTGTGAAGTGTGAGGGTCCAGCTGTGGATAGGAGCTGGATTACCTGTCGAATGAACTTGAGATTAAGCAGACCGTGAGAAGACAGTGATGTGTGCGTGTTAATGTGTGAGGAGGATATGGATATTCTATGGATTATATATATTGTTTCTGGATATATAAATATGTTCTGTGGGTCTGTGTTATTTCTGTATTAAAGAAATATTAAAATCTGGAATTCTGGAAACTGTACAGACAAATGCAAAGAAAAGATCGGCCTATGACAGTGGGAACAATTTATAAAGAGGATGGGGTACGCTTGACAACAGACAAGGAGAAAGGGGAGGCATTTCTCCAGAGATTTTTAGAGCAGACCAATCATAGTGATGCGGATACCAGGGAAGCAGTTAGAGTGGAATTATCTGGCACAATAGAGAATATGCCTTACGAAGACATCATACTGTTTGAAGATGTTAAACATATTTTGCAGAAGGCAAAAGACACAGCACCAGGGCCTGATGGTGTCAGGTATGGCCACATGAAGGCTTTGAGCGATGTAGACCTGAAGGAGATGGCCGGCTGCTTTAATCAGAGCATTAGGACAGCGTCAGTACCGCGGGATTGGCTGCATAGCTATCTCATCCCTCTCCCAAAACCATACAATCAATCAATCAATCATGTGCCATGCCGGAAAGCGTGGGCTGTCATGATTCGCCATTTCACTCGATCACCAGAGTCGTGGATCAGCTCAGTGTTCCTGTCTCGTCCATGCCATGTGGCCAAGCCATCCAGGTATTTTCCTCTCGGTCTTCCTCTTGGTCTGTTCCCTTCGATCTTGCCAGCTGTCACTAAGTTCTCCAGTCCATTTCTTCATCATAACATGTCCAAAAAATTTTGACTGTCTACGTCTAATTTCTCTAATCAATCTACGATTTTCATTTGTCTCTTGTAGTACTTGGTCATACCATACAAGGATCATTCAAAGCTTGGCGGCTTTAGGATCATCACCCTTCAAAATACATTTGGGAAGGTTTTAGAGAAGATAGTCGCTGTTAAGCTGCAGGATTTTTTGGAAAGGGGGAAGCTTCTTCCAAGAGGCCTGGGGAGCTACAGGCCAGGAAAAGATACCTGGTCAAATGCAGCCACCTTTGCCTTTGACGTTTATGAGGGGTTCCAGAGTAGACAGGAAACGATGGCGGCAGCGCTTGATCTCGAAGATGCGTACAAGAGAGTTCGCTACGATATTTTGATGACCGCACTTATGGAGAAGGGGGTCAATCCCTGGTTGGTGAACTGGATAGCAGCCGTCCTGCATTCTCGTCAAGTTGCTCTCCGTCTAGGCGCATGGACCTCAGAGCCACATATTTTAACCCCGGGACTGCCACAGGGATCTGCAATCTCACCGGTGCTCTTTAATGTGTATACGAGCAAGATTGCATACCTAGAAGCACCAGGGGTTGGAAGGATTCTAACATTTGCAGATGATATTCTTGCATACAGGCAGGGGAGAAATAGGGATCAAACAACCCAGGAGCTACAGGTGACAGTGGACAAAGTGATTGACTGGTGCACTGAAATGAGTGCTGTCATCAACCCGGAAAAGGCGGCGGTGTTGTGGTGCTCTCTGGACAACAGGATTGTGAGAGATGATACCCCAAGCCTCACGATAGATGGTAGAAGCGTCAACAGAGAGAACAAACTGAAGTATCTGGGAATCACATTTGACAGGAGTCTGTCCTTCAAGGACCATGTGGAGACGGTTGTGACAAGATCTCAAAAGGGACTCAATGCACTTAAAACTATGGCTGCAATGGACACAGAGCAGAGAATGCTCTTCACACTATACCAGCACTTGATCCTCTCAGTGATTGATTATGGACTAGGAATGCTTACTGTCTCAAAGAGTCAGCTGGTGAAATTAGAGCGCATACAGAATGAAGCGATGCGGGTCATTCTGGGATGCACCAGAGACACTCCAGTAGTGTTTTTGCGTTACATTCTTGATCTGCCTACTGTTGCTAGTAGGCACAAGGTGATGCAAGCGAAGGCATACCTCAGAGTAGCTGCAGACACAGATCACCCGTTGCATGAGGCGCTGGGCGTAGTTAAGGGTCAGAGACTGATAAGAGGGAAATCATGGATGGCTCAGGCGGAGGATACGATCAGACAGGTGTGCCCCTTGGAGAACATCAGGCGAGGAGAGGAGTGGGTCAGAGTGCCAGCCGTGCAGTCAGACTTGTGCAGAGTTGTAATAACATTGAGCCGGGAGTGCAGGGAGTGGCCAGCAGGGGCCACGGAAGTGGAAATTCAGTATCTAATTCAGGAAAATTCTCGCCCGGGTGATGTGATTATCTACAC
Organism: Cepaea nemoralis; assembly: GCA_014155875.1. Classification (NCBI taxonomy): domain Eukaryota; kingdom Metazoa; phylum Mollusca; class Gastropoda; order Stylommatophora; family Helicidae; genus Cepaea; species Cepaea nemoralis. Next base: position 189,650 of record JACEFZ010022273.1, on the reverse strand, counting down.
GGATGGGTCAGTGTTGAGAGGTAGGAGAAGTGCCTGGGGGTTCTTGGCAAAAACTAATGGTCGGCGTTTGGTGCAGGAGAGCCTGGCGTATGATAACACTACATCTAGCTTAAGAATGGAGGTGGAGGCGGTCAGTGCAGCTTTCCGCTGGATAGAAAACACGATACATACACACATTGTGATTGTAACTGACTCAGAAAGCATGCTGAGAAGGGTGAGAACAGGTAGGCTTCGTGCAGAGTGGCTTGCTTCGCTTCGGAGGTCACGGGTAGTAAGCATCACCTAGATCTTTTCTCCTGGGCATGCCGGTGTGCTGGGGAATGAACAGGCGGACAGATTGGCTGGCTCTGCAAAATTTGGTGGAGTATTGATGCAGACGTGGTTGCGGCCTTGTGGGAGCACGTGTACACCTCGGAGGAGCAGATGGAGCACCATGGTCTGGTAAGAATGAGACAACGAGGTGTGACGAGGGGATCTGGCCGACGCTCGGCGGACAGGCGAGACGGACATATAATCAGATTGCTACTGGAACTATTAGTGTTGGAACTCTTCGCTGGCTGCTGAGGATGGGGACGGAGCGCTTATGGGAATGTCCTGAATGCTGTGATGTCGGTTCCTAAATCAATCAATGAATCTGTATTAAAGGATTATGTGCGCCAAAATCGATCTTGTTTACTGACTGATGGATGTGTATTAATGGGGTGAGTCATAGTATAAGACAGTGAGATAGCTCAATTGACACACCAGGAGTATCGTTACCTAGACAACGACCAATATCACGCACTTATCATTAAGAACTTCGTGATAATATTCTTTACCTTGCTTTCGGTCGACACATTCGACTTCTTCAGGCATTTGTTGGCAGGATTAACCTTCCTGGTTCTTATGTTTATAATGGAACAGATAAATAGCGGACAATAGCCTTCAACTTGTGAAAAGCTTTGGCTTGAGCTATTCTACATGTAACTTTCTGAATAAATCTTCCGTCTCCTGTTATCAAAGTACCCACATTGTTTCCATTCAGCCATTCCATTCACTTTGTTCTTGCATTTGTGAAGACAATATTTTTATCCTTGTAATTACAATTACTTGTTTTTCTGTTATTCAGACTGTCCTTAGATTTGACTGTTTGTTGCAACTATACTATTTGAAATTATATATATATATATATATATATATATATATATATATATATATATATATATATATATATATATATATATATATATATAATATTTGAAATTTCTCGTAACTGCGGTCATTTTCAGCAACCGAAACCATATCATCCAAACAATGCAGGTTGTTTATATTAGGTCCTTTAACTTTTATTCATGACATGTGTTGTTTGGAGCTCACTATTGTTTTGCTGCACAAATTGAACAGGAACGATTAGTAGTATGACTCTTCACTGGCTGTTGAACGAGGGGACAGAGCACATTTGGGAATGTCCTGAGTGCAGTGATGTCGGTTCTTAACTCAACTGAACAAATCAGATGATAGTACACAACCCTAACTAACACCTTGCATAATGTGCTGAAACATTCCTCATTGGTTGTCAATTCTTATGGCAGTTTTTTTTTGGGGGGGGGCGCTAATACATGTTATCTGTGACAAGTTGGGAAATACCTTAACACAGTCTAGAAAAATTCTAGAAATATGGCAGGAACACTGCAGTGGAATGTATGATATGAATGATATACATGAACCAATGACAGCAGAAACAGAACCTGAACCCTCATTAGATGAAATTGCATGGGCAATAAAGAACCTGAAGAATGGTAAATCACCAGGATGTGATGAGATACCAGCTAACTAATTAAAGCGGGAGGAGAAGAAAGGATACAAATCTATCACGCATCATTTAAACAGATATGGAAATATGATATTTGGCCAAAAGACTGGAAGAAACCAGGAGACACCGTCTCACCACGTGAACAGACAACAATTGCAAATATTACAACATCATGCAGTTAGTGAACACGAGAACTATTTCAATAAGTCTTTTATTTCAACAACCAAAGCATAGTAAGAACAAATGCAGGGATTTGAAATGTATGCCACACCAAATTTGGAGTACAGCAGGGTAGTATTATATCTCCTCTACTGTCTAGTGTTATTGCTCTTCTACTGTCCGGTATTACAGCTCTTCTACTGTCCGGTATTACAGCTCTTCTACTGTCCATTGTTACAGCTCTTCTACTGTCCGGTGTTACACTCCTCTACTGTCTAGTGTTACAGCTCCTCGACTGTCCAGTGTTACAGCTCCTCGACTGTCCAGTGTTACAGCTCATCTACTGTCCAGTGTTATATATCTCCTCTACTGTCCAGTGTTATACTTCCTCTACTGTCCAGTGTTATATATCTCTTCTACTGTCCAGTGTTATACTTCCTCTACTGTCCAGTGGTATACTTCCTCTAATGTCCAGTGTTATATATCTCCTCTACTGTCCAGTGTTATATTCTCTACTCTTTAGAGCCTGCAAATCCATGAAGTAACATCACTAACAAGCTCTGCATGTTTGCAGATGATGAAGCACTAGCAGCCACTACCAAGGAAGATCTACAATCATATACATATCATTTGAACTGCACTTAAAGTAAATAAAAGGGTTAAGGAAAGAGAACTGTCTTCATTGCACTGAGTTTGATCCCATAAGGTTAAGTCTCTTTCCACAGAGCACAAACTTTATAGCTCCATCAACAACTCCCCAAAGGAGTACACAAAATATGTCCATTCGTAAATCTAAAGGCAGAGCTTGAAAAAGAACAAACAACCTTAAGAAACATGAGGCAGGCAGCTTGACGACCTCATCAAGGAGAGCCCCAACACTTCAAGTAAAGAGTAAGCAAAGTAAGTAAAAGAGGGCAAGCTGAGTGAAGTTGATAGGGAACTGCATTGATAACGTCATGAGCACGGTATGGTGCAGCTTCACGTTTGGACTCATCGGCCTGTGAAGTGAGGGACAGATGGGCCACCCATTCCTCCATGCATTCAGGCCTCTAGAATGTGGTGGCCGTATCACATCACAGACCTGTGAAGTGAGGGACAGATGGGCCACCTATTCTTCCATGCATCCAGAATGTGGTAGCCGTATCACATCACAGACCTGTGAAGTGAGGGACAGATGGGCCACCCATTCCTCCATGCATTCAGGCCTCCAGAATGTGGTGGCCGTATCACATCACAGACCTGTGAAGTGAGGGACAGATGGGCCACCCATTCCTCCATGCATTCAGGCCTCCAGAATGTGGTGGCCGTATCACATCACAGACCTGTGAAGTGAGGGACAGATGGGCCACCCATTCCTCCATGCATTCAGGCCTCCAGAATGTGGTGGCCGTATCACATCACAGACCTGTGAAGTGAGGGACAGATGGACCACCCATTCCTCCATGCATCCAGAATGTGGTAGCCGTATCACATCACAGACCTGTGAAGTGAGGGACAGATGGGCCACCCATTCCTCCATGCATTCAGGCCTCCAGAATGTGGTGGCCATATCACATCACAGACCTGTGAAGTGAGGGACAGATGGGCCACCCATTCCTCCATGCATCCAGAATGTGGTAGCCGTATCACATCACAGACCTGTGAAGTGAGGGACAGATGGGCCACCCATTCCTCCATGCATTCAGGCCTCCAGAATGTGGTGGCCGTATCACATCACAGACCTGTGAAGTGAGGGACAGATGGGCCACCCATTCCTCCATGCATTCAGGCCTCCAGAATGTGGTGGCCGTATCACATCACAGACCTGTGAAGTGAGGGACAGATGGGCCACCCATTCCTCCATGCCTTCAGGCCTCCAGAATGTATCACATCACAGACCTGTGAAGTGAGGGACAGATGGGCCACCCATTCCTCCATGCATCCAGAATGTGGTGGCCGTATCACATCACAGAACTATAGCTGCAAACTGCTTCGGGACAAATTACATTAAAAAAAAGATTTCAGTAAGTACAGGAACTTGTTCCACTCCTTGAGGCATATGTTGATCATGTTTCCTCTATAGGTTTGATGTAACAGGGGGCTTCACATGACAATCGTAAAAGTGTGATAGAAATTACAATAACCATGCCTTTGTATTGTAACCTGTCAATATTGTTATTAAGGATGTCAATAGGATTAAGCATGTGACATCACAGTGCAAATGAACACAGTGACATCATAAGGACAGTTTAAAGATGGCCACCCCACTTTTGACATGCAACAAAGAGAAGCAGCGTTCTGTTACCCATTGTTTGATCAGTGAAGGGGTGAAACCTATAGAAATTCATCGGTGAATGAAGGTCCAGTATGGTGAGGCATGCATGTCAGTCCAGAAAAGTGTATGAGTGGAGTAGGACGTTTCAAAACAGCATGACTTCTGTGAACAGGCACAGCAGGCTACCAAGAGCATTTTTTTCTACAGTAATCTAAGCACTTTATCAGAGCTGGAGGACATGAATTGAACGGAGTGGTGACTACATAAAAAAATGATACATTTGATCTGTACTTTTTCAGAATATATTCACCAAACAAATATTTAAAAAAAAATTAAGGTTTTCATTTGAAACTCCCTTGTATATGAAAACCACAAGAGACAATTCTTGCCATCCTCTCATCATAGAATGGACAAATATGACTACATGAACTCATACATTTTGTTGCAGATGCTATCAAAATAAGTCAAAACACAGCTTCGGTCATGTAATTAACGCCAACAGGATGAACCACAAAGGCAAATCCAGCAGAATAATTGGTGAAATTAAACACACTGACAAAGATACAACGGTTAAAATAATGTAATGAAACAGATGACGTCAATATAAGATCTGCATCCGTAAGTGCAACATAAGTAATAGTATGCACATGTATGTGTACATTACATCTGAAAACCATGATAATACTGCTGGAGTAATAAACATGTCAGATTTCAAATCAATGCATTCTCTTAACCAAATTAAACAAAGAAGCATAGACATTATGTTGCACTATTTATTTCCTGGCATATTTCGCTGCATCATGTCCAGTGCATACTGCCCAGTTGTAGATCATATGAGGTGAATAAATGAGGCATATTTTGCTGAAAAACTTCACACACATAGTCACGGATACTGTTAACATATGGAGCATTTGTTATCCCCACAGTAATCGCAGATTCATTATATTTGTTTTGTGCAGACATAAAGATTCTATAACCAATCTGATGAGATGCAGCAAAATACGCCACAAACTATGCTACCTATTGTTCATAATGTCTGTGGGTAGATATGTTGTATCTGTTAGAATGAATAAAGAATATACTACATTAATGGATAGCACTTTCAATTGCTGGCTCCGTGATCATATGTTCAAATCCCTATCCAGGTAGATTTGTACAAGTGACCCAGGCACCCAGGCTGGAATGGGTGCCGGGAAATGTCATGGCAAGTGACGACGGCGGCCTGACATTGGCCTCGTCACCCATGTGACGGGACAGCCCCAGCAGCATCATAATTACCCAAGTTTTCAAGGAATTACAGAGCCCACAATATTTTTCTAAAAATTCTCTAAAAGAATAAACGTTCCCCAGAAGAGGATAAAAACGTAAGAGAAAAATACAGAGTCACTTAGAGCCCGCACTATCATTTTTACTACATTGGTAGATCAAAGCAACGTCTGGTCTCTACATCTAAGAGATTTTCCCTTTGATGTTCTGATCAACCAGACATCGCGGAGCCAGTCAGTTGAGATTGATGTGTTAGTTTACAAGCCACGGCAGAATGGGAGATAAGAGGGTCAGCCAGACCCGTCTGAAATAATACATGGCAGTGCTACTCAGGGGAAAACCCCGTGTAATCCAAAGACGGCAATATAATGCAGGCCTAACACCTATCTATAAGTCCAGACATTGGGGAGACGGGACAACGTCTGTAATTGCCACCACAAAGGAGCAATTAGGACCAGATGCTTAACACCTCACTGCAATACGGGCGGCAAAGTAGGAACACATGGCTGACACATTCCTGCCAGCAACCGGGAAGGCTTGTGTTAACCACAGATTGGTATGTAGTTATGACGCAACGTCTGTTGCAGGGGCCAATTCATTGTTTCAGGAATGTGGCAGGGCATCGGTCAATTTGATTGACAAATGAAACTACCGTCCACAGGAAAGGAGGAGGGGTGAAAAGAATTTGGCACTTAATCCATCTGGGTAAACCATCTTACATGGAAAAATAGGCGGAGTTAATGAAAATGGGACATATTAATTAACCAACCTGGAAACTAGCCAGGAATTGAATAGAATAAAACTACATGCATGGCCAGCAAGACTTCAGACGCAAATTCACAATAGCATTCTTAGGATACCTACTGGAGAAATATTAACATTTCGTTCTGTTGGACTTCTGTACGAAGTATTATGATGGAATTTCCTAGCTATAAACCAGATCTCTTAGGAGCAATGGACAGTCAACAACCCATATCAGGAAGTGACTTAGCCTTGTGAGGGACCAATTTGGACTCCTTCAATCTGACAGTGAACTGCGTCTCACTGGGGGAAGCATGACCTATGTGCTTCTGAGCTTTTCAGCCAGATGAGTTACGTATACCATAATATAATCATCATCATCATATGATCATCAAGATTAGAAATAATAAACACAGTTGTTGTATTTTAAACTCAATTTGTCCGTATAATTCTAAATGTTTATAAATGTTTGTGTAGCGTATCAAGTACACACATTATTGTATCATTTAGTGGGGGTTCACACATATTGTCCAGAAGTGGGAATCTATGTCCGGGAGGTCTCTTGCCTATGCAGTCATAAGTAACCAGATTACGTTGCATGTCTTAACTCCTCCTTTCTCACTTCTGGTGATACCAAGTACAGCCAAATCTATATAGATATATTCTATCTTCAACGAGCCACTTCTTGGCTGTTTTCTTGAGTATCAGGGACAGTGTCTTAAATCAGCATAACAGACATTTGTTCCACGTTTTCTCTCTGTGATCTGGGGTAGCAATTAGTTCCTTCTGACAGAGTTAGGGGATCTTAAACTGCATCCAGAACTAAACACCAGCAGAAGAAATGATTTTGGCTGAGTGGTTGCCCAACCGGGAGCTACCTCAAGCCAGTTGGTGACAACCCATACGGTGCAGGCTCCACGGTGAAGAGGTCAGCAGCCTGCCTCATGCTTCAAAGTTTATAGGTTCCATTCTGAGCACCATCATTCGGTTCACGAGTGCAATTTTTTCAAAGACTCAAGGGGTCGTTGCTGGAGCTACAGAATTCAAGCTCTATGTGAGGCTTTGGGCAGGCTGTTCTGTGGAAGCAAACTGAACCACACAGAACAAAATCTGCTGCAAGGAAGTTGATCCTCTCGTCTTTAAAACCATCAAGTGTTGATTGATCTGTCTATTACACAATCAATATAATATCAAATATAAAATATACTCAAATCGACTCAAGGCATGAAAATGAGCTCTATACTGTTACTTACAATATTTACAAACAAGTGAGATAACTGCTAAGATAATGAACAACTACACTGCAACAATTTAATATTGTACAAAACATCAATGCCTACATGATATTTTAAAAGCTAAGCATGGATCTAATTTCTTCTTCGTTTCTCTTTCAAAGGAAGTGTGTCACACCTACTTATGCACAAAGGTCAGTGTGTCACACCTACTTATGCACAAAGGTCAGTGTGTCCGACTTCAGCAGGCATTTGTGCCAGGTCTGCTTTCTCTAGACAGATTCCATTCAAAGTAATAACAAACACTACAATGCGACAAATAAAACACAATTAAAATGTGACATTACACGGGCATCATCATCATGTGCCCTGCTAGCTGGTGAAGGCATTCATGTCTCTCCACAGACCTCGGCCTTTGGCATAGACTGACTGGCAGATTGCTGTCTTGCAAGATGAGTTTGTAAAATGGAGTCATATCTCTACATATCACAAAACTTGGGCTGAATTTAGAGACTATGTGTTGCCCATTCAGCATGATCTCTCTCTTGGCCTGCCTAGTTTACTCCAGAGGAAAAGTAATAATACATCTGGAACAAGACAAGCTACAGAAGCTGCCGGACCAGCAAAGCAATGCTCATGCTGTTCTTTGGCATAGAAAACAATAATAAATCTATGCTACCATATTCCCAGTAACGAACAGTCCTTCCTTGTCAGATATGTACATGTGCTTGTACTTCTCTGCGAGAACTGGACATTTATTTGTGTTTCATGTTATAGTGTCATGTCCTCCTGCAGTCAATAGCTTTCTTATTTGTTATACAGAATATATGAAACTGACTAGGCAGTCATGAAAAACACAGACTCGACATCAGTCTTATTAGCAACAAATATAAATTATACCAGCAGTGCAGCACACATAATGTAGCAAAAAACAGATACAGCCTCATAAAGAAATGTTCATTTTTATACATTGCATATGTCTCAATAACAGAAGAGAAAAAAAGCATCTCTCACACACAAGCACACACTAAATAAATGTGTCTGGCATTAATCTCGTTACTCGCATCAGAAGAAGACAGGCCACATCCTTTGGGCATGTCATGATTAGGAGAGATATCACAACGGGAAGGATGGAGGGGAGGAGAGGTAAGATGAGACCATGAGAGAAGATGCTGGACAGTTTGACATCACAGAATGGAGGAATGTCAGTATCAGCAATGAACTGTAGCACAAGAGACAGAGGGTTGTGTGTAGACATGATCACTGCCACATGGCGTTTAGACAGAATGACGTCATCGGAAAATGCGGTAGAAAATGATATAGGGAAAACCCCACAAGAAACTAAGGAAACTTAGAAACGGGGAACGTCAGACAACAACGGGGTAGGACAACGGAGAGGACCTTGTGTGATTCGGCTGAGGCGCGACATATTTTCGTGGAGCCGTGGGCGTTCAGAGATTTTGGTTGTAAGGATTATCAGGTGGAGGATGTCTGACGAGAAGATTCTCAATATCGATTAGAAGACCCGTGGGCACGGAATACCTAGACAAGGTTTCAGATGAGAATGGCGGGATAAACGGCGTTCCGAGGTAAAGTCAGATAATACGTGGATATAGTTTGCAGATATTGTGTAATGCCATCCCTGTGTTAAAAGGGAACTTTACGGTCTGGACGACCACTGTATTGATCTATCACCACAAATAAACGTGTGTGTAAGTACTTTCACTATCGGAATGGCGTCGGTTGAATCTTCGCATTTCATTTTCAAAGTTTGATGTGAAACTTTAACTGTTGTTGAGCCAAAGCTTTGACGTTGACCTTCCAGTTAAATTGTTACGGGAGGAGTTGCTTCGAGGCAATCACCAATGCCACAAGGCATGGACTATAAGATCATTCATCTGTCATTGTTGATGTTCCACTTGAAGGAGAAAAAAAAAAAGGGGGGGGGGATTTACGAGAGGTGGCATGCAGGTTTACATTAGGTTTTTAATTGTACCTGCAACAAACTTGAATCTCTTTGCCCTGTAAGTGTGGAGAATTCTCTCACCATGGTCAGACAGAGACTCGACCACTATATGGCAGAAGTCTACTGGAAATTATTGCATGGCAGTAGGAACACAACACAAACCTGCATCCTGACAGTCACACACTCCAGTATGAGTTATGTTAAAGTTAGTTGCGTTTCCTTTACAGGACGTCACATTTAACCTCAGCATTTTTTGGCTGTTTATGATTTCTTGGCAAGTTTACGTTCAGGAGTTTGCCATTGCTTTCTGAACGGTCAGCATTCATACCACTATATGAAAACCAAAGCAAGGCGATCTGCTGCCAAATCACCCACAACTGGATTTCGAGCATGGTATGCAGGATTATGAATTGCATCCTGAACCCCTTCGTCACAGAGCCATTATGAGTTATGAACACATGAATGAATAAGCAGTTAATTCCTTCCTCATAACAGCTCCTCAAGCGACAATTACTACACTGCAATGGATCATAACAACAGTTCACATACCATCACAACATATCAACGGACCCCAGCAACAGTTCTGAAACCATCACAACATATCAATGGACCATAGCAACAGTTCTCATACTATCACAACATAGGAATGGACCACAGCAACAGTTCTCATACCATCACAACATATCAATGGACCACAGCAACAGTTCTGAAACCATCACAACATATCAATGGACCATAGCAACAGTTCTCAGACCATTAAAGTACAACAATGGACCACAGCAACAGTTCTCAGACCATCACAAAATATCAATGGACCACAGCAACCGTTCTCATACCATCACAACATAGCAATGGACCACAGCAACAGTTCTCATACCATCATAACATATCAATGGACCACAGCAACAGTTCTCAGACCATCACAACATATCAATGGATCATAGCAACAGTTCTCATACCATCAAAGTACAACCATGGACCACAGCAACAGTTCTTATACCATCAAAGTACAACAATGGACCACAGCAACAGTTCTCATACCATCACAACGTATCAATGGACCACAGCAACAGTTCTCATACCATCAAAGTACAACAATGGACCACAGCAACAGTTCTCATACCATCAAAGTACAACAATGGACCACAGCACAGTTTTCATACCATCACAACATAGCAATGGACCACAGTAACAGTTCTCAGATTAACACAACATATCAATGGACCACAGCAACTGTTCTCATACCATCACAAAATATCAATGGATCATAGCAACAGTTCTCAGACCATCAAAGTACAACAATGGACCACAGCAACAGTTCTCAGATCAACACAACATATCAATGGACCACAGCAACAGTTCTCATACCATCACAACATATCAATGGACCACAGCAACTGTTCTCATACCATCACAAAATATCAATAGTTAGTTAGTTAGTCGACAGATCATCCTCGTTGCACATCGGACCATTCAGTCCATAAGTGCTCGGATCCCCTCCTCAGCAAATCCCGCAGCGTGTAGCGGCTAACGACGCCAGTTCTGTGTTGGTTTATCAATCTTCTTTGGCTTCCTGCGTAGTGTTCTTGTTTGGCCACCCCTCTTTTAATTTGCTGCTCTCGCAGTCTGGCCATTGTTGTAGATTCACAGTCATCACTTGGTTCTTGCAAAAGTCTCACTTCTCGTAGAGCATTCAGAATGTCAGCCTGGTCCATGGCGCGTCCGCCCTCAACAGTAGCCTCACCTGCGAGCTTGTCAGCCCGCTCATTTCCTTGTACTCCCGCATGCCCTGGCACGAAGATGAAACTAATCTTTGCCAGCCGAGACCGCTTCAGAGGCAGCAACCATTCTCTTCGAATCGACCCCTCCTCTATCCTCTTGATCATGTTCATTGAGTCGCTAAGGAAACAAGCCCTAGTGAATGTCTGTGTCTCGAGCCATGTTATTGCTTTACTTACTGCCATGACTTCCATGGTCAGGCTACTTGTGGTTTCAGTGAAAGCACCAGAGTCCTCCTTCACAATTCTCCCTCCGGCCCGAGCTGTAAAGGCCCATGAGCTTCTCACATGTCGGACGACCGACCCATCTGTGTAGATGACCGCGTCACTGTCTAGCGAATTCTCGAAAATCAACGCTTGTACTTCAGCCTCAACAGCAGCCGGATTTTCTTGTCTGCATTTTCTATCTAGTTGGATGCAAACTGAAAAGGATGTGCAGAAGTCTGTTGGCACTTGCACCCACTCCTCGCCAGGTTCTAAGTCCTCAAGTGAACACACCTGTTGAAGAATGTCCTCGGCTTGACCCATCCACGACCGTCCTCTTTTTAACCTGCTGCCCTTCACCTTCCTAATTTCACTATGCAGTGGATGCTGTGTGTTTGCGTTAATTCTGAGGTAGGCACGTGCCCTGCAAACTTGCATTCTCTCTTCAATGGTTGGAAAATCAAGAAGGTAGCGCATCGCCCTGCATGCTGTATCTCTTGTACATCCAAGAATAATGCGCATAGCTTCATTCTGTATCTTTTCCATCCTTTCTATCTGCTTATGGCTGACAGTCAGGATTGCCATTGCATACTCCAAAACAGACATGACCAGCCCCTCGTACAGAAGACATAGATGGCGCTGCTCACAGTTTACTGCCGCCATCACCCGCATCGCTGCCAAACCCCGCTTGGCCTTTGTTATCACCTGGTCTATGTGCACATTATAAGCAAGGCTTCGATCAAACCGTATCCCCAGGTAATTCATTGCCTGCGTTCTTTCCACCGTCTCTGAACACAGCATTACAGTTGGTGTTGGATTGTTGACAATATGATTATTCAACGAGAACCAGGTCACTGTTGCCTTAGTTGGGTTGACCATTGCCCCAGCTTCATCACACCAAGTACTTATGCGATTGAGTTCGGTTTGTAGTTCCACAGCAACCTCCTCTCTATCCTTACCCTGACGATACACTAAAACATCATCGGCATATGACAATGTCCTGCCAGGTCCAGTGATCTGCTCACTGGTGATTCTCACTGTGTAGGCGTTGAACAGTACCGGAGATAATGGTGATCCCTGTGGTAGGCCAGGATATATTGTTGTTGGTTCCGAAGTCCAACTGCCACATCTAAAAACTACTTTCCGTTGGAAGAGAGCTGCAGCGATCCAACTAAGGAGGAATGGACTTACGTTTAGTTCAAGAAGCTGAAACATTAAAAAATCCAGTGGTACTCTGTTGTATGCGTCCTCAAGATCAATCGCTGCAGCAACGGTTTCAGTGCCTGAGTGGAAACCTTCATAGACATCGTGGGCAAAGACTGCTGCATTGGTCCAGGTTTCTCTTTTTGGACGGTACCCACCCAGGGTAGGTGGGAAAACACCTTGCCTCTCTAGTTGGCTTGATATTTTCCTGGCAATTACCTTCTCCAGCAGCTTGCCTATTGTATTCTGCATGGTTATAATTCGATATCCCTGAAATATCAATGAATCATAGCAACAGTTCTCAGACCATCAAAGTACAACAATGGACCACAGCAACAGTTCTCAGACCATCAAAGTACAATGGACCACAGCAACAGTTCTCAGACCATCAAAGTACAACAATGGACCATATCAACAGTTCACAGACAACTACTATACAGCAATGAAACACAGGGCAGGAGACTTAAATGCACTATGTCAACAGTGATAAAATGCCCCTTTTATTGCAACAATGAAAGCATCTCACATGGAAACATCCTATCTGGCTATGTATACAACCTAATGGAAATAACTCATTTTTATTCATCTCCTTGCTTCAGTCTTTCTCAGATGTCTAACCCAGATTCAGATTTACACTTTACTGCTTCTTCTTTTTCCCTTTAGCATCTTAGTGGAGTATAAGGCTGAAGCTATGCCTGCCAAGTTTATTTGTAGACTAGTCACGGTTGGTTGGCTGTTGGTTGATTTTTGTTTTCTGTGGTGTGAGGTAGTCAGTCTCAGACCAACCCTCTTTAGTCACTTTTTATGACATGAGGTCTACAGTGTTACTACTCTTTGCTCCTACATTGCAGCTCAATTAACACATGAGTGAACTCTATCGTTAGCCTAGGTAAACTCTTTTACTACAACAAGTCATACTATGAAAAACAGAAATATCAAAAGTACAAAAACCCACTCACAGGCAAGTTAATTTTGTGGACTTGAATGCTGGAAAATTAGTCATGAACTGGTGGGAAAGCTGGAGGCAGCAAAGATGTGTTTTTTAAATGTATTTTAACTAACTGACACCATGGGACGATAATCATCTTATTTGAATTACCCAAAATTGCCATGGTTCGATTAATCATTGGCATGTTGACAGCGCGTTATTTGTTTCATTTCCTGTATCTACCACAATTTTAGTTCCCAGTAAATGAAAATTTACACTGGAGGAAGTTCTTTTTTTCCAATTTATCGGAAATGAAGTCACTTCTCTCAAAACTGAGCAGAAATCTTTGTTAAATTGTTTCTTTGCAACATTGTCGATTTACATCAGATTATTGTTTGAAAACATTTTAGATCAGTGTTTCCCAACCTTTTTTGTGCTATGCCCCACCTAAGCCTTTCTAAAATTCTTATGCCCCCCCCCCCAACATATGCATCATTTTTAATATTAAAAAATTGAAATGTTCACTAAAGAAGAAACTTGAATTTTTTTCTAGAAGGGCTCACGGTTCCCAGAGGGGCCAGAGCCGCCCCCCCCCCCCCCCCCCCAGGTCCAGTGTCCTTGTGTGTCGGTTATGTTGGGTGAATTTTTTTTTTTCCTGTTTGGCGGTTACCCCAGACAAGCTGGTTCCCCCGCCTCCCCCTTAGCTTATGTGGACCCTTAGTCTCACTGTGAGCTATTGCCCACAGTGGTCCACCAGGCCCACATCTAAGGTGAAGATATATCATGGGTTTTTATTTGATCATCCCGGCCCCTGACCAGACCCGGGGGGGGGGGGGAGCAGCAAATGCACCTGATCCTAGCCAAAGTACCGATCGTTTTTTTTTGGGGGGGGGGGGGGGGGGGGGGGTTCTGTAAAACAGGCCAGGAAAATATTTCTGTAGATAAAACTTCTTTAAACAATTGAGCCAGTAAGTAAATTTTTAAAACATATAATGGAGAACTGAAATTCAAGTACAAAATAATTTTAATGAAAGATTTTTCTATACTATTTTAATTATTAGAAATTATTTAAATTTCGTGAGATCCTTGCTGCAGAGAGATTTTATGTCAGGTTCCAATTTAGTTAACTTCAGTCTCAAGTCTCCCCGTTTTGTTATATCCAGCCGATTTCTTTCATTTTCGAATTGCCCCCCTTAACAATCTAATTGCCCCCCTGTGGGGCGTGGGCCCCACGTTGGGAAACACTGTTTTAGATGATACTTATTATGATATAAAGGACTTTGTGAAAGATTCTGAACTGATAGCACGTACAGTAATGCAGTTATTCAGTTAAATTATTTAGCAGATGGTCATATGGAAAACAAAACTGACAGTGAAAGCTCGTCATAATATGATGGCACGTCAAATTATGCTTGCTCTAATGGGCTACACTTGTGCCCCTATGTACCTTAGTAAGTGAAAAGTGTGAATAATTTTCTCCTTTGATGCAATATGTGTTAAGTAGATTGACATTAGTTAAATGATTAACAAAAACTAAAGATAAAATATCAACACAGTAGATTTTCCTACGCAACCTCCTTTAATTTGATATATAATACTACATATCTGCTACCATATTAACTGATTGCCTGCCAGATGCCACTTGATAGCCCAAGTAACCCAAATTTTACACCCAGATGCCACTTTATAGTCACTCTTATGTATAGTGGTTTAATGTATCCGTTTTTCCTTTCCAGTCCACAATTTTTAGTGTCTCACGGAATTAAACTCTAAAGCGAAAGAATTTGCTTCCGGCATTGTGATACAAAGCATTGGAATCCATGTTCTGTGTTAGAAAGGCCTTTTTCAAAGTTTTGTTTTGAATTTTCTTACAAATGGCAATGCCTCCTAGTTTACGGCTCGTAGACTCACATCAGACCAAGCAAGATTACTTTTTGAAAGGGTTTTAGACGATAGTGACTTATTTTTGGATATTTGTTAGGAATAATTCTGTTCCTAACGTTTGTGACGAGTTCACCTTGGGTATCGAGAGTGAACCACACCCTAGGTGTCTCTGGCACTCCCGTGTATTCTAGCCCCAGGGGTTGGATGAGCAGATACACCTTTTTCCTCTGTGGTTGATCTCATATTAGTTAATTACGTCTACAAGCCCCTCCAGATTCTAGACCCCCACTAACTACCTACACCTGTGGAACAATGAACACTGAGGCATCGTCCGAGACCACACTCAATCATTATACAAAGAGCAAGTCAACTTACATAAAGTTTATTCTACCCTTGAGAATATAGAACTGAAATGAACATCCTGATAGAAGAATCTATTTACACAAATAGAAGATAGAGTAGAGATAGACTCAGAGATGTAGGTATCTTCATCGAGTTGAGAAGTAGATTGGATGCAGATGTCCCGTCCAGTCGGTCCGCCACTCACCCGGCTTCCTTCCAGTGATATGACTAGAACCTTGGAGACCACTCTGTCTCCAGAGCGTGGATCCACAACACTAGAGTCACTGCTGGACCACACTTCACTGGACCAACTGCATCTATATCACTCCCACGGAGTCACTGTTAATACAGTTCTCGCACAATATCAGTTGGGAGACAATCCTCCTGGACTTGACTCCAAGTAGTCGTTACTTCGAAGAACTTAACGAATCACTGACCAAGCTAATGGTCTGTCACTCCTCACACAGTCTTACTGCAGAACCGCTATGGTATTGACCAATTTAATGGTCCCTGTATCACAGCACCGGAACATAAATGGAAAAGTGTCACGGACCAATTCCATGGTCCCCTACAGTCACACTGCTTGTAGAATCAGATATGGCTACTAAAATGTTACTGAGTTCTTGGATAACACAGTTGATAATCTTGATACTGCAACAGTACATTAATAGAATCAGACATCTATTTCACCGCAACAATTCAGGTTGGACTATAATCCCATAGTCCCTTCCACCGGGTTACCTTGACACATGTCACTACTTGGTGAAGTTCTTCTCAAGACCTGCCACGAGAGCTGTCCAAAGAACCATTCAAGTGTCTAAAGATCAGTTACTTCTGCGTTTAGGCAGAACCCCCGTCACTAGACGGACCGGCGTTCCCTGTCGTTGAGCATGATTATTCAACATGCTGAACTGTTCATCACAAAACAGAGTGTCGTCTATTTATCAGAACAATCACAAACCAACACTTCTCACACGGGCACCTTCAGGGTGGTTGTATGTCTTGAGGCAACCTTCACTCATGGTGAATCAACTTTGGGTACCTGATGTGGTTGAGTCTGGCGTGATAAGTAAAGAACTGAACCCTTCGCTCTGTCACACGAAGTGGTTTCCTGCCAACAACATTATAGTTGACTGGTTCCTCAACAGGCAAACTCCTGAAAAGGAAGAGCGACCGGTGAGAGTATACTGGCCCAAACATAAGACCACATGCATCCTACCAATAACTACTCAACTCTCAGTCATGCTACTTAGTTATGCATATAACTAAAGCATTATCTCTATATGGAGAGTAGTATAGCATGGGTTTGCAAATGTCAGCTGGCCTCACAGAACAGCCCGTCAAACAGAGCAAGAAATCAGAATGACGAGTCTGATCTTTGGTCTCACCTCTCCCTAATCATCTACCAGTCGTCGCTAACGTCAGTAGTGATACAAGGCTGTTATTATAGTTCTAAGTTAATCGAACTAAACATAGGTAAAGAGTCCCTAGACTCGGTCCTAACATCATCAATGTACATTAAGAAACATAAACTGGATCAATATCCCATCCCTCGGGATATAGGAATAGGACATGATCACATCCACTATGTACACAAGCCTGTTTGCGGGTGGGACCACCTGCCCCTGCCCTAGCAAACTCTTCTTATCGGACTCTGCCTTAGAGTCAAGATGCCTTCTTGAGAATACATGTTCCCCACATGTTCCAAGGGTAATCTTCCAGTTCTGTCCTCCCCAAGTGGGTTAGCCTTGGCATGGATGGAACTTCATCGTTGGCTTGGCCTACCAACACATACTTTCATAACTTACTTTCACATCCCCCATATTCTATATTTCCCCAGTCTCATGCAGCCTCCTAGCATCCTTCCATACTTCCAGCACCTGAGCATTCACTCGCACTAGCGCCAGTACGAAAGAGACAGGATAGCTGAGACAAGATTTCAGAACGCACATTTATATCGCGACGGCACGCAGTGTTATCTCGCGACGACCTATTCGGCGTTCGGACTTACTCCAGGAAGTATCACATGCCATGATCTAATATATATGCACACAATGTCCCATCATATATATATATATATATAAATATAGCACCAAGCAACTTACCTTGACACAGAAATCCGCTGTTCCACACAATGAATTCACTATTAAGTTATTACACCATAGTTACATCATTTCTGGTGGCACAGAACTAAGTTCTTCCTTTACTTAGTAACTAAGCACAATTTTGTCTGAAACTCCACCTACCAACTTACCTGGTTTTCTAACCGTTCTTCGGGCTTCAGCAACTGACTGAACTAATCTAGGTTTCCATCCGGCACAAGTAACTAGGTTTTATTCTAACACAGCAACCTAATAGATGTAACGATTGTCACAATATGGTACACATATTTGGAACCCAAATCGCCTACATCACAATACGGCGTTTCTAACAGCTGTTTCGCGAGCACACGGTAAACAAACACGATTCGCCATCAACTGCGTTATCGATCGGTTTGCAAATTAGTATGCAAGGACATCCGCATAGGTAATGAGGTTAGAACAATGGCGTGTGGAACACACGTACAAAGTTAAATGATTTAAACAATTATCTACCTGTATGGACAACCAGATCTCCAGACAGCTCCGAACTGTTCAAGGGCTTAACATCTTCCTTGATCTAACAGTCAGCCGCATAATGGTTGAGGGGAGACGCACACAAAACGGCTCACATTCGGCCTGCGTCTATTCTGTGGCAACGACAGTAAGTGAATGACTGATTTAGCCACATTCCCGCTTCGTGCCAACTCAATGCGCACTAGAAGCGAGTGCTTCTCGAGAAAAGATACTTTCTCGGGAAAACCGTCATTCCCCGCCTAGAGTTTCTAGATCTCTCTGCACGAGAATTTAGAGCGATACCCAGCCTCACGGGTTACTCGAATTTCGGTGTTTCGAGAATATTCTAGATCGTAAGTCCTTCATCGGCTTCCCTCAGTCTATTCTTAGCTGGGAAAGTCCCCGATGACGCGCCAAAAATAGTGCGGAATCCTGACGACCCAAGACAGATAATCGCGTTTTGTCACATAGGCCCCCACTTTAAGAGGATCGACCCCGTCGTTCCACTTCTACGCAGAAGCTGTCTATGTCGTTCGTTCTTTCTTCTTAGAGACCGGATGGCGGGTGAGGAAGTCTAACCCGTCAATATTGTATAGAATACTTTTACCACATTAGGTGGGGTGACAAGCTATTCAGTATCACGGGTGATCAACGCCTACTCCGCTACTGCGATCGGGCATCTCGCAGTGTCTTGCGGAACAGAGCTCCCGTCTCGATCTGATTTAACGATCGTTCCTGCCAGAGTTTACTGGACTTCTGCAACTCCAGCTTCCCCTTTCGAGGACCCAGCTGGATTGCAGTCGGTCGGATTGAGGGACCAAGGGTCTGTGTCTGTTCTGACACAACCCACCTCTTCCGACCACGGTTCTCAGTGTCGCTAGCACTGCGGGTGTTCCTTTGGCCGGTCATGTTCCCCCGAGCACCGGGCTGAACCGAAGAAGGTACCTGCACATACATATAGGACTGCCTATGGTGTGACAGGCTTTCCGCTACCTGACCTGAACCCCGAACCGTTCTTTCAGCGAATCTCTGCGCCCTTGGGCTGGTAGACTTATCATCGGGTTTCCCCTCATAGCGCATGAGGAGACTGGAATGGAAAGTAGAAGACTTTCCCAGGATCACCACTCCATAGTGCTTGTGGAGCCCCACTTTATCCACTAGGAATGGGCCCTGCCACCCGATTTCGAATTCGTTCCCCTCGATTGGGAGGAGTACTAGAACTCGGTCTCCAACCTCTAAGGATATCTTCGTCTTCGTCCGTTTCTCAGTTGTGCATTTACGGCACTCAGTACAAGACCTAATATACCTGCGCACGTCGCCTGTCATTCCCGGCCACCAATAGTACCGGGATAGACATTTACTGGTTGTCCCTACAGTCAGATGTCCGGTTGGGGACCTGACATGTACCGTTCGCAGCAGATTAGCTCTGAAGCTCTCAGGAACCAACTTACGATCCCTCTGCCTTCTCTCTGATCCGGTCTGAATTAACGGCGACTGGTTATCAGAGTCGAACTTACCCTGAATTAACGGGTTTTTATTGTTGGGCAACCGTTCTGAACAAGGACACTCCGTCGCATCCTTGCTCCGAGCATTACTCATTCCATCCGGGTGAGTATTTCGGAGACTTACCTTTTCGAGACCCTCTTCCTCTGTACCTCTGACCTGCCTAGACTTATGGATGCTAGGATGTTCTGGTTCACCCAGAAACACGTACTTCCGGCCAAGAATTAGGGGATAGAGAGGATCCGGTACGACTGCCGCCTGAATGCGTCCAGTAACGTACTTGCTCCGAATCTCCACATTGGCAATCGGGCAACGTAGCGCTACAGCACTCCTACTGGCTGGCTGTATCTCCGTCATCTCCCCGGTGAGTTGCTCTGGGCCTGTCAGGTGGGATGCAATTACAGATGAAAATTGCAATCCTGTGTCGTAGAGGCACAACACCTGTTGCCCATTCACTTCTACTTCCTCAACCACTGGAGGTCGCTCTGGTTCTCCATTCCCATCAACCGTCTTCACTTTCCTGCAAGGTCTATCCCTAACCTCTGCAAGACAAGCAAAGTGAAAGTCCTTGGGCTTACTCCTACACTCACTCGTATTGTGAGTGCTGGACTTGCAGAATTTGCACCATCGTTCACTCCACTTCCTCTTTGGAGAACTAGGTGGGCTATTCTTACCTTGGTTGACGTTAGAGATCTTCTCTAAAGAGTCTACCTGTTTCTTTGGTTCATTAGAACCTTTGGTCTTCTTCTTTGACTTACCTTGATCCTTATCTTTCGATCTCGGATCTGTTGGACTGGTATCCCCAGTCTCGCCATAGACTTCAACGTATCTTTCGGCTAACTTGGTGACTATATCCAATCTCTCAGCCCCATTCTCACCTAAGAAGTTTCGCAGGGTTTAGACATTTGCATTCGCATCTGATCTACAACCATCAACTCACGCAAACTTTCATACTCCTCCTTAAATCCGGCCAAGGCCATCCACTTAAGAAGGTATGAGTTCAATCTCACACTGTATGATGAAAACAGTTCACCAGGTTCTCGCTTCGCAGTCCGAAACTTCCTTCGGTATGAGTGCGCTGTGATCTCGAATCTCTTCAAGAGAGCCGCTTTCAGAGCCGGGTAATCATTCTGTAGACCCGGTGGCAAGCGTGCATACACCTCATAACCTTCGGCACGGAGTCCCTGGGAGAGTTTTAAACACCATTTCTGTTTGTCTAGTCCCATTGCAATAGCCATGGCTTCATACTTCTCTAAGTATTGGTCTATCCGCTCCTTCTCGGGTTCGAACGGCTGTAGAGGCCATTTCATAGCCTGGTAGTCACGTCTACTGGTTGACTCTGAGCCAGGAGGTACACCTCCTCCCATAGCTCCATCAGTTACACCTGTAGCAGGCACTTGTGCCTCAAGTAGCTTCATTCGATACTCATGGTCACGTTTTTCTCTCGCGGCTTCCAACTCAAGCCGTTTCATTTCAGTATCAGCCGCTATCCTCTTTTCCTCAAGAGCCACTTTACTGGCTTCCAGTTCTCTTTCTGCTCTCCTCCTCTCTCTTTCCTCTTGGCGAAAATTTCTTTCCACCTCTTGCACATAGGATTTCAAAGCATCTCCCTCTAGACCAGACTTACGTCCAGTTTCCTGAACTTTGTCTAAGTCCAACTCTTGGGTAGACATGTTGACTTTTCATATGTGGGTACTCAAGTATGTGTGGGTGAAGCAATACAATGAATCAATAATCAATAGTACTAACTAATCACCACAACACAAATGTCTGTCAGGCAGTTAGGAGATAGGTAGAAGTAGTAGAATCTTATGTAGACTGAAGTAGAGGATCAAGACTAAGTCCCTATCACTATGTGAGAGGTCTACAACACACAGAGATCTTGGAATAATCCCGGACGAGCCCCCACTCTATATGGAGTGTGACGAGTTCACCTTGGGTATCGAGAGTGAACCACACCCTAGGTGTCTCTGGCACTCCCGTGTATTCTAGCCCCAGGGGTTGGATGAGCAGATACACCTTTTTCCTCTGTGGTTGATCTCATATTAGTTAATTACGTCTACAAGCCCCTCCAGATTCTAGACCCCCACTAACTACCTACACCTGTGGAACAATGAACACTGAGGCATCGTCCGAGACCACACTCAATCATTATACAAAGAGCAAGTCAACTTACATAAAGTTTATTCTACCCTTGAGAATATAGAACTGAAATGAACATCCTGATAGAAGAATCTATTTACACAAATAGAAGATAGAGTAGAGATAGACTCAGAGATGTAGGTATCTTCATCGAGTTGAGAAGTAGATTGGATGCAGATGTCCCGTCCAGTCGGTCCGCCACTCACCCGGCTTCCTTCCAGTGATATGACTAGAACCTTGGAGACCACTCTGTCTCCAGAGCGTGGATCCACAACACTAGAGTCACTGCTGGACCACACTTCACTGGACCAACTGCATCTATATCACTCCCACGGAGTCACTGTTAATACAGTTCTCGCACAATATCAGTTGGGAGACAATCCTCCTGGACTTGACTCCAAGTAGTCGTTACTTCGAAGAACTTAACGAATCACTGACCAAGCTAATGGTCTGTCACTCCTCACACAGTCTTACTGCAGAACCGCTATGGTATTGACCAATTTAATGGTCCCTGTATCACAGCACCGGAACATAAATGGAAAAGTGTCACGGACCAATTCCATGGTCCCCTACAGTCACACTGCTTGTAGAATCAGATATGGCTACTAAAATGTTACTGAGTTCTTGGATAACACAGTTGATAATCTTGATACTGCAACAGTACATTAATAGAATCAGACATCTATTTCACCGCAACAATTCAGGTTGGACTATAATCCCATAGTCCCTTCCACCGGGTTACCTTGACACATGTCACTACTTGGTGAAGTTCTTCTCAAGACCTGCCACGAGAGCTGTCCAAAGAACCATTCAAGTGTCCTAAAGATCAGTTACTTCTGCGTTTAGGCAGAACCCCCGTCACTAGACGGACCGGCGTTCCCTGTCGTTGAGCATGATTACTCAACATGCTGAACTGTTCATCACAAACAGAGTGTCGTCTATTTATCAGAACAATCACAAACCAACACTTCTCACACGGGCACCTTCAGGGTGGTTGTATGTCTTGAGGCAACCTTCACTCATGGTGAATCAACTTTGGGTACCTGATGTGGTTGAGTCTGGCGTGATAAGTAAAGAACTGAACCTTCGCTCTGTCACACGAAGTGGTTTCCTGCCAACAACATTATAGTTGACTGGTTCCTCAACAGGCAAACTCCTGAAAAGGAAGAGCGACCGGTGAGAGTATACTGGCCCAAACATAAGACCACATGCATCCTACCAATAACTACTCAACTCTCAGTCATGCTACTTAGTTATGCATATAACTAAAGCATTATCTCTATATGGAGAGTAGTATAGCATGGGTTTGCAAATGTCAGCTGGCCTCACAGAACAGCCCGTCAAACAGAGCAAGAAATCAGAATGACGAGTCTGATCTTTGGTCTCACCTCTCCCTAATCATCTACCAGTCGTCGCTAACGTCAGTAGTGATACAAGGCTGTTATTATAGTTCTAAGTTAATCGAACTAAACATAGGTAAAGAGTCCCTAGACTCGGTCCTAACATCATCAATGTACATTAAGAAACATAAACTGGATCAATATCCCATCCCTCGGGATATAGGAATAGGACATGATCACATCCACTATGTACACAAGCCTGTTTTGCGGGTGGGACCACCTGCCCCTGCCCTAGCAAACTCTTCTTATCGGACTCTGCCTTAGAGTCAAGATGCCTTCTTGAGAATACATGTTCCCCACATGTTCCAAGGGTAATCTTCAGTTCTGTCCTCCCCAAGTGGGTTAGCCTTGGCATGGATGGAACTTCATCGTTGGCTTGGCCTACCAACACATACTTTCATAACTTGCTTTCACATCCCCCATATTCTATATTTCCCCAGTCTCATGCAGCCTCCTAGCATCCTTCCATACTTCCAGCACCTGAGGCATTCACTCGCACTAGCGCCAGTACGAAAGAGACAGGATAGCTGAGACAAGATTTCAGAACGCACATTTATATCGCGACGGCACGCAGTGTTATCTCGCGACGACCTATTCGGCGTTCGGACTTACTCCAGGAAGTATCACATGCCATGATCTAATATATATGCACACAATGTCCCATCATATATATAAATATATATAAATATAGCACCAAGCAACTTACCTTGACACAGAAATCCGCTGTTCCACACAATGAATTCACTATTAAGTTATTACACCATAGTTACATCATTTCTGGTGGCACAGAACTAAGTTCTTCCTTACTTAGTAACTAAGCACAATTTTGTCTGAAACTCCACCTACCAACTTACCTGGTTTTCTAACCGTTCTTTCGGGCTTCAGCAACTGACTGAACTAATCTAGGTTTCCATCCGGCACAAGTAACTAGGTTTTATTCTAACACAGCAACCTAATAGATGTAACGATTGTCACAATATGGTACACATATTTGGAACCCAAATCGCCTACATCACAATACGGCGTTTCTAACAGCTGTTTCGCGAGCACACGGTAAACAAAACACGATTCGCCATCAACTGCGTTATCGATCGGTTTGCAAATTAGTATGCAAGGACATCCGCATAGGTAATGAGGTTAGAACAATGGCGTGTGGAACACACGTACAAAGTTAAATGATTTAAACAATTATCTACCTGTATGGACAACCAGATCTCCAGACAGCTCCGAACTGTTCAAGGGCTTAACATCTTCCTTGATCTAACAGTCAGCCGCATAATGGTTGAGGGGAGACGCACACAAAACGGCTCACATTCGGCCTGCGTCTATTCTGTGGCAACGACAGTAAGTGAATGACTGATTTAGCCACATTCCCGCTTCGTGCCAACTCAATGCGCACTAGAAGCGAGTGCTTCTCGAGAAAAGATACTTTCTCGGGAAAACCGTCATTCCCCGCCTAGAGTTTCTAGATCTCTCTGCACGAGAATTTAGAGCGATACCCAGCCTCACGGGTTACTCGAATTTCGGTGTTTCGAGAATATTCTAGATCGTAAGTCCTTCATCGGCTTCCCTCAGTCTATTCTTAGCTGGGAAAGTCCCCGATGACGCGCCAAAAATAGTGCGGAATCCTGACGACCCAAGACAGATAATCGCGTTTTGTCACAGGTGGTGTTTGTGTAATAATTCAGTAAATTAAACAGGATTAGCTGCAGAGGAGTACACTAAACCCCTTGGTGAGTGCAATTTTTTTATTAGTTTTTATCTATTTATATATTATTTTTATTATACTTCTAAACTACAGCAATAGAAACAACACTAACATGTTCCTTATGCAATCCCCTTTACTTTCATATATAATACAATATATCTGCTACAATTTTAACCATTTTCATAAGATTATTGTGACAGACCCCAACTTGAAGGTTTCGGCCATTATTTGTTGTCATTTTTTGTGAAAAAGACATGGTTCAGAATATGCACCAATACTTACTTTTGGTGGATTTTAATGAGCAATACTGTTTATATTCTTGAAGACAAGTGGTGTTTGTTTGATTATTCAGTAAATTAAACATGATTACCAGTATAGGAGTGTAGAAAAGACCTTATAAGTGCAATTTTTTAAATAATTTTTACCTCTTTAATTTCAGTTGTTATTATTAGGTGTCATATATATACATATGATATGAAAAATATACCTGTCATTATTGTCCTAATATTTGTAACCTATCAATTTATTATTAACACTGTCATGTTCCTTGTGCAATCCTCTTTAATTTGATATGTAATACAATAGATCTGCTACAATTTTAACCATTTTAAAAGCAAAATTGTGGCATACCCCTAGTTCAAATTTTCTGCCTTGAATCTCTGTTTGGGTATGACCACTTTATTGTTTGGCAGGCAATCAGTTTTAATAACCTTTAAGTCATTACTGTGATACACCCCCTACTTCCCATTTTCTGCCATGAATTTTTGTTTGGCCCAAACCCATGTTTTGACTGGCACTGAATCAGTTAAGAATATTGTGGACAGAGAAGAAACTGAATGTTGAAGTATTGGCAGCTTGGTTATAAGCTCATCAAAGCCACTAAGATAAGTTAAAGCAGTTAGGTGCATAACCTTTTTAGGATGTTGCAGTCAACCCCAGCATTTTTGGTTCTTTGTGATTTCTTGGCAAGTTTATGCTGAATAGTTTGCCACTGCTTTCTGAATGACCGGCACATATACCACTGTATGAAAACCAACACAAGGCAGTCTGTCACCAAATCACTCGCAGATGTGTTTCAAATGTGGTATGCGGGACCATATTTGTATGCTGAGTCTATGAAAGCCATACATACATGCCTTTGTTGCTGTGGCTACTGCCCCCCTTGGACAACTGATGTGAAATTTGTTGGAATCAGCAGAATCAAAGACGGAGGAGGAATTATTAAATAAGAAACCAGAAAGAGAGAGAGAATTATATAATTAAAATAAACATAGAAAAGAACATCAATATGATCTAGCAAATGAGTAGGTGTGTATGAAATGACAATGCACTGAAACAAATGACAAGGTATCCACTTAAATCAGATGGTATATTAAATGGTCTGGGTTTGAACCAACTGGCATTACAACAAAATTAATTACCATCTTGGTTTTTATTTTAACATTCACAAGCTTTGAACTCACGCGTAGTCCATACACGTGCTACTACTTCTAGTGCACCGGACTGATTTTTGCGTGTGAATTATCTTTCCTTATTACCAGTGTCCCTCGCCATCAGGCAAACTCAATCCAACTTTAAAGGTACTTGTAATTTACATCCCCAAGTCAAGGACTGAAAGTTTGGACAGAATAATAATGGAGGGGTATATGCCGGGAAGAGAAGAAGAGGAAGGCCAAAGAGAAGATGGGTGCAGGATGTGGCGGATGATCTCCAGATGGGTGCATCGGACGCGGGACATCTTGCTTGTGATCGAGAAGATTTACGGAAGGTTGTTATGGGAGCGAGGTTCTGCAATGGACATGCTACTGAATGAATGAAGTCAAGGACGAGAAGTCAACATTTTAATCCAACTGACCGGTATAGTGGTTTAATCCGCTACCTTGGTATAAGCATACCAGATTTTTAAGAACACGCTGACCTCACTATCTTTAATAACTTCAGGTTATAACAGTGACATGTTTGTAATAATTTACAAACATAGTTTGTAACATAATTGTCATGTAACAGATTTGTTAGTATATTACTGGTATATCTTACAAAGTGCCTATGAGATTTTTTGTCTTCCATGTTGTCATGCATCTATATTATCTTGTTACTGTTTGTTTATTTGCACAGAAAGTTTCATGTAAACATGTTGACTGACTATATGTAATGATTCAATTTGTATTGACCATGGAACTGACTACAGAACTGACCATCCGTAAATATTTACAGACTATCTATCAATCATAGAATTGACATGTGTAAATACTTACCAACAATCGATCGATCATAGAACTGACCATCTGTAAATATTTACTGACTATCAATTAACTACAGAATTGACAATCTTTAAAAATTTACTGATGATCAATCAATTATAGAATTGACCATCTGTAAATATTTACTGACTATCAATCAATCATAGACTGGACCATCTTTAAATATTTACTGTCAATTCATGTTAGAATTGACCATCTTTAAATATTCACTGACTATCAAATTGATCATAAAAGTAATCATCTTTACATATTTACTATCAATTCATGGTAAAATTGACAATCTGTTTACTGACTATCAATTTATCATAAAAGTAACCACCTGTAAACCTTAAATAAACATTACTTTACCATCAATAATTGTTTACTGAGAATACTGCATCACCATCGGACAATGTAGCATATACAATGAAATAATGCACACATCACATGCACAGAAGTAAGTTGGCAAACATACAAATAATCATAGTCAGTGCAATGTTTGTCAGGTTGAGAACGGCGACCTTATCGCCTCCGCACGTGCTACCTTTGCACTGTGAATCATCATCCATGACCAGGGCCACTTCCTGTGCAGTACCTGGAAGTTTAAAACAGAAGCATGAAATATGCTACCGTCACATACCTGGCCCCTATCAACATCCCAGCAGAGAAAATGTACGACATGTGAGATGAAATGCTTGGGAAATGCAGATGAAGTGTCCAGAAGAAGCAGATTGCAAAACAACAAAATCATGAATGTGGTGGGTGTAATGCTATGCATCAAACCAAGTAAATGATAACTCCATCTCCCTTGGTCAAACCTCACTCCAAGAGGTGTAATCACACAAATATTTAGGTAGCAATGAAGATAAAGATTAATATACACAAAGATCAATGTAGACAAAGATTAATGTAGACAAAAACTGATACAGACAAAGATCAATATTGGCAATGATTGATATAGACAAATATCAATGTAGACAAAGATCAATGTAGACAAAGACTGATACAGACAAAGATCAATGTAGACAAAGATCAATGTAGACAAAGATCAATGTAGACAAAGATCAACATAGACAAAGATCGATGCAGACAAACATCAATGTAGACAAAGACTGATATAGACAGATATCAATATAGACAAAGCAAAGATTCATATAGACAAAGATCAATGTAGACAAAGATCAATGTAGACAAAGATCGACATAGACAAAGATCAATATAGACAAAGATCGATGCAGACAAAGATCAATGTAGACAAAGACCAACATGGACAAAGATCAGTGTAGACAAAGATCGATATAGACAAAGATGAAAGGAACAGACGAGATTTTAAAATAAGTATACAAAAGGCAAAAAGAGCTTTCATAGTAGTAGGGCTTGAGTGAAAGTTAAGCTAAGCACCAAACTTTGAATTGCTCACTCCAATATTAAATAAGTATAAATGTATGGATCAGAAACACGGAGGACTACAACAGTTACTAATAAACTACATACATACAATAATTGATGCCTGCACTTGATAGGAGGGTCTAACATTGGTATGACAGAATCACCACGCCCACAATCTCAATAAGGGCTATATAAGAAACTTGTGTTTGAGTTTAAAGAGCCATCTGAGAGGCTATAAAAAGCCACTCTCGTCAATGTTTTCAACACCGCATAAGCTATGACCATATTGTTAATAAAGGAAAAGTATTTCGAGTACTGTATTAGATGAACAATAAACAATTGCTCAAATATAGTGAGGTCTTGGCAATTAGGCAGTTCCATCTGATGTTATGCAAACAGAAAGAGTTTGTGGTCACATTGAAATTACTTTGGGGGAATAACAAATGCTCCACGTTTGAATACCTGTGACCATGTTTTAACTGTTTCCTCTGAAGTATTATTCATTTACTCATGTCATACAACTCTGCAGTATGCACTTGATGAGATGCAGCGAAATATGCCAGGCAATAAATCCTGCAACAGATTGTTTGTGGCTTCTGTGTTTATATTGACTAAGAGAATACAATGTTTTGAATATCAAGAATGTGTCTTTGAACTGAATGAGAATCAACATTTGTTACATTCAACAAAGAACTTAACACAATTATGTAAGAGTTAACAACATTTCTTATTCTCACCTGGTTCATAGTAAGCATAAATCTTGGCAGAGCCAGGCTTCTGAACCTCAAAGTCCATCTGTCTCTCCGTCTTGGCTTTCAGACAGTAGCCTTTACCTGGAGCCTGTACAGAAGAAACAAAATGTATGATGCACTTGTCTGCCAACCTGGTAGTCCTTGGTTCAAATCCCCCTCATGGCAAGGATTTATTTTACAAAACAGTACAGGCTCATAGAGGTCAGCATGGCCGAGTGGATAAGAACACTTGTCCTTAAAACATCTGCTGTGATGATGCCGAGGTAAGGAGTTCAACCCCTACACCGCACAGTTGGACTAAAATGTTGACTTCTCATCCTCGACTTGGGGATGTAAATTACAAATACCTCTGAAGTCGGAGTGGGTTCGCCTGATGGCGAGGGACACTGGTAATAGGAAAAGCTAATCCACACGCAAAATTCAGTCCAGCACTACTACAAGTAGTGTGTATGAATTACGCTTGAGTTCACAGAAAGCGAGCAAAAAAATATAAAGACGATAAAAATACCAGGGTCATGAAAGGAGTACTAGACTGATAAAAGATCAAAGTGGTTGGTGTGATCCTAGTGACCACATCACTCATCATGTGCCGATGGTAAAACATAACAAGCTACCATCATATTCCAGTGCTTGCCTGCCAGTTTGGTGGTCATAGGTTCAAATCTACATCAAAGCTGGGATTTACAATAACATGACTGGGGCTACCAGGTAGGCCAAGTCTGAAATGAGCATCAGACCAGGCTCTGGGAAGTAAAGGCGGCAGGCAGGCTAGTGACCCCATCACCCATCAACTGCCCATTGGTCTGTGAACATACAGGGCTGGCACCTTATACCTAACACCCTTACTCTTCGCTGTTTGCTGAAGATGAGGACAGAGCATGTATGTCAGTTCTTGACTCAACTCAACTCAACCTAGTCCATAAATAAACACACATGTATTGTTTGGTGCTCCGAGAAGTAGAAGAAATAAGTACAGATTAGAGGAAATACTAAACATAACAATTTAAAGCTATAAACTGGGATTTGAACCTGTCACCTCCAAATGATGATACTGTCTCGCTGTAAGAACAAGTGTACTACAACGCATGACCAACTAGACACCACTAAAAACAGTTGTCTTCATTAGCCAAACCTATCATCCACAACTATGGGATATGGACAGAATTCACATTTAACCATTGAAATATCACCATAGGTCTCAGAATTTAATATTAAACCAGCACAGGTCAAATATTACATTACATTGGCACCTTTCCGTCTTGACAGACGATAGTTTGGTACATTGTGCTTCAAAAAGGCTTAATAACTACGATCCATGGCGGTGGCGAGTGTGGCTGGTAAGGCCAATTCTTGCTGCAAATGTTTGCCCACAGTAGGTGCATGTGAAAACATGGTCATTTCCACCATTTTGCACCATCTTACGTCTCTCACGCTCTGTGTGTGCTTTATCTGCAATCATTTTCTCCTGTGTCTTTATTCCATTTCTGATAGTTGCCCTCCATGCAACACGTTCAGCGGCGACGTGCTCCCATTGTGCATTATCAATGCCTGTATCAATCATGTCCCGCTTACACACATCTTTGTATCATAGTAGAGGCCGACCCTGAGATCTCCTACCCATCTGTAATTCACCAAAAAAGATGTCCTTTGGTATTCTACCATCATCCATCCTCCTAACGTGTCCTATCCATCTAAGTCTACGAAGACTGAGCATGGAATACACCGTCACACAACCTGATCTTTCCAATACTTCAGTATTTGTGATTTCCACTTAATACCAAGTATTCTTCGCAAACACCGCATATGAAAGCTGTTTAAACGTTTCTCTTGGCGTGAGTAAGTTGTCCAGGTTTCACTGCCATAAAGAAGAGTACTAAGGACACAGGCTTGGTAGACGAGGACTTTTGTTTTGGCAGTAAGCTTCCTGTTCTCCCAGACTCTTTTTGCTAACATGTTCATTGTTGTTGCTGCCTTGCCAATCCTGATGTTGATTTCCTGATCGAGGGATAATTTGCTATTTACCTCTGATCCAAGATATGTGATTCCGAGACCGGTTAAGACCAGGGATGGAGTTATTGCCTCTCCATAGCACAAAGCCTGGGCTAAAATAAAGAAACCATGTGTTGCCCATGCAGCATGATCCCTCTCTCGGCCTGCCTAGTTCACTCCAGAGGAAAGTTAACACCTATACATCTGGAACAAGACAGCTGCAGAAGCTGCCGGATCAGCAAAGCAATGCTCTAACTGTCCGCCTGTCGGAGCTTCGATCCTAGACCAGCTGCCAACCAAGGCTTAGGGCCTGGTCTGCCCTGCCATAACTTATTTTGTCTTTGGGTTGCATTTCCTCGCACCAGGATAAGGCTAGTACCCTCCCAATTGCGCTCTTCCGCCCGAAGCCGTTGGCACAATGTGGGGTGTCGGGTTTAGTAAGCGCCACCCAACATTCGGCGCTGACAGAAAGCAGGTAGTACCGTCTACTGTCATACGGTAGCTCAGTCATATCTGACTAAGACCTGACT
This sequence comes from Cepaea nemoralis, assembly GCA_014155875.1. Classification (NCBI taxonomy): domain Eukaryota; kingdom Metazoa; phylum Mollusca; class Gastropoda; order Stylommatophora; family Helicidae; genus Cepaea; species Cepaea nemoralis. The sequence continues at coordinate 157,654 of JACEFZ010022273.1, read as the reverse complement.
TCTGACAGGTCAAATAACAAACACATAAACACATCTACATGACCACTTCTCCTCTCTGAAGGAAGATTGATGGTGATTTTTATCCTCGTCACAAAGATCTAAGTGAGACACCCCTTAGCCATGGTCACAAAGTTCTTTTTTGACCCAGCTTCACCGGATCTAGTTCTTACCTCATTCATGTAGAAGTGGATAACTCCCTGGCTGATTTCCACTCTGGAAGCTCTGGGGTTGTCATCCAGGATTTTAGACGGGTCATCAAATGCTTCCTCTCCAGACGGCAAGGTTAAGGTTGTCACAAACATGCCAGAGTACTTCAGAGCATTGGAGCTGTCCGACAGACAAGAGATGTGTACTATTAGTGGTGTTAAGTTAGAAGAGTCCATCAAGCATTTGTACTATTGTTGGTGTTATGTTGGAGGGATCCATCAAACATGTGTACTATTATTGGTGTTATGTTAGAGAATTCATCAAACATTTGTGCTACTAGAGGTGTTAATTTGGCAGGATCCATGTACGTTTTTACTATTACTGGTATTAATTTAGAGGGATCCTCATACTTTGTACTATTAATGGTGAAAATTTGGAGGAATCCATCAAACATTTGTACTATTATTGGTGGTAATTTGGAGGGATCTATCAAACATTTGTACTATTGTTAATGTTAATTTGGAGGGATCCATATAAATTTGTACTATTATTAGTGTTAATTTCGAGGGATCCATATACATGTGTTTTATTATTTATGACAATCTGAAGAGATCCTAATATATTTGTACTATTATTGATATTAATTTGAAGAGATCCTTATACATTTTTACTATTATTGGTGATAATTTCAAGAGATCCATACACAGTTGTACTATTAGTGGTGTTAATTTGGAGGCATCTATCAAACAATTGTATGATTATGAGTGTTATTTTGGAGGGATCTATCAAACATGTATACAATTTTAGGGATTATTTTGGAGGGAACCATCACACATTTGTACTATTAATGGTGCAATTTTGGAGGCATCCATTTGAAGGGATACATTTATTTGCTTCATGCTATTTTATTTTTGTAGCATGCACCTGAATTGATACTGCTAAGAACGCCAGGCCTGAATTTGTTCATTATATTAAGCACTACGTTTTAGTTTTGCCATATTTTACCAGATATTTGTTTTGCGTTAATTTTCGGTTTCTTGTTTTTGTGTCTCCGATTTCAGGATATATAGAGTACTCGTGATGTTAAATTCCCCAATTATTTCAAGATCGCATTAAAATAGAAACCGATTACCGAGTATTGTAGTTCCCTCCAATGTCTACGAATGTATACATCTTGGCTTCTCAAAGTTTTCTTCTTACGGAGATAAAGAGACTGTCTTTTTAAGATATAAGTTGACTCATAAATTTTGTTTTATATAGATGTTATGAATTGATCTAGTGAAAATAATTCAACTGAGCATCCATTTTTATGCTTACATTGTAATTATCGCTTATTTAAGTCGGCGGTTACATCCCAAACTGAAATCATTAAGATCGCATGCTATGATGCCGCAATTTCCATGGCGGGAAAATAGCTATTTTCCGTGTCATAATCCAGCTATGATCATTTAATATTCTTATGGATTATTCAGAGCGACTGAATTATAATGAATGTATGTTTGCACTCAACACCCATTTTAGTATATGTGTAAAGTGTCATCACGCTGCAAGTTCGGTTACATTTATTCTTGAGTACTTTGTAAGGCGAATTCTCTGGTCAAAATTGATCTCCACTTCGTGGCCTTGCGTTGACAACTGCGTGTGTTGTCACGTGCGGCGGTCTGACGTCATCACAGCATGATGTGGAGATGTATACATCTGTGTGTGCGTATACATCTGTGTGTGCGTGTGTATATATATATATAAACTGGCAGTAGTTATCTGCCCTTGAGTTTATATTAATAACAACTAGTTTGACCATAAAGAGTTAAAGTGCTGAATGACTGTTCCCAGGGATATGCAATAATCAGACAGATGACATAAATCTAGAGTAGCCACCAACAATTACCTTCTGACGCAGGCCTCCACATTGTGAATGCTGTCTGACAGTCTCTGTGTCTTAGTCTCCACTGACACTTGTGACTCAGTCAACGCCAGATCGTCATCCCCAGCCAACGTGTAATAAGTGTATACAACCTGAAATAAATGTTTCACTTGTTTACAGCCCATCAGAGACACCCTCTCATACTGAATCCTCCTGAGTCATAGTTCTCAAACTGAATCTTCTGGAGATATGACTATCACACTGAATCTTCCTGAGAGACTCAATTTAAATCTTTCAAGTCATGACTCACACTTAAGATTCCTGAGTCATAACTCTCACATTGAAGATTCCTGAGTCATGACTCTCAAACTGACACTTCAGGAGATATGACTCACACTGAATCTTTCAGAGATATGACTCATACTGAATCTTCCAGAGACATGACACATACTGAATCTTCCTGAGTCATGACTCTCGTTCTGTATCTTAGAGTCATGACTCTCATACTTATTCTTACAGAGTCATGACTTACTAGATCTTCCAGCCATTAATCTCATACTGAATCTTACACTCATTAATATTTCTTACACACACAATAATATACATGTTACAGACGTTAATGATGACGATATCCTGGCAGATATAACTTCACAATTATGACAATAATTAATGTTTTAGATAATGAAAACACTCACTGGGACCTTGCCGTCTGTACAGACGAAAGTTTGTTATATTGTGCTTCCAAAAAAAAAAAAAAAAGGAATAATAACCTCTCCTTAGCACAAAGCTTGGGCATTGAAGACAACTATGAGTATACTTTTGTAATTATGGATTCAGTATTGCCATATATAACTTCACAATTATGATAATAATTAAAGTACTAAATAATAAAGACAATTATGAGTACAGTTTCATAATTATGGATTCATGATGATGATATACTGGCATCTACAACTCACAATTATGATAATGATACAATAATATGCTAAACCATGAAGACAACTATGAGTATACAAAACAATGTATTCCCTTAGTGAATTTAAACATAGAAGCAACACACAAAATGTTGTATCATTTATTGCCTGGCATATTTAGTTGCATCTCATCAGGTGCATACTGCAGAGTTATTTATTGTATAGTGTAAATAAATGAATAATACTTTGAATGAAATACTTAAAACTTAAAGTCATGATTTGTGTCTTCTCTATTACACTGGGGTATAGAGAAATCTCAGCCATGATTTGTGTCTTCTCTACAACAATGGGGTATTGTTCACACGTGGAGCATTTATTATCCTCAAGGTGTCTTCTCTACAACACTGGGATATTGTTCACATGTGGAGCATTTATTATCCTCAAGGTGTCTTCTCTACAACACTGGGATATTGTTCACATGTGGAGCATTTATTATCCTCAAGGTGTCTTCTCTACAACACTGGGATATTGTTCACATGTGGAGCATTTATTATCCTCAAGGTGTCTTCTCTACAACACTGGGATATTGTTCACATGTGGAGCATTTATTATCCTCAAGGTGTCTTCTCTACAACACTGGGATATTGTTCACATGTGGAGCATTTATCATCCTCAAGGTAGTTTCAAATTTAAAACTAACTCTTTCTGTTTGCACAAAACTGACTGTAACCATCTAATTGCTAAGGCTATGAGTATATTTTCATAATTATGGATTCATGATGATCATCATTATCAGATCAATCATGTCTAAAGATGGTGTTCAAATCATTTGACCATGTCCTTCCTATTGTCTGTAACTCCTCAGCTCAGCATAATCTGTGTCCAAACGTCCTTGCATGCTTGTAGTTGTCTCTAGGATGTTCTCTTCTTCTTTAGCCCTGGATCTTTCCTTCCTGTGTTTTCAGTCATGGATCTCCATGTCTCATATGGAGATGATGATGATAATTGTGATTGCTTCACATTTCCAATCACAATACAAGTAAACAGTAAAGGAGTATGAGGATGTATGTGTCATGGTTTAGCCACATTTCATACCTATACTTTTTCGTTTATCTTTTAATATTGTTTTCTAATTGTAGGTTTTATTTAGATTTGTTTGTGCTGTTCCAAATGAAGATTAGTAAGATGATCAAAATTTGATTCATTGAGTCTTAATATAACTTATTTTAACTTACATTATTTTTGTTATCATTACTGATGTAGTTAATTACACAATGATGTTATTAGTATTAACAATAATGAATAACACAAAAAGTACACTTACCTTAACAATGCAGGAACTATTCAGTCGTCCGGTCACTGTGACCTCCACAGTTTTTGTGTCTTCTGGAAGCTGAACAAGATATAACAGACTGGATAGTTATTTTTAACTTATTCATTCATAGCTGCTTCTGTCCCCCCCCCCCCCCCCCCCCCCCCCACCCCCCCCCCCCACACACACACACCACTGAGATATGATTTGTGTATTCTCTACTACACTGGGGTATAGATGTATCTCAGCCATGATTCGTGTCTTTTATATTACACGGGTATAGAGGTATCTCAGCCATGATTTGTGTCTTCTCTACTACACTGGGGTATAGAGGTATCTCAGCCATGATTTGTGTCTTTTATATTACACGGGTATAGAGGTATCTCAGCATTAATTTGTGTCTTCTCTACTACACTGGGGTATAGAGGTATCTCAGCCAAGATTCATTTCTTTACTACACTGGGGTATAGAGGTATCTCAGCCATGATTTGTATCTTCTCTAGAACACTGGGGTATAGATTATCTCAGCCATGATTCATGTCTTCTCTACTACATTGGGATATAGAGGTATCTCAGCCATGATTCATGTATTCTCTACTACACTGGGGTATAAATTATCTCAGCCATGATTCATGTCTTCTCTACTACACTGGGGTATAGAGGTATCTCAGCCATGATTCGTGTCTTCTCTATTACACTGGGGTATAGATATATCTCAGCCATGATTTGTGTCTTCTCTACAACACTGGGGTATAGATTATCTCAGCCATGATTCGTGTCTTCTCTACAACACTGGGGTATAGAGGTATCTCAGCCATGATTCGTGTCTTCTCTACAACACTGGGGTATAGATTATCTCAGCCATGATTTGTGTCTTCTCTATTACACTGGTGTATAGATTATCTCAGCCATGATTCATGTCTTCTCTACTACACTGGGGTATAGAGGTATCTCAGCCATGATTCATGTCTTCTCTACTACACTGGGGTATAGAGGTATCTCAGCCATGATTCATGTCTTCTCTACTACACTGGGGTATAGAGGTATCTCAGCCATGATTCGTGTTTTCTCTACAACAATGGGGTATAGATTATCTCAGCCATGATTCATGTCTTCTCTACTACACTGGGGTATAGATTATCTCAGCCATGATTTGTGTCTTCTCTACTACACTGGGGTATAGAGGTATCTCAGCCATGATTTGTGTCTTCTCTACAACACTAGGGTATAGAGGTATCTCAGCCATGATTCGTGTCTTCTCTACTACACTGGGGTATAGAGGTATCTCAACCAAGATTTGTGTCTTCTCTACTACACTGGGGTATAGATTATCTCAGCCATGATTCGTGTCTTCTCTACTACACTGAGGTATAGAGGTATCTCAGCCATGATTCATGTCTTCTCTACTACACTGGGGTATAGATTATCTCAGCCATGATTTGTGTCTTCTCTACTACACTGGTGTATAGAGGTATCTCAGCCATGATTTGTGTCTTCTCTACTACACTGGGGTATAGAGGTATCTCAGCCATGATTTGTGTCTTCTCTACTAAACTGGGGTATAGAGGTATCTCAGCCATGATCATGTATTCTCTACTACACTGGGGTATAGAGGTATCTCAGCCATGATTCGTGTCTTCTATACTACACTAGGTATAGATTATCTCAGCCATGATTTGTGTCTTCTCTACTAAACTGGGGTATAGATTATCTCAGCCATGATTTGTGTCTTCTCTACTACACTGAGGGTATAGAGGTATCTCAGCCATGATTTGTGTCTTCTCTACTACACTGAGGTATAGAGGTATCTCAGCCATGATTTGTGTCTTCTCTACTACACTGGGGTATAGAGGTATCTCAGCCATGATTCGTGTCTTCTCTACTACACTGGGGTATAGAGGTATCTCAACCAAGATTTGTGTCTTCTCTACTACACTGGGGTATAGATTATCTCAGCCATGATTCGTGTCTTCTATATTACACGGGTATAGAGGTATCTCAGCCATGATTCATGTCTTCTCTACTACACTGGGGTATAGATGTATCTCAGCCATGATCTGTGTCTTCTCTACTACACAGGGGTATGAGGTATCTCATCCATGATTTGTGTCTTCTCTACTACACAGGGGTACACAGGTATCTCAGCCATGATTCGTGTCTTCTATACTACACTGGGGTATAGAGGTATCTCAGCCATGATTTGTGTCTTCTCTACTACACTAGGGTATAGATTATCTCAGCCATGATTTGTGTCTTCTCTACTACACTGAGGTATAGAGGTATCTCAGCCATGATTCATGTCTTCTCTACTACACTGGGGTATAGATTATCTCAGCCATGATTTGTGTCTTCTCTACTACACTGGTGTATAGAGGTATCTCAGCCATGATTTGTGTCTTCTCTACTACACTGGGGTATAGAGGTATCTCAGCCATGATTTGTGTCTTCTCTACTAAACTGGGGTATAGAGGTATCTCAGCCATGATCCATGTATTCTCTACTACACTGGGGTATAGAGGTATCTCAGCCATGATTCGTGTCTTCTATACTACACTAGGTATAGATTATCTCAGCCATGATTTGTGTCTTCTCTACTAAACTGGGGTATAGATTATCTCAGCCATGATTTGTGTCTTCTCTACTACACTGAGGTATAGAGGTATCTCAGCCATGATTTGTGTCTTCTCTACTACACTGAGGTATAGAGGTATCTCAGCCATGATTTGTGTCTTCTCTACTACACTGGGGTATAGAGGTATCTCAGCCATGATTTGTGTCTTCTCTACTAAACTGGGGTATAGAGGTATCTCAGCCATGATCCATGTATTCTCTACTACACTGGGGTATAGAGGTATCTCAGCCATGATTCGTGTCTTCTATACTACACTAGGTATAGATTATCTCAGCCATGATTTGTGTCTTCTCTACAACACTGGGGTATAGAGGTATCTCATACATGATTTGTGTCTTCTCTACTAAACTGGAGTATAGAGGTATCTCAGCCATGATTTGTGTCTTCTCTATTACACTGGGGTACACAGGTAATTTGTGTCTTCTCTATTACACTGGGGTACACAGGTACACAGGTCGTGGATGGGTCAAGCCGAAGACATTCTTCAACAGGTGTGTTCACTTGAGGACTTAGAACCTGGCGAGGAGTGGGTGCAAGTGCCAACAGACTTCTGCACATCCTTTTCAGTTTGCATCCAACTAGATAGAAAATGCAGACAAGAAAATCCGGCTGCTGTGGAGGCTGAAGTACAAGCGTTGATTTTCGAGAATTCGCTAGACAGTGACGCGGTCATCTACACAGATGGGTCGGTCGTCCGACATGTGAGAAGCTCATGGGCCTTTACAGCTCGGGCCGGAGGGAGAATTGTGAAGGAGGACTCTGGTGCTTTCACTGAAACCACAAGTAGCCTGACCATGGAAGTCATGGCAGTAAGTAAAGCAATAACATGGCTCGAGACACAGACATTCACTAGGGCTTGTTTCCTTAGTGACTCAATGAACATGATCAAGAGGATAGAGGAGGGGTCGATCCGAAGAGAATGGTTGCTGCCTCTGGAGCGGTCTCGGCTGGCAAAGATTAGTTTCATCTTCGTGCCAGGTCATGCGGGAGTACAAGGAAATGAGCGGGCTGACAAGCTCGCAGGTGAGGCTACTGTGGAGGGCGGACGCGCCACGGACCAGGCTGACATTCTGAATGCTCTACGAGAAGTGAGACTTTTGCAAGAACCAAGTGATGACTGTGAATCTACAACAATGGCCAGACTGCGAGAGCAGCAAATTAAAAGAGGGGTGGCCAAACAAGAACACTACGCAGGAAGCCAAAGAAGATTGATAAACCAACACAGAACTGGCGTCGTTAGCCGCTACACACTGCGGGATTTGCTGAGGAGGGGATCCGAGCACTTATGGACTGAATGGTCTGATGTGCAACGAGGATGATCTGTCGACTAACTAACTAACTAACTAACACAGGTATCTCAGCCAAGATTTGTGTCTTCTCTACTAACACTGAGGTATAGATTATCTCAGCCATGATTCAGTGTCTATCTCTATTACACAGGGGTATAGAGGTATCTCAGCCATGAATTCGTGTCTTCTCTACTACACTGGGGTATAGATTATCTCAGCCGATGATTCGTGTCTATCTCTATTACACTGGGGTATAGAGGTATCTCAGCCATGATTCATGTCTTCTCTACAACACTGGGGTATACAGGCATCTCAGCCGTAATTTGTGTCTTCTCTACTACACTGGGGTATAGAGGTATCTCAGCCATGATTCGTGTCTTTTCTACTACACTGGGGTATAGAGGCATCTCAGCCATAATTTGTGTCTTCTCTACTACACAAGGGTATAGAGGTACCTCAGGCCATGATTCGTGTCTTCTATACTACACTGGGGTATAGAGGTATCTCAGCCATGATTCGTGTCTTCTATACTACACTGGGGTATAGAGGTATCTCAGCCATGATTTGTGTCTTCTCTACTACACTGGGGTATAGAGGTATCTCAGCCATGATTTGTGTCTTCTATACTACACTAGGGTATAGAGGTATCTCAGCCATGATTTGTGTCTTCTATACTACACTGGGGTATAGATTATCTCAGCCATGATATGTGTCTTCTATACTACACTGGGGTATAGAGGTACCTCAGCCATGATTTGTGTCTTCTCTACTACACTGGGGTATAGATTATCTCAGCCATGATTTGTGTCTTCTCTACTACACTGGGGTATAGAGTTATCTCAGCCATGATTTGTGTCTTCTATACTACACTAGGGTATAGAGTTATCTCAGCCATGATTTGTGTCTTCTCTACACCACTGGGGTATAGATTATCTCAGCCATGATTTGTGTCTTCTCTACTACACTGGGGTATAGATGTATCTCAGCCATGATTTGTGTCTTCTCTACTACACTGAGGTATAGAGGTACCTCAGCCATGATTTGTGTCTTCTCTACTACACTGGGGTATAGAGGTATCTCAGCCATGATTTGTGTCTTCTATACTACACCTAGGGTATAGAGGTATCTCGGCCATGATTTGTGTCTTCTCTACTACACCTGGGGTATAGATTATCTCAGCCATGATTTGTGTCTTCTCTACTACACTGGGGTATAGATGTATCTCAGCCTTGATTTGTGTCTTCTATACTACACTAGGGTATAGAGGTATCTCAGCCATGATTTGTGTCTTCTATACTACACTGGGGTATAGAGGTATCTCAGCCATGATTTGTGTCTTCTCTACTAAACTGGGGTATAGAGGTATCTCAGCCATGATTTGTGTCTTCTCTACTACACTGGGGTACACAGGTATCTCAGCCATGATTCATGTCTTCTATACTACACTGAGGTATAGAGGTATCTCAGCCATGATTCTGTGTCTTCTCTACTACACTAGGGTATAGAGGTATCTCGGCCATGATTCGTGTCTTCTATACTACACTAGGTATAGATTATCTCATCCATGATTTGTGTCTTCTCTACTACACTAGGGTATAGATTATCTCAGCCATGATTTGTGTCTTCTATACTACACTAGGTATAGATTATCTCAGCCATGATTTGTGTCTTCTCTACTAAACTGGGATATAGATTATCTCAGCCATGATTTGTGTCTTCTCTACAACACTAGGGTTATAGATGTATCTCAGCCATGATTCGTGTCTTCTCTACTACACTGGGGTATAGAGGTATCTCAACCAAGATTTGTGTCTTCTCTACTACACTAGGGTATAGATTATCTCAGCCATGATCGTTGTCTCTCTACTACACTGAGGTATAGAGTTATCTCAGCCATGATTTCATGTCTTCTCTACTACACTGGGTATAGATTATCTCAGCCATGATTTTTGTCTTCTCTACTACACTGGTGTATAGAGGTATCTCAGCCATGATTTGTGTCTTCTCTACTACACTGGGGTATAGAGGTTATCTCAGCCATGATTTGTGTCTTCTCTACTAAACTGGGTATAGAGGTATCTCAGCCATGATCCATGTATTCTCTACTACACTGGGGTATAGAGGTATCTCAGCATGATTCGTGTCTTCTATACTAACACTAGGTATAGATTATCTCAGCCATGATTTGTGTCTTCTCTACTAAACTGGGGTATAGATTATCTCAGCCATGATTTGTGTCTTCTCTACTACACTGAGGTATAGAGGTATCTCAGCCATGATTTGTGTCTTCTCTACTACACTGAGGTATAGGTATCTCAGCCATGATTTGTGTCTTCTCTACTACACTGGGTATAGAGGTATCTCAGCCATGATTCTGTCTTCTCTACTACACTGGGGTATAGAGGTATCTCAACCAAGATTTGTGTCTTCTCTACTACACTGGGGTATAGATTATCTCAGCCATGATTCGTGTCTTCTATATTACACGGGTATAGAGGTATCTCAGCCATGATTCATGTCTTCTCTACTACACTGGGGTATAGATGTATCTCAGCCATGATCTGTGTCTTCTCTACTTACACGGGGTATGAGGTATCTCATCCATGATTTGTGTCTTCTCTACTACACAGGGGTACACAGGTATCTCAGCCATGATTCGTGTCTTCTATACTACCTGGGGTATAGAGGTATCTCAGCCATGATTTGTGTCTTCTCTACTACACTAGGTATAGATTATCTCAGCCATGATTTGTGTCTTCTCTACTACACCGAGGTATAGAGGTATCTCAGCACATGATTCATGTCTTCTCTACTACACTGGGGTATAGATTATCTCAGCATGATTTGTGTCTTCTCTACTACACTGGTGTATAGAGGTATCTCAGCCATGATTTGTGTCTTCTCTACTACACTGGGGTATAGAGGTCTCTCAGCCATGATTTGTGTCTTCTACTAAACTGGGGTTATAGAGGTATCTCAGCCATGATCCATGTAATCTCTACTACACTGGGGTATAGAGGTATCTCAGCCATGATTCGTGTCTTCTATACTACACTAGGTATAGATTATCTCAGCCATGATTTGTGTCTTCTCTACTAAACTGGGTTAGATTATCTCAGCCATGATTTGTGTCCTCTCTACTACACTGAGGTATAGAGGTATCTCCGCCCATGATTTGTGTCTTCTCTACTACACTGGGGTATAGAGGTATCTCAGCCATGATTTGTGTCTTCTCTACTACACTGGGGTATAGAGGTATCTCAGCCATGATTTGTGTCTTCTCTACTAAACTGGGGTATAGAGGTATCTCAGCCATGATCCATGTATTCTCTACTACACTGGGGTATAGAGGTATCTCAGCCATGATTCGTGTCTTCTATACTACACTAGGTATAGATTATCTCAGCCATGATTTGTGTCTTCTCTACAACACTGGGGTATAGAGGTATCTCATACATGATTTGTGTCTTCTCTACTAAACTGGAGTATAGAGGTATCTCAGCCATGATTTGTGTCTTCTCTATTACACTGGGGTACACAGGTAATTTGTGTCTTCTCTATTACACTGGGGTACACAGGTACACAGGTCGTGGATGGGTCAAGCCGAAGACATTCTTCAACAGGTGTGTTCACTTGAGGACTTAGAACCTGGCGAGGAGTGGGTGCAAGTGCCAACAGACTTCTGCACATCCTTTTCAGTTTGCATCCAACTAGATAGAAAATGCAGACAAGAAAATCCGGCTGCTGTGGAGGCTGAAGTACAAGCGTTGATTTTCGAGAATTCGCTAGACAGTGACGCGGTCATCTACACAGATGGGTCGGTCGTCCGACATGTGAGAAGCTCATGGGCCTTTACAGCTCGGGCCGGAGGGAGAATTGTGAAGGAGGACTCTGGTGCTTTCACTGAAACCACAAGTAGCCTGACCATGGAAGTCATGGCAGTAAGTAAAGCAATAACATGGCTCGAGACACAGACATTCACTAGGGCTTGTTTCCTTAGTGACTCAATGAACATGATCAAGAGGATAGAGGAGGGGTCGATCCGAAGAGAATGGTTGCTGCCTCTGGAAGCGGTCTCGGCTGGCAAAGATTAGTTTCATCTTCGTGCCAGGTCATGCGGGAGTACAAGGAAATGAGCGGGCTGACAAGCTCGCAGGTGAGGCTACTGTGGAGGGCGGACGCTCCACGGACCAGGCTGACATTCTGAATGCTCTACGAGAAGTGAGACTTTTGCAAGAACCAAGTGATGACTGTGAATCTACAACAATGGCCAGACTGCGAGAGCAGCAAATTAAAAGAGGGGTGGCCAAACAAGAACACTACGCAGGAAGCCAAAGAAGATTGATAAACCAACACAGAACTGGCGTCGTTAGCCGCTACACACTGCGGGATTTGCTGAGGAGGGGATCCGAGCACTTATGGACTGAATGGTCTGATGTGCAACGAGGATGATCTGTCGACTAACTAACTAACTAACTAACACAGGTATCTCAGCCAAGATTTGTGTCTTCTCTACAACACTGGGGTATAGATTATCTCAGCCATGATTCGTGTCTATCTCTATTACACAGGGGTATAGAGGTATCTCAGCCATGATTCGTGTCTTCTCTACTACACTGGGGTATAGATTATCTCAGCCATGATTCGTGTCTATCTCTATTACACTGGGGTATAGAGGTATCTCAGCCATGATTCATGTCTTCTCTACAACACTGGGGTATACAGGCATCTCAGCCGTAATTTGTGTCTTCTCTACTACACTGGGGTATAGAGGTATCTCAGCCATGATTCGTGTCTTTTCTACTACACTGGGGTATAGAGGCATCTCAGCCATAATTTGTGTCTTCTCTACTACACAAGGGTATAGAGGTACCTCAGCCATGATTCGTGTCTTCTATACTACACTGGGGTATAGAGGTATCTCAGCCATGATTCGTGTCTTCTATACTACACTGGGGTATAGAGGTATCTCAGCCATGATTTGTGTCTTCTCTACTACACTGGGGTATAGAGGTATCTCAGCCATGATTTGTGTCTTCTATACTACACTAGGGTATAGAGGTATCTCAGCCATGATTTGTGTCTTCTATACTACACTGGGGTATAGATTATCTCAGCCATGATATGTGTCTTCTATACTACACTGGGGTATAGAGGTACCTCAGCCATGATTTGTGTCTTCTCTACTACACTGGGGTATAGATTATCTCAGCCATGATTTGTGTCTTCTCTACTACACTGGGGTATAGATGTATCTCAGCCATGATTTGTGTCTTCTATACTACACTAGGGTATAGAGGTATCTCGGCCATGATTTGTGTCTTCTCTACAACACTGGGGTATAGATTATCTCAGCCATGATTTGTGTCTTCTCTACTACACTGGGGTATAGATGTATCTCAGCCATGATTTGTGTCTTCTCTACTACACTGAGGTATAGAGGTACCTCAGCCATGATTTGTGTCTTCTCTACTACACTGGGGTATAGAGGTATCTCAGCCATGATTTGTGTCTTCTATACTACACTAGGGTATAGAGGTATCTCGGCCATGATTTGTGTCTTCTCTACTACACTGGGGTATAGATTATCTCAGCCATGATTTGTGTCTTCTCTACTACACTGGGGTATAGATGTATCTCAGCCATGATTTGTGTCTTCTATACTACACTAGGGTATAGAGGTATCTCGGCCATGATTCGTGTCTTCTATACTACACTGGGGTATAGAGGTATCTCAGCCATGATTTGTGTCTTCTCTACTAAACTGGGGTATAGAGGTATCTCAGCCATGATTCGTGTCTTCTCTACTACACTGGGGTACACAGGTATCTCAGCCATGATTCATGTCTTCTATACTACACTGAGGTATAGAGGTATCTCAGCCATGATTCGTGTCTTCTCTACTACACTAGGGTATAGAGGTATCTCGGCCATGATTCGTGTCTTCTATACTACACTAGGTATAGATTATCTCATCCATGATTTGTGTCTTCTCTACTACACTAGGGTATAGATTATCTCAGCCATGATTTGTGTCTTCTATACTACACTAGGTATAGATTATCTCAGCCATGATTTGTGTCTTCTCTACTAAACTGGGATATAGATTATCTCAGCCATGATTTGTGTCTTCTCTACTACACTAGGGTATAGATTATCTCAGCCATGATTCGTGTCTTCTCTACTACACTGGGGTATAGAGGTATCTCAGCCATGATTCGTGTCTTCTCTACTAAACTGGGGTATAGATTATCTCAGCTATGATTCATGTTTTCTCTACTAAACTGGGGTATAGAGGTATCTCAGCCATGATTTGTGTCTTCTTTACTAAACTGGGGTACACAGGTATCTCAACCAAGATTTGTGTCTTCTCTACTACACTGGGGTATAGATTATCTCAGCCATGATTTGTGCCTTCTCTACTAAACTGGGATATAGATTATCTCAGCCATGATTTGTGTCTTCTCTACTACACTGGGGTATAGAGGTATCTCAGCCAAGATTTGTGTCTTCTCCACGACACTGGGGTATAGAGGTACCTCAGCCATGATTCGTGTCTTCTCTACAACACTGGGGTATAGATTATCTCAGCCATGATTCATGTCTTCTCTACTACACTGAGGTATAGATTATCTCAGCCATGATCCATGTCTTCTCTACTACACTGGGGTATAGAGGTATCTCAGCCATGATTTGTGTCTTCTCTACTACACTCGGGTATAGAGCCATGATTTGTGTCTGTTTCTGGGCAATTTCATGTTCAGTAGTTTGCCATTGCTTTCTGATAGAGAAATCAACGCTGAAGTCCAAGTGGTGTCAGCATACTGGATGTACTAAGCACATTAAACCTTGCAGCCACACAGACCTCTGCATCCTCCTCTACACTGGGGTGGAGAGGCATCTTAGCGCTGCTTACAGTCTCCTGTGTACCACGGCAGCATACTTTCAGCTTTCAGTATTTATTTGGCCCCTGTGAAATTAATACACTTGTTATTGTGCCCAAGCTTGGGCTGACAACTTCTGAGACGAGACTAAGAGTTCTGTCATTTACTGCCAATATAGTACCTTGCGGTGTATGGCAGGGGAGGTCTTGAGCCTGAGGAATTAAGGTCACCTGGCTAGTGCAGTCGGCGCAAACTGTGCAGGTTAGAGTTTTCTTTTTGCCCCCGACAGAAAAAACTCCACGCCTTACCAAGGATTCGAACCAGGGTCTCCTGAAGGAGAATCCGGTGTTCTAGCCACTCGGCCAGCCGCATGTAATTCAAATGTTTAAATGCAAAATACTCAAATGAGTAAATGCAGAATACTCAAATGTGCATATAGAATACTCAAATGTTCTTCAGTGGAAGACATCATGAAATGATGGACTGAAAGAGGTTTTATTTATCAGTGTGGGGGAGGGGTGAGAGGCAGCCAGTGCTGGAGATGCACAGAAGGCGACATTTGATGTGAAGATGGCAAAGGATCTGAGTGATGATTACATTATAGTTTTAATCTTGTGCATACGTTTGCATCAATAGAGATAAGGTTTGAAGAATGAAGAGACAAACAAGAGGCAACACAATTTATGGCCTGGCATAGGTTACTGCATCTCTACAGGTGCAGACTACAGAAGTAAATCAACACAAAACACAGCAAACAATGAATCCTTCAAGCTGAAATTCACAGCACACATGTTAACATGGTAATTTCAATCTTACTATTGTGTCATTTTATTTACAAAGCAAGGTTTAACAACTCTGATCGCAGCTGCGGCAGCAAATCTTAACATTTGCACATTTTGTGTGTGGTACTACACACATTTCTGAAGAAGTAAAGTTGATGGCCAGAAAATTTAAATTACAAACCATGCCATATCCAGAAATTTTAAAAGAAATACGCAGTTGTGGAAAAAAAGATAAAGAATAGAATAATCAAAGAATGTGGTACAAGATATTGCCTTTGATCCTACCTCAACAGTCTGTAGCAGCATGGCCTTGGAGCCTTCCAGGATAACATTAAAAGACTGCCCACTTTGAGGCTCTCTGACATTGACCAGACTGGCTGAAGAAGTTCCCTTAAAGGCAGCACCAAACTCTGATAAAGCCTGGAGCGCCATGATTGTGTCCTGTGAAGATAAGAGGCATGCTAGGTCAATCCAGTTTATTGTGACAGTTATGGCTGTATCATCACTAGTTACAAATGTATGTACAATTGCTACACCTGCAATATAAGCGCTACTCCTCTAGTGTGCCTTGCCATTAGGTCTGAGTCAGATATGACTGAGCTACTGTATAACAGTAGACAGTATAGGTCTGAGTCAGATATGACTGAGCTACTGTATAACAGTAGACAGTATAGGTCTGAGTCAGAAATGACTGAGCTACTGTATAACAGTAGACAGTATAGGTCTGAGTTAGAAATGACTGAGCTACTGTATAACAGTAGACAGTATAGGTCTGAGTCAGAAATGACTGAGCTACTGTATAACAGTAGACAGTATAGGTCTGAGTCAGATATGACTGAGCTACTGTATAACAGTAGACAGTATAGGTCTGAGTCAGATATGACTGAGCTACTGTATAACAGTAGACAGTATAGGTCTGAGTCAGATATGACTGAGCTACTGTATAACAGTAGACAGTATAGGTCTGAGTCAGAAATGACTGAGCTACTGTATAACAGTAGACAGTATAGGTCTGAGTCAGATATGACTGAGCTACTGTATAACAGTAGACAGTATAGGTCTGAGTCAGATATGACTGAGCTACTGTATAACAGTAGACAGTATAGGTCTGAGTCAGATATGACTGAGCTACTGTATAACAGTAGACAGTATAGGTCTGAGTCAGATATGACTGAGCTACTGTATAACAGTAGACAGTATAGGTCTGAGTCAGATATGACTGAGCTACTGTATAACAGTAGACAGTATAGGTCTGAGTCAGATATGACTGAGCTACTGTATAACAGTAGACAGTATAGGTCTGAGTCAGATATGACTGAGCTACTGTATAACAGTAGACGGTACTATCTGCTTTCTGTTAGCGTTGAATTTGGGATGGATTTCACCAAACCCGATGCCTCACATTGTGCCAACAGCTTCGGGCGGAGGAGCGCAATTGGGAGGTTACAAGCCTTATCATAGTGAGAGGAAATGCAATCTAAAGATTAATTGTCATGGCAGGGCTGACCAAACCCTAAGTCTTGGTGGGAAACTGGTTTAGAATCAAAACTCAGACAAATGGACAGAGTATTGCTTTGCTGATCCAGCAGCTTCTGGAGCTTGTCTTGTTCCAAATGTATTGGTGTTGCTTTTCCTCTGGAGTAAACAGGCAGGCCGAACGAGGGATTATACTGCATAGGTAATACATGGTCTGTACAATTCAGCCCAGGATTTGTTTAATGGAAAGGTATAAAATTTGCTACCGCCATGAGTTGTAGTTATTGTGCCCTGTTAGAAGCACAATGTAACAAAGCATCATCTGTCAAGACGGCAAGGTGCCAGAGAGTGATTCAGTGATATAGTGTCTATTATCTATCATCATATGGACAAATGGCTTGTGGCTCACATTTGTAATTAGCTTTTATAGGAAATGGCAAACTGTTAAGGAAGCCAGAGGTGATTTCACTGCAACCACAAGCAGTAGGATGATGGAAGTGGTGGCAGTAGCAACGGCATTTTGCTGGTGTTAGTTGCAGAGCTACACTCATGCTTGCACACTAAGTGATTTATTGAGCATGATCCGGAAAGTTGCGGCATATTTCATTCCTGGGCATTAGATTGAATCCCTGCAGAAGTATACAATTTGTAAAGTCATTTTTATTTTTGTAAAGAAACATTTGGGTGTAATGGGTAATGAGAGGGTGGATAGGCTGGCAGGCGCTATCGTTATATTAGTCTTTGTTTCCAGGCATTAGAATGAATTCCTGCAGAGGTAAACAATTTGTAAAGTCAGATTTATTTTTGTACCAGGACATATGGGTGCAATGGGTAATGAGAGTGGGGATAGGCTGGCTGGCACTACCACTATATTAGAGCATCAGCCAATGAATACAGCCGACATGATGAATACATTTAGAAGGCAGGTTAAAATGTGGATTTCAACTGAATGTATTGGCATCAATACTCAGAATGCAGTCAGTTGGATCAAAGATCGATGTAGCCACATATTAAGACCCTAGACAGCTTCAAACAACATCAGTCTCTAATAAATGAAGACTGTAAAGTTTGGTGATATAAGTTTATGACAACCAAATATAGACTTATGATACTACTACTGGTACCATGCCGTCTTGACAGACAATAGTTTGTTACATTATACTTAAACAAAGGCACAGTAACTACAACCCATAGCATGGAACAGGGATGGAGTTATACCTGCTCATAGCACACAACCTGGGCTGAATTATAGAGATGATATGTTGCCCGTGCAGCCTGTCTAGTTTACTCCAGAGGAAAGGTAACACCAATACATCTGGAACAAGACAAGCTGCAGAAGCTGCTGAATCAGCAAAAAGCAATGCTCAAACTGTTCCCCTGTCATAGCTTCGATCCTAGACCAGTTGCCAACCAAGGCTTATGACCTGGTCTGCCCTGCCATGACATTTAGTCTTTAGATCAAATTTCCTCACACCAGGACAAGGCTTGTATTCTCCCAATTGTGCTCCTCCACCCAAAAAGTTGGCACAATGTGGGATTGGGTTTGGTGAGTAGCATCAAACATTTGGCTCTAATAGAAAGCAGGTAGTTTTAGTTTAGTCGATGAATCAACATCATGGCACACGGGTGTAACCCATAACAGGCTGAGTGGTCTCAAGGTATGGTGTCTGCCTCGAGAGCTGGAGGTCCCGGGTTCAAGCCCCGGGGAAGGCCGGGATTTTTTCATGTAGACTTCTAGTAACAAAATTTCCCCTGGTCTCTGGGTAGTGAGATCGGACGCCCGTGTGTATTGTTGCGCACGTAAAAATTCCCTTGACAGTTGGAAATAAAAAAAGAGTAGCCTAACGGCGCTGCCCGGGCAAAATTTCGAGTTAAAAATCTACCCAAAGTATTTCAGGATCCTCGCCGGTGCTACAGAGTTCGTGTACTGAGCTGAGATTCTCCGGACTCAGGCTTGAGTTAGGAGTAGAAAGCAGGTAGTACTGTCTGTTATACGGTAGCTCAGTCATATCTGACTAAGACCTGGCACCGGAGACTTATGATTCACACCTCATATTTATCTCACCAGAAAGAAATGTTTCCACTACAAAGACCAAATGGCACTGATATTCCGGTGCCCTAACCACAATGGTACCACATCTGATGGATCTTACCTGTGTACTGTAATATCCTCCGAGGCTGTTCTGCTGGGACTGCAGCCACTTCACAATGCTCAGTCCTTCTTCATAGTTCAATAAATGTGTCAGTGCCAGCAGGTAGTAAGATGCAATTTCTATATTCCGAGACATCTCATGAATTCTTTTGTAATCATTTGTTTTGCTGGAAGAACTTGTCTCTGCCCAAGGGGCTTCTTGATCTGGGCAACAGAAAACAGAGAAAGACAGTATTCAAAACAATGTTTTTTCATAGTTAATTTGACTAATGAAGACACAAATAAAAGATTGCACGATTTATTGCTTGACATATACACTGCATCTCGTCATCTCGGTACATACTGCAGAAGTCACAAAACTTATTTGGATTTCAGAGTATGTAACAATTGCCTGGAAAGGCTAATGAATGTATTAAATGATTATTTGGTTGTTTCGGGATTTGAAATTTAAATATTGAGCACAACCCACTACTGGCAATGCTGATCGTATTCTGGTATGAACCTAAGGCCTATTCATGTCAATATGGAAGCACTATACTCGAGTTTCACTCTCGTTTGAGCTCATGAGTAGTGCATATCCCTGACCGGATCCAGAAACAAATCCCGGATCACTGGCGTATGAAGCGGGTGTGTAACCACGCGGCACACGCTGAACACACCAAATTATCATAACAGAATGTTACAATGTTACCCATCGTAGGCTATGCTCAAGCTTGCCCAATCGCCGCTACTGACGTCCGTCAATCGACGTGGACCCGAATGATCAGGACTTCTCACTGGCAAGGAACACCAGGCCTCCTAAAGTCCAGTGAGCAATAATCAAATTGATTATTTGGTTGTTTCGGTTGATCACATTCCAAGGCTCCTGATTTCTTTGGGATTGCAATAAATACAGAATTACATAAGGTATATCTCCAGTATCATATATTGAGTTCAGCAGACTAGTGACCTGGTCTATTCCATATTCCTCTAAGGAATTGATCATTTCTGTTGTGATGATGTCTAGTTAGGGGTTCTTGCCAGTTTTCATATGGTTAAGAGCATTCTGAACTTCCATCTTCAAAACTGATGGTCCTTTATTATTATTCAGAATATCACACTGTTCCTCTAGTTTCATATAATCTGACCACACATTTAAAAGCCACGCACTGACAAAAAAACAATGTTTACAACAAGATGCCCACTCACCAGTAACAACACTTAACAGTTCCTGTGCAAGAGAGGCCATTTTATTGCCAGGTACAAGGGAAACAGCATATGCACCCATCGCTGCCAGGAACTTGTTGTTGTCCTTCTTCAGTACAGCTGGTTTCAAGTTTTGTTGTATATAACCCACGGCCAGGTCTATCTGTGTCTTTAAGTCCAGCAGATCTCCCTGTACAACGAGGCACATTAACCTACATAATATCCTCATATTACACAATCATACTTTAAGACAATAATCACTTTAGACAATTCTGAAATGACTAATTCCTCTTCTTCTGTGTTCCTCTATCGAGGGAAGTGGGTCACATGTAGTTATGCACCTCAAGGGTAAGTGTGTATGACCTCGTTATGTATTCGTGTAAGGTCTGCTTTTTTCATCAAAGGTAACAAGTTCTATCTACCTGTAGGTAGGTTTATCTTTCCTAACAATTACGCTACAGCAGTAGCCTTTAGGCCTACTCTTTGTAATTCCCAACTGCCGTGACACTGTTAATGTGCACATCTTGCACACGGGACCTAATGGTGGCCCTTATCCAAGAAGGAAAGGTATCTGACCTCACTACTGAGGAGATCAGGGGATGTGTGATATCAATAGATAACGATTGTTTTTGAATAAAAAATATTCCCAGCTATATGCTGAGATCAAACTCAGTACCTTCTGAGCCTGAGCAGGACACAGCCTCTCATGCATGGCTACCCCTCCAGGACACAGCCTCTCACGCATGGCTATCTCTCGGAAGTTACTAGTTTGTCAGATGTAAGATCATTCTCACTGCACTAGAGGTGATCAGATCTCAACCTCAGTATGTCTGTCAACAAAAAGCAACAGATAATCCCAAATTTGTGTTGGTCAATCACACATCACTTGCTCCCTATCACCCACTCCCTGGCACACTGCCATCTTGACAGACGGGTACTGCAAACTTCACATCTACAGAGATCTATATTCAGACATAACCAGGTCATGATTCAGCACAACCCTTAGGGACAGGCTGGGACTAGGCCAAGGCTGGTCATGTTTCCTCCACAGATTTTAGAACTTTCATTATTAGAGACTGGAGTCGGTAAGTCTCCGTGGCGAAGTGGTCAAGCTGCTTGCCTCATGCTCCAAATGTTGTCGGTTCGATTCCGGGCTATGACTTTAGGTTCACGAGTGCATTTTTCTCGGAGACTCCTGGGGATCGTCGCTGGAGCTACAGAGTTCGCGCTTTGTGAAACGCTTTTGGCAGGCAGAAAGAGACCGAGCCATATGGGTTAAACCCAGGGCAATGAAGTCAAGCCTCTTGACTTCTAAGACTTGTTAAGACTGGAGCTGCTGTAGTACAGTGGCAAGCACACTTGTCCTTTGGGGCTGTGGTTATGTGTTTCTTTTTTTCTTTTTTGTGTGTGCGCTTGCTCGTTTTGAACTCAAGCATACCCATACACACTATTTATATTAGTGATGGACTGAATTTTGCATGTGGGTTAGCTTTCCCTATTAACAGTGTCCCTCGCCATCAGGCGATGACTTCAGAGGTCCTTGTAATTTACGTCCTTGGTGTCAAGGACGACAAGTCAACATTTTAGTCCAGCTGTCCGGTGTAGAGGTGTAACCGCTTACCTTGGCATCAGCACAACGGATGTTTAAGAACACGCTTTCTAACCCATTCAACCATGCTGACCTGCATTATGTGTTTCAATTCACATGGAAGTGGATTAAAATCAAATGAACCTGGGCACCCAGGTCTACCAGCCTAACATGGGTACCAGCGCATGTCCTGGCAAGTACAGGTGGCCAGGGTGATATGGACCACATCAAACATCATGTGCCATTTAGTCTATACAAATATCTACGTTAAATGCACCTTACGGCATGGACAAGGTTCCTTCTTTAAAATTATGAACAGGCTCCAGTGCAATGCCCAGAGGAAGCCCAGTCTCTTGAAATGTGTACCAGAAAATATTCTGCGAGGTAAAGCAGCTGACATGATATTGACCAAATCAGCCATTGAAGCTGTTTGGTCAAGACAATATGTTCCTAGTATCATATCCCAAATATGTATTTTTTGTACTCGCTCGCTTTGAACTCAAGCGTAGTCCATACACACTATTTCTCATGGGGTTCTACTTTAAACAAACACTGTATGAGTCAGATATGACTGAGCTACTGTATGACAGTAGACGGTACTACCTGCTTTCTGTTAGTGCTGAATGTTGGGCGCTATTCATCAAACTTGACACTCCACATTGTGCCAACAACTTCAGGCAGAGAAGGGCAATTGGGAGGGTACAAGCCTTACCTATGTGCGAGGAAATGCAACCTAAATACTAAATGTCATGACAGGGCACACCAGGCCCTAATACTTCGTTGGCAACTGGTCTAGGATCGAGGTTCCAACAGGCGGACAGTTAGAGCATTGTTTTGCTGATCTGGCAGCTTCTACACCTTGTCTTGTTCCAGATGTATTGGTGTTACATTTCCTCTGGAGTAAACTAGACAGGCTGAGAGAGGGATCATGCTGCATGGGCAACACATGGTCTCTAAATTCAACCAAGGGTTTGTGCCATGGAGAGGTATAACTCCATGTTACATTTACAAACTATCATCGATCAAAACGGCCAGGTGCCAGTCAATCCTGAGTCCAACTGTGGCTTCATCAAAGCCTCAACAGGACTGCATGAATGCTGACATGCATTCATCATGCAAAAGGGTTTCAATAAGAGACAACAGAAGATAATCTCTACGGACCACTGAGTGATCTAATAGAGACAATGAATTTTATACAAGAGACTACATTGCAGATATAAACAATAAATTTCAAGCAAACGAAGAAGAAGAGGAAGAGGAAGAGACAACAAACTGAATTCTGATAAACTTACCCGCATAGCTTGATCAGCTTCCAGCAGGCTTATCAAGACATAGAGGGTCAGCGACGGCCCAGATCCCGTACCAGACTGTGGACACAATCAAACAGCCAATAAGCAATGCAAGAGCAGACAGTACTTTATTAACTCATGCTGTATCAAGAAAATTATCATATATTTATAAGATACAATGGCTCTGTAGCAAAGGGGTTAAGAATGCAATTTGTAATCCCGCATACCACGTTCGAAACACAGCTGAGGGCGATTTGGAAGCAGACCGTTTTTCGTTGGTTCCCATACAAAGTTAAGAATACTGGTTGTTCATAAAGCAATGGCAAACTACTGAACGTAAACTTGCTAAGAAATCACAAACAGCTAAAAAACACTGGGGTTGACTGCCACGTCTTGTAAAGGATATGCAACTACCTTTTTTTTTATTGGATGCTCTCTACAATGACTAGCTTCTCTTAATTCTTTCTGTCCACTCAAAGTTGCTCATTAACTCACTATATCCTAACTGTCCCTTTAACTCTCCTGGCTCACAGACCTATTAGCGTTTGTCCATCAAGTATGATGATGACTGTTCATTTCATCCAGTGAGGCTTGAAAGTTTTGAGCCGTGAGTCCTAAGATGACTGGCAAGACCTATTTTGGCTCTAAATATTCTTTGACAATGTGGGCAAAGAATGCTTGATGTTCCAAGGGGAGGATCTTCTGCGGTGGTTGTTTTTGTCCAGTGAAGATGGATCTTCTTCTTCTTTTGTTCGTTAGCGAAGTTGGATGAAGAATGACTTGAGTGATTAATTGGATTAAAGTGAGGAAGAATTTCGCAATCTGTCGACCATACTCTCGCCTGAGTCCATCTGTATCCAGTAGCAAGACAAGTCAAGATGACTGGAGACGTATACAGGTGCAGTGGATGATCAGTGCACATTACATTCCACACTGCTTTGCAGGTAAATGCCGTCTTGCCCGTTGAATCATCAATGATTTCTTCCGAGCCACCTGCCGAATCCTGACTTCACATGATGGGTCTGATCTATTACTGCAAGCCCTGAATACCCAAGCATATGTTATTTACAGTAACCGCTGGACAGGATAGAACAAGTTCGGGTAACAGCTGTCTGAGATTGACAAGTTAATTCACACACCAAAAACTAACATGTTGAGGGATGATTTTTAAATCATAAATTCACAACACTCTATCACCATCATGTGCCCTGCCAACCGTGTAGGTGTTCATACATCTCCGTGGATCTCGGTCCCTGGTGTTGTGGGCCAAGTCTACTGATGATATTCTTGCATACCATTGTCACAGTCCACGCAGTATCATGTCGCTGTTTACCCCTGCCTCTTCCACCACAGATCCTTCCAGTCAGCACAATGTTCTCCGATGCCTCTCTTTTCATCACATGACTAAGGACGATGTTTGTTTCTTCCATATAGTTGAATATACTGTTCTACTTTCATGAGCCTTTCCTAGGCACTCGCTGTTAGTTACTCTGGCAGTCCAAGGTACTTACAATATATGCCAGAAACCGCTTCTCCGCTGTCTCTATGCTCTTCTTAATTTCTTCTTTCATGTTCCATGATTCACTGTCATACCAAAGCACAGGTTCTATAATCATTTCAAAGCTCGTTTCCAACATTCAATGGCAGTTACTTATTGCATAAGATATTTTTTATTTTCTTAAATGCACCTATTCTTGGCCTACTCTGCTTGTAATCTCTTTAGACATCTTTCATCTTATGTTATGGTTGTCTCCAAATATTTCTATTGATTGACTTGATTAAGAATTTTCCCTTCTGTTATTATATCACATTTAGGTGTCATCTTTTTCTTTGATATAACCATTTGTAACATAATGGGTGGGGATGGTAGCCTGAATGTTACAACACAAGATGATGGAACCTATCTGACTATTCAACTTCTAACATGTTCTGACATCATAGCTTTGGACAACTATGTATTTCGTTCCCAGTCTTGACACGGACCAGACACAAGAAAGAGTTCAAACAAAGAACTACCATTTATTAAAGGCCCTTTAGCAGCCTCGAACAGACAACACAAATACAGACATATAAGTATCAAGTCTGAGAGTCCTATAAGGTGGAAAAGTAGTCCGGCCAGAAAACTTCAGCATCATTGGCTAGAGAGATATTGTCAGTCTGAATGGTCTGAGGTACAGACGACTGACTTGACCAGGACTCCTCTTGGCTAAAGTGGTGGATGAACCAGGCCAATAGACTTGCCTTCACCGCTTGTCAGTAGAGTTCCCTTCATTAGTTACAGTGCAGACTGGTCACTTCTTGCCAGTTAGATCTTGATGATGACATAATGACTTTCTGGCGAAACTGTTAGAATATCTTCATAGATTCTTGAACGCTTTCTATTAAGTAATTCAACTTTCACCGTAGGATATAATGTTTAAACATAGGCGATTATGTAGTTCATATGTCAACTCAGGATACACTGTTCAAACATTGGCCATTATGCAGTACATAGGTCATCTCAGGATACGCTGTTTAAACAATAGTCATTATTCAGGGCTTATTTCAAAACAGCATGCGATATTAACTGTGAGTAAACGGTGGCCATTATACAAAGCTTAGTTCAAAAGTGCACAGGAGAGTAAATGTTGGCCATTATACAAGGCTTAGTTCAAAACAGCACAGGAGAGTAAATGTTGGCCATTATACAAGGCTTAGTTCAAAACAGCACACGAGAGTAAATGGTGGCCATTATAGAAGGCTTATTTCACACAGTTACTTGGCACAGAGGGTCACCACATCCTATCAACAAAAAAGAGAACCTTCATTTACAGAAGACCTTGTCCACTGGCAGTAGAACTGTAGGTGGCCTTAAGTTTGCACAAATGTGCTTTAATTCAGCAACCAAGTGGAGTTTGTCTCTGTGAAGTGTTAACTTAAATCTGCGTACCGGATGACGGGTACATTGTATTTATATTATGACTAAAATGGTTGTGTTTTCCAGAACAACAGGAGAACTTTAGGTGTGATGCATAAAGTAATAATGAGTGAATCTTCTCATAACTCCTGTGACTACATGAGTTCAACTCTCTGGCTACTGATTGTACTTTATTTACTTCTATTTATGGACGTAGAAGTTCAGTTTTCCTGAAGAAACCCTTGTAAAGAATATTGCGTAGGGTTCCCCAGTCTATAAATAGATAGTGATCCATTTTCAGACAGGTTTGAAGTGGCAACCGACTTGCTTTTCATCACACCATTTATTTTCTTTTTTTTTTTGATAATCAAGGAAAGTCCTTTTTTTTGCACTCTCTATAACCACAATGTCCAACAGTTGTTATAAATCAACACTTTTGTGTGTTTATTATTTACTGATGCATTCACAAGTAAGAATGTTTATTTCAGGAATTGATCATCATGTTATATATTAGGCAGGGTGCGAATACACGACAGGAGAAAGACACCCGGAGTCACTCGAATGGACTTGCACCTAGACGACGTCAAGAAAGGGGACAAAGCATTTGTTGAAGAAGGGACCCCTTCTGATGAACAGAAGCCTCCTGTCATGCTGGCTCCGCAGTAAAGTCTTTATCACATTACAAAACAAATAAACTGGCACTAAAAGTAATGCAATTTCTTACACAATGTAACTGTCAGAGGACTTACTTGCATTTCGCTGTGAAAGACTTGTCCTGTTTCAATGAAAGCTCCAGAAGATTGCTGCACATTGGACAGAAACTTTGCAGCTGAAGACAAGATTGTGCTATCAACAGAGATGAAATTTCCAGCTCGTGAGAAGCTCTTTAACACAAATGCTGTCAGCCTGTAAATGTACGTATCCACTTTGACTAAACAGAGTGAGGAACCTTCACACTAGACAACAGAAAAAAACATCACGGGAGATAGACAAAACTGAACAGAAAGAAACTTCACATTCAACAGACAAACAGAACAGAGGGAAACCACCACATGAGATAGACAAATAGAACAGAAGGACATATAACATAAGACAGACAAACAAAACAAAGGAAAACTTCACATGAGTTGGAGAAAACAGAAGGAAATATTACATAAGACAGACAAAACAGAATAGAATGAAACATCACATGAGATAGACAAAACAGAAGGAAATATTACATAAGACAGACAAAACAGTATAGAATGAAACATCACATAAGACAGACAAAACAGAACGGAAGGAAACTTCAAATAAGACAGAAAAAAAGAGGGAAACTTCACATGAGACAGACAAATGGATCAGCCTCATTCACCAGGCTTTACCCCATAAGGCTCAGTTTCTTTCCACAACGCGCCCCACTGAAAGAGTCACACAGAGCATGAACTCTGTAGCTTCAGCTGAGAAAATTGCACTCACAAACAGAACAGCATGGCCTGGAATTAAGCCCACAATATTTGCTGCTGCCGCCGCTGCTACAGAAGAAGAAGAAAGAGAAAGAAGAGGAGGAGAAGTAGAGGAGGGAGAAAGAGAGGAGAGAGGAATAGAAGAAGAGGAGAGACAGATCAATGAAAGAAAAACTCCCAGGTAAAGTCTTACCACACACTTCCCTTGGAACTGTCTCCATGTTCTCCCCAAGCACTGTATGATCCATCTTTGTGTCTGTACAAATCCACTTGCCTTTGGTAACCTAATCAATAGAAACAACATTCATGGTTATGGTCTACTGTCTTAACCCCAGGTTGATCATATCACTTGTCCTAACACAGCACTTGCCCTGAATACTACCACTCCAAGGTTTGGCAGCACGATGTCCAAGAAAAGAAACAAATATTATGAATGATCTCAAACGTGAGACTTTCAATGAGGCTAAATATACAGTGGAGTGGTATACTAGATTTCTGTATTATGCTTGACTAAACATAAAAATTCAGAGAACACATTACATGATGGTGGAGAATCATGGGAAAGAGCTAATCATATATCATAGTATTGAATGGGAAAGGAAGAGTTCATTGTCAGCGTGAGGGAGTTTAAGCTTGCATTCCAAAGCCAATGTGTTAGGTTGGTTGTATTGTATGTTTGATAACTGTACCCTTGAGGTTGTCTATCCATCATTTTCATGGTCTTCCTCTGGTTCTATATTCACATTTTTGTGGGTTGTATGCTATTACCAGCAGCCACTGTGGCAAAGAGATCAGTGAGCTTGCCTATCAAGAGAGTGGTTAGGGTACAATCCCCAGCTCAGAAATCTGTGGAATGTGCAGGACCAGTAGTAGCATTTCACATATGTGGAGTTAAATTAGGATGTAAGCAGGTCATGATTCAGCCTATATGAAATCGGCAAGATTAGGTCTAGATTGGTAGATTCCCCACAAGTTTTAACTATTTAATTGGTAACAGACTCCAACCCAATGCCCAAGAAGACAACAAACTCCAACCCAATGCCCAGGGAGACAACAATTCTCAACCCAATGCCAAGGGAGACAACAAACTCCAACCCAATGCCCAGGGAGACAACAAACTCCAACCCAATGCACAGGGAGACAATAGACTCCAACCCAATGCCCAGGGAGACAATAGACTCCCATCCAATGCCCAGGGAGACAATAGACTCCAATCCAATGCCCAGGGAGAATACACGCTTCAATCCAATGCCCAGGGAGACTATTAATAGACTCCAACCCAATGCCCAGGGAGACAACAGACTCCAACCCAATGCCCAGGGAGACAATAGACTCCAACCCAATGCCCAGGGAGACAACACAATCCAACCCAATGCCCAGGGAGAATACACGCTTCAATCCAATGCCCAGGGAGACAATAGACTCCAACCCAATGCCCAGGGAGAGTACACGCTTCAATCCAATGCCCAGGGAGACAATAAACTCCAACACAAGTGCCTGGGGAGACAACACAATCCAACCCAATGCCCTGGGAGACAATAGACTCCAACCCAATACCCAGGGAGAAAACAAACTCCAACCAATGCCCAAGGGGAAAAAAATCACAGCAGAGATATAGTTATCTGCAGGAAAGTACATAACTGTACTTCTGCAACACAAAGTTAGGAAACCTGATCTATACCAACCTGTTTTCATATTATTTATCATATCTGACTGCAAATCAGTATGACCATCTTGCTGGCCAATAGCTTGTATGTATGTGAGTCCGTAGATGTTTGGCACTGTAGTGATCATGTTTTGCTCCCCGCAGCCACAAGGCATACTCACCAGACGTTGCAGGTTGGACAATGCCTGGCCCAGAATAACTCCTGGTCAGAAGTAAGTAGTGACAATAAGGTGAAAAAACACAGCTGGTGCTGACTAGGGCATACATTCAGAAAAGCAGTTAACAGCATAAACAGAAAAGTCTTCCTCGGGAATGCTTGGGGTAAAGAAAATATCTTCATGTACCTTGCTGGACATACAGGTATTCAAGTTCCTAGACATCCATGCTCTCTGTGTTCCTGATAAGACAGGCCACTCATTGTTTTCCATGTTACTTCAGTCCTTTATTTGATGTCTCTGTTTACCTCTCAGTGACGACTTTCTCCAGGCCCTCTTCTCAAAACAAGATAATGATTGTCGTGTCGTGATGTGGGTAATTTTTTTTTATTTGATTGTCTTGATATGTTTATTGATATGAATAAACATCTGTCTTTGATTTATCTTGATATGGATAATCATCTGTTTTTGATTTGTCTTGTCTTGTTATGGATAATCATCGGTCTTTTATTTGTCTTGTCTTGATGTGGATAATTATCTTTCTTTGATTGGCCTTGTCCTGATGTGGGTAATTATTTGTCTTTGACTGCATTGTCATGTTGTGGGTAATTATCTGTCTTTGTCTTGTCATGATGAGAATAACCATCTATCTTTGATTGTCTTGATGTGGGTAGTCTTTATTTGTCTTATCTTGTTTGGGGTAATCATGCCTTTGATTGTCTTGTCATGTTTGGAGTAACCATCTACCTTTGACTGTCTTTTCCCGGTGTGGGTAAATAGCTTTGTAAACTTGCCTGCTGTAGTACTGGAATGATGGATAAAGGGAGCGGATGGCAGTGGGCCAGAATGCTCACCTCACAAATTATAGAACAAGTGTTTGTTAGGGATCCACTACCCTGGGATTAGGGAGAAGTATATTGTCCTTTCCTTATTTTTATAAAAATCCAAATTGAGCATTTGGCTGGGCAACAGAACAGGAAGTCACACATGATAAACATATCAGGCTTCATAAAAATGCTAGAGAAAATTGCAACTGGCAGTTTCTGCTTCGATTAAATAGACAGATGTCACGCTTCACATCACTCACCTGGATGTATTCACCCAGACATGTCGGAGTAAAAGGTAATGAACACACAGACCAGCTGATAAATAATGCATCAAAACAAACAGTAAGAAGCATGGACAGAGCTGATATAATCAATGCAGTACAGACTCTGTTAGCGAGCGGATATTGATGAGACACCGACGCTAGCCTGACTAGACAAACTGGGGTCAAGCAAGTCAATGCCGCCTGCGAGGGAAAGAGAGGAGATACTATAAACAACTCCTTATGGGAACAGTGAGCAGAAATATTTCGGGATGGCTGCTGCATCAAGAGGACTGAGGATGCATGGGAATTCCCATGTGCAGTGACGTCATTCGACATAGTGTAACATTTCAGTGTACATTCATAGAGATAAAAGGGTTACCTGTGATTTTGACTTCTACACGCTTGGATCCAGGAACTATTTTGTCTTCAGGCCAGCTTAAAACAAATGTGGTATTAATGGATGGCTGAGATTCCAGATAAAACAGCTGAGTTATTGCTCTTGATCTCATCTCACCCTCAGGCTGGGGGAAGATATGACAGAAGGTTGATTTCTACAGTAATCCCATGACAGATTATTTATGTTGAAATTGTCTTAAAGGTAAAGGAGATATACTATCTTATAACTTAAGGAAAAAGAGATAATACCATCTCACAACTAAATGGTAAGAGACATGACATTATCTCCTAACTCAAAGTAAAAGAGATAATACCATCTCACAA
Source organism: Cepaea nemoralis (assembly GCA_014155875.1). Taxonomy (NCBI): domain Eukaryota; kingdom Metazoa; phylum Mollusca; class Gastropoda; order Stylommatophora; family Helicidae; genus Cepaea; species Cepaea nemoralis. The sequence continues at coordinate 126,168 of JACEFZ010022273.1, read as the reverse complement.
CTAAATGGTAAGAGAAATGACACTATTTCCTAACTTAAGGCAAAAGAGATAATATCATCTCACAACTATATGGTAAGAGACACGACACTATCTCCTAACTTAAGGTAAAAGTGATAATACCATCTCATAACTAAATGGTAAGAGACATGACACTACTTCATGACTTAAGGAGACAAGATGATAGTAGTATTGTTGCGTATCCCTTAAGGGACGTTGCAGTCAACACCAGCATTTTTCAGCTGCTGTTGATGTACTAGGCAAGTGTTACGTTCAGTAGTTTGCCATTGCTTTCTGAACGACCGGCTCCCATACCAGCACGTTATAACACAACGCGACACGGTCTGCTGCACAAATCGGTCGCAGCTGAGCTTCATATCTCATAAATTAATGTAAAGAACATGATTTTAAAAATTACGTTGCATGTCCTTCACAGGATGTAGCAGTCAACCCCAGCATTTTCGCTGTTCATGATTCCTGGGCAAATTTTACGTTCAGTAGTTTGCCACTGCTTTCTGAACGACCGGCTCCTATACCTTTTTCAAAAAAACCAGCACCGCTGTGTTTCAAACCCGGGTATACGGGCTCACAAACCGCATTCGCAAGCCCTTAGCCACAGGGAACGGTAAAGGACATGATACAATATAATAAATGAAGAGATATTGCCCTATAATGTTTGGTAAAGGAGATGAAACTATCTCATAAGTTAAGATACAGAGAATTATATCTCGTAATATATGGTAGGGAAGATGGTGTCCCACTTACATACTGACTCCCATGAGTCTTTCTCCTGTCGTTCAACCATAGTACCATGTTAGTTAGTTAGTTAGTTAGTCGCAGTTCCAACTTCACAGCAACGGGTCATCCCCATTATGCTCCGTTCCTGTGCCAGTGAATATCACACAAAATGCTCCCCACTGCCCAATGTGAAAAGTGAAAAAGACAGGAGTCTCGACAAACAGCAGCCCGCATAGATACACTGTGCATAATGCCGCCGCCAGAATGTCAACACACCAGTCCCCCACGAAACACCCAATTCATCTCTGATGGAATCGGCAGTCATTTTCCTATCTGGATGTTTCCTAGATGTGCACCTACACAGTCCACGAACATACAGTTCATCACCGACGGCAGTGGCAGTCAACCAGAAGCCCAGCAGCCACGCATTTCTGCATAAGCCAAAAACTGGTCAACTCTGGGACATAGCCACCTGCCATCGCTCCGAACATGCAGTCACGTTCCAAAAATAAAAACTTGGGCAGATTCAAAAGCACTTCACATGAAACTCACAGCTCACAGTGTCGCGCCACGCACGCACTCAGTAGCAGGGCGACGGAACCATCAAGCCTCTTTAGTCACCTCTTACGACATGCGTGGTAGGCTACAGTGTTGCTATTCTTTGCTTCCCTTATGGGCCCCATGTAGTCGGATATAGTACCACGTAAGCCAACTTAAACAGTAAGACATGCAGACAATAAAACAAATATAAAGGCAATGAGATACAAAACAATGAGAGGTAGAAAGTAAGATAACAAGATAATGAGAGGTAGAAAGATAACGAGACACTGAGAGACAGAAAGTAAGATAACAAGACAATGAGAAGTAGAAAGATAACGAGATAATGAGAGGTAGAAAGATAATGAGACACTGAGAGACAAAAAGTAAGATGACGAGACAATGAGAGGTAGAAAGATAACGAGACACTGAGAGACAAAAAGTAAGATGACGAGACAATGAGAGGTAGAATGATAACGAGACACTGAGAGATAGAAAGATAACGAGACAATGAGAGGTAGAAAGATAACGAGACAATAAGAATGACAGACAATATGATAAAACAAAGATGCACGTACCTTCACCAGCAGCTTCTGCTTAACTTCATCCCTCATGCCGTGGCCAACATCCTCAGCAACGACATGCAGCTCAATCAGGCCAAGTGTTGTTGCATTGATCTTAAACTGCACACTGGATGCTCTCCCAGCAGATATCTACACATGGACAGATAGACAATTGCAATCATGGTCTGAAAGATGAGTTAAAAAATGAAACCATGACCTTTAGAAAGTGATACGGACAATTTGGCCACTTCATCATGGAGACGCTCTTGGGGGAAATTATGAAAACAAAATTATGAACAAAATACGACACATGAATCCAGTACTGCAGAATATCACAGGTAAATATTGTTTCATGAAAACGATGAAATACAAAATTACCATGATGCTTCTTTCTAATAGTAACTTACTTGTGCCTGCTTCAGGACCCATCCATTGTCATCTTGTTCTTCATCGACAACCGAAAACTGGCTACTGCTGGCAAGCCGAACCATAGCCTAAGGCAGAAGAAAATAAGAAAAGGTAACTCTCATCAATACTTTAGAGTAACCTCATTTATCTGATACAGGAATGAATTAACTCCAACACAACAAAACAAAAAGAATGATCTGGAATTTTGTAAATGCAGAAAACACAAACACAGCAGCCTTACTAAAATTACCTTGATCAAAATTAGTATTCAAAACAATGTTTTCCCAGTTGTGAATTTGAATAACGAAAACACAAACAATAGATTGCACGATTTATTGCCTGGCATCTTCACTGCATCTCGTTGCGTACATACTGCAGAATTCACACAACAAAGTAAAATAACTAGATAAATCCTTCAAGCTGAAATATTCACATGTTCGCACAGTTATGTCAATTGTCTACCACTGTAATTTTAAACTGACTAACATGTCTGTTTGCACAAAACTGGCCTATGTAAATTAATCATTATCGCTTCCGCAAACTTTAACAGGTGACTATTTTGTGTGTTGAACAACACATGAAAGGCACTGTCTGTATCAATCATATGGCCGCTTTCCAACACATGCCTAACAATTGATGAAGCGGGAAGCTTTCGGTGTATCGGCCTCCCTAGGCTCCCATCGCCTGTGTGTAGTATCTTGTCAATCCATTGAGGTATGTGTTCATCAACTCTGTTGTTCAACTGCCGTTCTCTTCTGCTGATGTAGGTAGACTGGCACCTATATGTGAATTGGTAAATACAATTTGATTTGGCGTACAAAGGAACAGGTTCTTTTACTGCTGGGGTGGGAATAGGTGTGGTTCTGTACCTAATAACTTGAGTTGCAGCACAGAATGCTCGGCCGACTGCTGCAATGAGCCGGTCCTGTAGAAGTTGCATTACATCATCCCCTCGAAAGGTTAGCTGGATGAATACCTTGAGTTTAGGGACTGTAGTTTCACCTGTTTTGGTTTGGGCTGTTGGCAGTGGCGCTTTATAAATCCTGTGGCGTACCTATTCAGGTGTAAGACATTCTTCAAAGTTTAAAATTCCTCTGTCAGTGTGTCCTGGGTGCATATCTTCCTAGCACGGTCAAACAGGGTCTGTACTAAGCCCCGTTTGTACTGGACAGGTGTGAAGCTCTGAGCCAGCATTAGAGGTTGTTAGTTGTCATGCCACAATACGAAGTGTTAACACTATACATCACTGCCACTGTTACATCCTCTTTTATACATTGTTTCATTCTTACATCAGTAATTTGATTCATTTTAAGCAACAGCGCTTTTCTCAGACATAATAAACCTGAGTAATACTCAAGTATATCTCGTGAACCTTATCTTCCAAACAACAACTTTGACTTGGTGTACATCTGTCAACCAGGCACAACAACCCAACTACACTAAACTTCCCATCCCCACCCTCATCCAGACACAATAAACTCTATCGACCTTCCACGCCTAACTTCTTAAGTGCGCCCCTATCCCGAAACATTAATTTACTGGGGGGTAACTATTGGGTACGCTGACCTGAGTATGTTGATTTGCTGTACTCAGCCTAATCTGTTACAAAGATACACAAGAAAAGCAAAATTTCAAATGGGCCAGTATACCCAATTCTAAACCCTGTGAAAATGGAAACAAGTTTATTCTCACTCACTGTCACTCACTCACTGTCTCACAATTAACGTAATACATTCAAAGACAAGGTGGCACTCACATCGACTCCCTTCTTCTGGTAGTTGAACACAGTGACTCTCAGCACAAAGATCTCCCCTCGCTTTATGGAGTACGGCAAGTTCATGGTCAGGAAGAAAATCTGGAAACTGGCGAGCTGTCAGAGAAAGCCGTCACACATCAACATTAGGAGAGAAGTTTCATCATTCAGATCTGTTCTTATTTATAAAACAAAACATAGTTGTGGTAGCATGGTGGTTCAGGGAATGTCAGGGGAAGCCATCATACATCAACATACATTAGGAGAAAAGTTTCATCATTCAGATATGTTCTCATTTGTAAAACAAAACATAGTTGTGGTAGCATGGTGGTTCAGGGAATGTCAGGGGAAGCCATCATACATCAACATACATTAGGAGAAAAGTTTCATCATTCAGATATGTTCTTATTTATAAAACAAAACATAGTTGTGGTAGCATGGTGGTTCAGGGAATGTCAGGGGAAGCCATCATACATCAACATACATTAGGAGAAAAGTTTCATCATTCAGATCTGTTCTTATTTATAAAACAAAACATAGTTGTGGTAGCATGGTGGTTCAGGGAATGTCAGGGGAAGCCATCATACATCAACATACATTAGGAGAAAAGTTTCATCATTCAGATATGTTCTCATTTATAAAACAAAACATAGTTGTGGTAAGATGGTGGTTCAGGGAATGTCAGGGGAAGCCATCATACATCAACATACATTAGGAGAAAAGTTTCATCATTCAGATATGTTCTCATTTATACAACAAAACATAGTTGTGGTAAGATGGTGGTTCAGGGAATGTCAGGGGAAGCCATCATACATCAACATACATTAGGAGAAAAGTTTCATCATTCAGATATGTTCTCATTTATAAAACAAAACATAGTTGTGGTAAGATGGTGGTTCAGGGAATGTCAGGGGAAGCCATCATACATCAACATACATTAGGAGAAAAGTTTCATCATTCAGATATGTTCTTATTTATAAAACAAAACATAGTTGTGGTAAGATGGTGGTTCAGGGAATGTCAGGGGAAGCCATCATACATCAACATACATTAGGAGAAAAGTTTCATCATTCAGATATGTTCTTATTTATAAAACAAAACATAGTTGTGGTAAGATGGTGGTTCAGGGAATGTCAGGGGAAGCCATCATACATCAACATACATTAGGAGAAAAGTTTCATCATTCAGATATGTTCTTATTTATAAAACAAAACATAGTTGTGGTAAGATGGTGGTTCAGGGAATGTCAGGGGAAGCCATCATACATCAACATACATTAGGAGAAAAGTTTCATCATTCAGATATGTTCTCATTTATAAAACAAAACATAGTTGTGGTAGCATGGTGGTTCAGGGAATGTCAGGGGAAGCCATCATACATCAACATACATTAGGAGAAAAGTTTCATCATTCAGATATGTTCTTATTTATAAAACAAAACATAGTTGTGGTAGCATGGTTGTTCAGGGAATGTCAGGGGAAGCCATCATACATCAACATACATTAGGAGAAAAGTTTCATCATTCAGATATGTTCTTATTTATAAAACAAAACATAGTTGTGGTAGCATGGTGGTTCAGGGAATGTCAGGGGAAGCCATCATACATCAACATACATTAGGAGAAAAGTTTCATCATTCAGATCTGTTCTCATTTATAAAAGAAAAACATGGCTGTGGTAGCATGGTGGTTGGTGTGATTACTTACCTAGAAAGAGAATCTAGTTCTACAGAATCAACTAAATGATAGCTTCCACAGGCATGAAAAGATCATCATTCTTTGTCTCGGGTATGGGTATTACTCTTGGCATTGTGCTTCATAAAAAAAAGGCATAATAACCTCTTCATAGCGCATAGACTGGGCTGAATTGTTACCTGTACAGCATGATCTCTCTCTCGGTCTGCCCAGTTTATTCCAGAGGAAAGGTAACACCAATAAGTCTAGAATAAGACAAGCTGCAGAAGCTGTCAGATCAGCAAAGCAATACTCTAACTGTTTGTCTGTCGGAACTTAAATTCCAGACCAACTTCCAGTGAAGGCATAGGGTCTGGTCTGCCCTGCAAGGAGATTCTGTCTTCAGATTGCATTTCCTCATACTACAATAAGGCTTGTACCCTCCAATTGTGCTCCTCCACCTGAAGCCATTGGCACAATGTGGGGTGTTGGGTGTGATAAGTGCCGACCAACATTCGGTGCTAACAGAAAGCAGGTAGTACCATCTACAGTCATATGGTAGATCAGTCGTATCTGACTAAGACCTGACTAATACACTGGATAAACACATGGGCAGGCTTCGTCTCTCTGCTTCACCACTATGCAGGTGTGGGCTTAGCACACAAACTGTTGAACATTCTTCAAGGATTTGCTTTTACCCCTCATAAAATGTGCACTGATCATTTTCTTTTCAAACTTTTCTGACAAGGAAATTTGGGTTGAAGGTAGCTGATCACTATTCACTACACCTCATTATGCCACCGCCTAGTATAAATAAAGGTCTAGAATTTCACAACTTTATAACAGTATCTGCCACAGGATTATCTCCTCATTTATCATGTTGAACAAAAGTCCATGAATGAACTAGGCGGTTAACATTGGGTAAAATGGTAAGTTTTAAACCGTACTTTATCAGTAACAAAATCAACTATTAAAACCATTAGCCACTATTGACAAGAGGTCACACTGTCAGTTTTTAACCATTATTGTTATTCATCAGCTAGAGAAACCATAAGTTAGCATCAATACCAGCATGACAGCCTATATCTGCTCCAGACCAGGCACCTCAAGAAGACAGACTTAGAGTATTGGTCGTCAATGTCTGCTCTAGAATGAGGACATGAAGAAAAAAGACAGTCATGATCACCAATATCTGCTGCAGACTGGGCTCCTGAAGAAGAAGAAGAAGAAGAAGAAGAAGAAGAAGAAGAAGAAGAAGGAGAAGAAGATGACAAAAGAGTCATCATCACCAATATCTACTGCAGATTGGGCACCTGAAGAAGAAGACAGAGTCACGATGGCCTATGTCTACTCTAGTAGAGACACCTGAAGGATACAGAGTCATGATGGCCTATGTCTACTCTAGAATAGACATCTGAAGGATTCAGTCATGATGGCCTATGTCTACTCTAGAATAGACATCTGAAGGATTCAGTCATGATGGCCTATGTCTACTCTAGAATAGACACCTGAAGGATTCAGTCATGATGGCCTATGTCTACTCTAGAATGGTCACCTGAAGGATACAGAGTCATGATGGCCTATGTCTACTCTAGAATAGACACCTGAAGGATTCAGTCATGATGGCCTATGTCTACTCTAGAATGGTCACCTGAAGGATTCAGTCATGATGGCCTATGTCTACTCTAGAATGGTCAATCAATCAATCATGTGCCATGCCGGAAAGCGTGGGTGGTCATGACTCACCATTTCACTCGATCACCAGTGTTGTGAATCAGCTCAGTGTTCCTGTCTCGTCCATGCCATGTGGCCAAGCCATCCAGGTATTTTCCTCTCGGTCTGCCTCTTGGTCTGTTCCCTTCGATCTTGCCAGTTGTCATCAAGTTCTCCAATCCATTTCTTCTCATAACATGTCCAAAAAATTTTGACTGTCTACGTCTAATTTCTCTAATCAGTTTACGATGTTCATTTGTCTCCTGTAGTACTTGGTCATTGGTTTTTCTGTCTGTCCATGGTATTCTTTGCATTTTCCTTAGAAACCACATTTCTGCAGCCATCAGATGTTTTTCAGCTTGACTGCCCATTGTCCAAGTTTCACATCCATACAAAAGAACAGGCTCTATGTATCCCCTCAACACTCTTTTTCTCGTTTCAATTGACATCTTTTTATTGGTCAGAATGTTTTTCATCTTGCTAAAGGCTACTTTCGCCATGGCGATTCTTGTTCTAATCTCTTCAAGGCATCTCCCATCAGATGTTATGACTGTTCCAAGATAATTGTACCGATTCACTTGTTGAAGAATATTTCCATTTACTTGTATATTACAAGTGGCACTTCTTCCTTCCTAGTGACGACCATAACCTGAGTCTTTGTACAATTTAATTCTAACCCCAGCTGTGTACAACAACCGCATCTACTAATTGTTGCAGGTCCTGCGCATTGTCTGCAATCAATACTGTATCATCTGCATATCTAATGTTATTGATGTTTCGTCCTCCAATGCTGATTCCATTTATATCCTCTACATTTCTGAAAATATTTTCACTGTATAGGGAAAAAAGATCTGGAGACATCACACAACCCTGCCTAACACCTCTCTTAATTGGCTGATACTATCCCACTTCATTATCAATCCTTATTGCAGCTTGTTGTTTCCAATATATGTTCTTCATAAGTCTAATGTCTTTCCCATCAATTTGTAGATCTGCAAGCATATCCACCATGTTGACATGTCTAACTCTATCAAAAGCCTTTGTATAGTCAATAAAGCAAAGATGTATATCCTTGTTTACTTCTATAGCACGTTCAATAACTGTTCGCAGCATATACACAGCATTTACTGTACCCTTTCCTTCTACAAACCCACATTGTTCTTCCCCTATTTCAGGTTGTATCTTCTTCCTCACTCTTTGCATGATAATTCTTAGCAAAATCTTTGTGATGTGACTCATTATACTAATTGTTCTATGTTGATCACATTCCAAGGTTCCTGATTTCTTTGGGATTGCAATAAATACAGAGTTACATAATTCAGGAGGTATATCTCCAGTATCATATAATGTGTTCATCAGTCTGGTGACTTGCTCTAGTCCAAATTCTTCTAAAGCTTTAATCATTTCTGTTGTGATGTTATCTGCACCAGGGGCCTTGCCAGCTTTCATATGCTTAAGAACATTTCGAACCTCCATCTCCAAAATTGGCGGTCCTTCATTATTAAATCTAATATCATACTGTTCGTCTCTGTTATCATCATAAAGGTGTTTCACATAATCTGTCCATACATGTAGAATCTGGTCTTTTTCTATTATGATTTTGCCATCTTTAGTTTTTAGACACCCTGTTGATGTACTTGTTCTTTTATTAGTAAGTTCCTGAATTCTTTTGTGCACTAATTTAGTATTTTGACTGTTGTGTTGGTTTTCAATTTCTAAGCACTTTTCCTCAAGCCATGATTCTTTTGCCTCCTTACATAATATTCTGACTTGTCTGTGGATTTCTTCATATTTGACAGAATTATTTTTGTTGAGTCTTCTTGTTTCCATGAGGTGTAAAATTTCTTCAGTCATCCATTTCTTACGACCCACCTTCTTTAATTTTGGAATAGTTGTTTCTGCAGCCACATTGATTGAATTCTTCAACGTTTCCCATTGATCATCCACATCCTGGAATAATATCTCTAGATCAGACAATATTTCAAATCTGTTCTGTACTTCTATGTTGAATTTGTTTTGTATTTCCTTGTCATTACTCAATGTACACAAATCATATTTAGTGTTTCCTGTTATATACTTGACTTTCTTCAACTTTATCCTCAATGTTCCTGTGAGTAATCTGTGGTCACTATAACAATCAGCACTGGGAACTGTTTTTGCTACTGTTAGCGCGTTTCTAAATCTTCTGCTAATGAGAATGTAGTCAATCTGGTTTCTAATCCTGCTATCAGGACTCCTCCATGTCCATAATCTTCTAGGGTGTTGCTTAAACCAGGTGTTTCCTACAATCATTTCCTGTTCTTTTGCCCACTCCACGAGTCTGTATCCTCTTTCATTTCTCTCTCCTAAACCATAGTTTCCTACTGTGTATCTATCCCCTTGATTTCCTTCTTTTGCATTGAAGTCCCCTATTATGATGTTTATTTCTGAATTTTTACATTTCTTTAAGGCAGCCTCTATGTCATTATAAAATTCTTCTACACTATCTTCACTGGATTCTCCTGTTGGTGCATATACTTGAATAATATTTATGCTAAAAGGTCTGCCACTTAATTTAACTAGTAGAACTCTGTCCGACACGGCCCAATATCCTTGAACAGATGTTGATGTTTTCCGGTCCAAAATAATTGCCACTCCCCTACGACGATCTTCACCTCCAGAATAAATAATCTTGAAATCGTCATCTATCTTGATGCCTGATCCTGTCCATCTCGTTTCGCACATACCTAAAATATTAATTTTTTCCTTTCAATTTCTTGTTTTATGTTCTCTAATTTTCCGTCGTTGTTTAACTGTCCTAACGTTCCAAGTTGCTAATTTTAACGTCTCTGTCCTTGTCTTGCGATGATCAGTCTTTAAGCGAATCATGATATACTAGGCACTTTTAAAGAGGTAGTTTGCCGTTGCTTTCCTCTATGGCAGTGACCTTACTGGTCGGAGGCCGCAGCCATTGACTCAAGAAGAGTTCCTCTGCCTGCCGTCGTAAAACTCGAGGCCATGACCCACAAATATCTGTCGGCTGCCCTCAAAATTTCATCCACCACCTGCCTTCTATGGCTTCTTTTGAAAACTTCCAATCAAAGAACACAAAATAACATCACATTATCCACAGGAAAACACTATTCACAGGAAATCCATAGGAAATCACACGAAATCCAAAGGAAATCACTAAATAGCGTCCCTCCGAAAAGTAACGCTTCATTGTGTCGCCACTGTACAGGAAGAATGGTCACCTGAAGGATACAGAGTCATGATGGCCTATGTCTACTCTAGAATGGTCACCTGAAGGATGCCGGGTCATGATGGCCTATGTCTAGAATAGACACCTGAAGAAGACACAGCGTCATGATTACCAATGTCTGCTCCAGACCAGATACCTGAAACATAAGTTCAACTGAGACAGACTTACTTCAAAGGGGCCACTACCAACAGCCAAGCCATCATCACTGACAGCAAATGCTGAGACCATCCATGTGGTGATTGTGTCAGGCAGAGTCACAGCTTGATTTAGATGTCCTGCCGCGCTGCAATGGAAACAAGTGCAGACACAATCATAATCATGTGCCATGCCGATAAGCATCAGCGGTCATGTTTCATCATGTTTTGCCATCTTACACGATCACCAGAGTCGTGGATCAGCTCTGTGTTCTTGTCCCGACCATACCACGTGGCCAAGCCATCCAGATATTTACTTCCCTGCCTTTCCCTTGTTCTTTTCCCCTCAATCTTGTCAGTTGTCACCAAGTTCTGTAGTTTATTTCTTCTCATAACAGGCCCAAAGAATTTT
>JACEFZ010022273.1:0-110000 GCA_014155875.1 Cepaea nemoralis | reverse complement strand
GGTTATTTTTAGTTTGTGACGCATATTTATCATGAAATAGGCAAAATGCCGAAAATTAGGGACAGCAGTTATAGCGGCAGATTCGGAAATTTCCGAAAATCGGTACAGCGGTCTGGTAGGGTTAACATTTGAAACAGTTTTCTCAAAGTAACTATTATTTTACGCTATCATGTTACCAGAACTTGGAGGCAACATAGATGTTGCAAATTCCTTGGACTGCCAGAGTAACTAATGACAACTGCCTGAAAGAGGCTAATGAAACTAGAACATTATATCAACAATGTGAATGAGACAAACAACTTTCTTGTGATGAGAAGAGAGGCATTGGAGAACATCATGAAGACTGGAAAGATCAAATGGAAGAGAGGCAGAGGCAGACCAAGTGAAATGATGCAGGATGGACTAAGACGATGGCATGGAGGAATATCATCAGCAGTGTTGATCCAGAATACCAAAGACTGAGCTCTGTGGGGAGGCTTGAATGCCTACGCCAGCTGGCAAGGCACTTCATGATGATGATGATCATGCTACCACTGAGTGATTGTTAAAGAAAATTTTCCAAGGTAAACATTCAAGCAAGCAAGCTGATGTTGGACCAAAACATACACATAAAAACAAACTGTCATCTTTAATGAAACACTGCCTTTTAACATCTGAAAACTGGGAGAACACGGCTGCTGATCACACTGCCTGGCATAGTCAGACCTCTAGTGGCACTATGATTTTTGAGAAGTGTACAAAATCAAAAATGATGTTACGACTCGACAGTTGGAACTCCTCTGCCCTAATATTAGCAGATAATTTTCAGGTTTAGAGTGGCTTAATCAGCCACATCCTAACTCACTTTTTTTTGTTTTCTCATGTGAATGTATCATGCGTAATATGCATTGTCTATGCTTACAAAATCCATTTGACAATGTTTTTTCCCCTATATTAATGTAACATGCACATTTGATGAATGAAAGATGAGTGATTGAAAGGGCCGAATGCCTGCGTGCCCAATTTGTTACCCTTTTAAAATAAAGTTTGTTTGTTCGTTCGTTCGTTCACTCTGGGACTGACAAATGAAAATATGGTCCTTTTCACCACGGACAGAGTAACAAAATTCATGGTGCTGGGTGCCTGTGGATTTCCTACCTCCTGAGATGTAGCCAGAAACCGATCAATGACTAACAATGGAAGGAAAGGGAAAACCCATGGGAAATACTATTTTCTTCTTCTGCTGCCTGTTATCTCCCATTGGAGTAAATGTCCTAAACCAAGCTGTCATATCTTTGCTATCTCCTGAAGCTGCTTCTTTGTTCTCCTTATATTATTAATCTCTGTCACTAATTCTCTTCTCCATGCTTTTTAAGGTCTCCCTCTATATTGTCTGTCCTGTATGTTCCAGTGAAAAGACTTTCTTGTTATACTATTATAGATGTCCTTTCCAGCACTATCATGCCTAAATATGTGGGCTTACTTCTTCTGATACGAGTAACCTGTTCTCTATGGGAGTTAACTACATTAAAGATGTCTTCATTATACTTTTTATGCACCCACAGTTTTCTCATTCTTCTATAACACCACATCACTGCTGTCTACACATAATTCTTCACGGTACCTAATTATCAATGATTCACTTCTGTACAACAGGAATGGTTTGATACAGTTCTTAGGTAGTCTTTATCTCACACTGACTGACCAAGATATATTGCAAGAATTATTATTCATCTTGTGAAATGCTGCCTTGGCTTGTGCTATTCTACATTGAACTTCTTGATTAGATCTTCCATCTGCTGTTATCAAAGGTCTCAAATACTTCAATACACCAGCTTGTTACAGACTATATCCATTGACTATGATGATGATGCATTTGGGATGACATTTGTTTCTGTGTAATTACCATTACTTCTATTTTGCGTCTATTTAGAAAGACCCCCAGGGTTATGACCCAGGCAGGCTCGCCCCCAGAGTGTGTCAAGAAGGCAAAGGGCCAAAACATTCTGTGAAGGGGGACACCTTCTGATGACCAGAAGCCTGTTGTCATGCTTGCTCCACGGAAGAGTTTTTAATCACTTACCATTACTTCTATTTTTTCTATTATTTAGACTAAGACCTTTGTTTTGACCGTCTGTTGTTCATCATTGCCAAATAACCACAGGGATCACCATTATCTCCGGTACTGTTCAACGCCTACAAAGTGAGAATCACCAGTGAGCAGATCACTGGACCTGGCAGGACATTGTCATATGCCGATGATGTTTTAGTGTATCGTCAGGGTAAGGATAGAGAGGAGGTTGCTGTGGAACTACAAACCGAACTCAATCGCATAAGTACTTGGTGTGATGAAGCTGGGGCAATGGTCAACCCAACAAAGGCAACAGTGACTTGGTTCTCGTTGAATAATCATATTGTCAACAATCCAACACCAACTGTAATGCTGTGTTCAGAGACGGTGGAAAGAACGCAGGCAATGAATTACCTGGGGATACGGTTTGATCGAAGCCTTGCTTATAATGTGCACATAGACCAGGTGATAACAAAGGCCAAGCGGGGCTTGGCAGCGATGCGGGTGATGGCGGCAGCAAACTGTGAGCAGCACCATCTATGTCTTCTGTACGAGGGGCTGGTCATGTCTGTTTTGGAGTATGCAATGGCAATTCTGACTCTCAGCCATAAGCAGATAGAAAGGATGGAAAGGATACAGAATGAAGCTATGCGCATTATTCTTGGATGTACAAGAGATACAGCATGCAGGGCGATGCGCTATCTTCTTGATTTTCCAACCATTGAAGAGAGAATGCAAGTTTGCAGGGCACGCGCCTACCTCAGAATTAACGCAAACACACAGCATCCACTGCATAGTGAAATTAGGAAGGTGAAGGGCAGCAGGTTAAAAAGAGGACGGTCGTGGATGGGTCAAGCCGAAGACATTCTTCAACAGGTGTGTTCACTTGAGGACTTAGAACCTGGCGAGGAGTGGGTGCAAGTGCCAACAGACTTCTGCACATCCTTTTCAGTTTGCATCCAACTAGATAGAAAATGCAGACAAGAAAATCCGGCTGCTGTGGAGGCTGAAGTACAAGCGTTGATTTTCGAGAATTCGCTAGACAGTGACGCGGTCATCTACACAGATGGGTCGGTCGTCCGACATGTGAGAAGCTCATGGGCCTTTACAGCTCGGGCCGGAGGGAGAATTGTGAAGGAGGACTCTGGTGCTTTCACTGAAACCACAAGTAGCCTGACCATGGAAGTCATGGCAGTAAGTAAAGCAATAACATGGCTCGAGACACAGACATTCACTAGGGCTTGTTTCCTTAGCGACTCAATGAACATGATCAAGAGGATAGAGGAGGGGTCGATCCGAAGAGAATGGTTGCTGCCTCTGGAGCGGTCTCGGCTGGCAAAGATTAGTTTCATCTTCATGCCAGGTCATGCGGGAGTACAAGGAAATGAGCGGGCTGACAAGCTCGCAGGTGAGGCTACTGTGGAGGGCGGACGCGCCATGGACCAGGCTGACATTCTGAATGCTCTACGAGAAGTGAGACTTTTGCAAGAACCAAGTGATGACTGTGAATCTACAACAATGGCCAGACTGCGAGAGCAGCAAATTAAAAGAGGGGTGGCCAAACAAGAACACTACGCAGGAAGCCAAAGAAGATTGATAAACCAACACAGAACTGGCGTCGTTAGCCGCTACACGCTGCGGGATTTGCTGAGGAGGGGATCCGAGCACTTATGGACTGAATGGTCCGATGTGCAACGAGGATGATCTGTCGACTAACTAACTAACTATTGCCAAATAAATTATACATTCAACTCAACACCAACCGTGAAAAACTGAGCAGATTATAAACAGATGACTATAAACGACACTGACACAATTACAAGTTAAACTCAAGTGAATAATGTACAATTCTTAAGAGTTTAGAAAACATATTCAAACTGTAAAAATCTGAAAAGTTTTGACACTCAAACCAACAGTAGACAACTGTGATAAGTTTAGAAAAGCAAGGGAGTTTTAAGGTGAGAGATTGACTTCATTGCACGGGTTTTAATCCATATGGCTCGGTCTATTTCAGCAGCACAGACTGCCAAAAATGTCACATGGAGCACAAACTCTGTAGCTCCAGTGACAACCTCCAGAAGTCTTAACTATTTAGTCAATAATAGACAATAGTGAAGGGTTTAGAAACTCAAGTCAGAAGAAGACAATTGTGAAAAGTGTATAAACTCAATGCAACTGCGGACAATTCTGTAAAATGTTATGCTCAATGCTACAGTGGATGATTTTGTAAAGTGTATGGCTAAGTGTAACAGTGGACAATTCTGTAAAGTTTATAAATGAAACTGGCCCTGTCCTGGTAAAGAATGTTTATCAACATAGGCTAAATGCTCCTTTACCATACCAGCAGGCGTATTTGGTATTTGGCGATAGTCAATAGCTCTAAAAAGATCAGATACTCAACTGAGAAGAACAGAACTTTTACTGGCAGGTTATCAATGAAACTCAATAGAATAGTGGGCAATTCACAAAGGATTAGAAACTTCAGCTGAAAAGATTATAGTTTAGTTTAGTCGATGGATCAACATCACGGCACACAGGGGTAACCCATAAGTGCTCCTTTCTCCTCCTAACTCAAAGCTGAGTCTGGAGAAACTCAGCTCAGTGCACGAACTCCGTAGTACCGGCGAGGATCCTGAAATACTTTGGGTAGATTTTTAACTCAAAATTTTGCCTGGGCAGCGCCGTTAGGCTACTGTTTTTCGATTTCTAACTGCCAAGGGATTTTTTACGTGCTCAACAATACACACGGGCGTCCGATCTCAATACCCAGTGACCGGGGGGAAAATTTTTACTAGAAGTCCACGTGAAAAAATCCTGGCCCTCACCGGGGCTTGAACCCGGGACCTCCAGCACTCGAGGCGGACACCATACCTCGAGACCACGCAGCCCCCCCCCCCTGAAAATATTATAATTAAGATTAACATGCTATAAACTACACCTTCACTCAACAATGGAAAGCTATGAATATATTAAATACGAAGCTGAAAAATATAACAAATCAAAACCTCAAGCATATAGTGGAAAACTCTGAAAGGATTAGAAACTAAATATAAACTAAGAAACTATTAAAAACTAAGCAGAAAAAATATAACAAACAAAATCTCATTTTATAGTGGAAAATTGTTATTAGATTATAGACTTAAAAAAAAAAGAATAGGTTGGAATCTCTTAAAAGATTATCTCTAAAATTGCATATCTTTTACAGGATGTCACAGTAACCCCAGCATTTTTTGGCTGTTTGTGATTTCTTGGCAAGTTTACGTTCAGTAGTTTGCCATTGCTTTCTGAACAACCGGCACTCATTCCATTGTATAAAAATTAACATAGGGTCGTCTGCTGCCAAATCGCCCACAACTGTGTTTAGAGCACAGTATGTGGGATTACGAATTGCGCCCGTAACCATGCTGGCCTGAAAGGATTATAAACACACACACACACACACAATTTTCAACTCTGAAAAGATCAGAAACTCAACCAAACAGTGAACAACTCTGATAAGATCAGAAACTCACAACAAACAACTGACAACTGTGAAAGGATTAGAACAATGGAAAGCTTGAACAGAATTAGAAACCTGATATTGGAAGTAGCCTGAGTGGAGCAACAACTGGCATAGCCATTGGGAACTTGGAAACGATGTTAATATTGTTCGGTATTATTGATACCAGCCCAATGGACTGAAAATATAAGTGATTTAAATTGACATTTAAATTTACACCAGGTTGGTGTAATTTATGTAGGATTACCTGTGTGTACACCCGGATAACTCCATATGTGCTCTAGTAACTCCCATAGATCACACAGTGCATAAACTCTGTAGCATGGCAAGGATCTAAATATTGCACACCATACAATGAAAGCACAGCTCAGCGTGGTTACGGTTTGACGAGGAAAGATCCTGTTCAACTTTTCGCTATATTGACTGATTATATCTGGGACATTTATGGTGCGCCATTTCCACATTTGGTTTGTCAATATTTGGCTGTTAAATTTGCTTCCTTTGTTTTCTGTGGCTCACTGATTGATGCTGGCATCTGCTTATTGTTTTGGCAGCCTTGTTTTCAAGTCAGTTTAGTCTGGGACACTTCCGTAACTTCTTTGTAGTTCTGGGGGATGATTCTTGCTTATTTTGGGTCTTATGTTTTTATCAATGGTGTCCTGAGTTCAGTTTTTTTTTTCCATTTCTGTGGGCTTTCCGATGGTGTTCAGTGTTTACCTTTTATGTTGTTGTTGTGAGTTTTATTAAATACGTGATGTGAGACCCAGAGGGAAAGCTGGGCAGACTGGACTGAGACTTCGATGTGGACGGATGTGTCTGAGTGTTGTTGAGGAAGTGTACAGCTGAGATGAGCAACTGCTAGTTTGTGCTGTAAGATTGAACCAGTGATAGTGTGTGTGCACCAGCCGTGATAGTATTGTGCAGTGCTGCGTGGAATGATCACTGTGATACATATATATATATATATATATATATATATATATATATATATATATATATATATATATATATATATATATATATATATATATATATATATTGTATTATAATTGAAGATTAAACTTATCAATATGTTAATTTGTCCACCGGACTCCGACTGACGTTTATTTATATGTCATTTAATGTCAGGGCAATTAATTAGTTAAAGCAGATCCACAAACAAGAGACACCCACTGATCCACAAACAAGAGACACCCACAGATCCACAAACAAGAGGCACCCACAGATCCACAAACAAGAGGCACCCACAGATCCACAAACAAGAGACACCCACAGATCTACAAACAATAGACACCCACAGATCCACAAACAAGAGACAGGCTCTAGCTAAATGATAAAGGAAGCTGACATCTATGAAGGGAAGCAGTGACAAGTGAAACGGGCTAGCCTTAAAATACCAGCATCATAGAAATAATCAGCGGATGACCAGTATATATAATCCTCCTCATCTTCATCTGCTACATGGGTTGTGGTGAATGCAGCTAGTCCCACAGTCTGAAACCAGATATAATGACAGGCTTATCAAGAGGACAATAGACGCCAGGCAAGAGAGATGTGGACAGATGTAATCACAGACACAATCTACACTGAGTGGGTACATGTGGACGGAAGTAATCATGGATATGATTTACCCTGATGATAAACAAACGGATAAATGTACTCATGGACACATTCTACCCTCACTAGACACAATTGGATAAATGTAATCATGGATACATTCTACCATGAGTAGACAATTGGACAAATGTACCCATGGACACGTTCTACCTGACTAGACACAACTGGACAAATGTAATCATGGACAGATACCCTCACTAGACACAATTGGATAAATGTAATCATGGATACATTCTACCATGAGTAGACAATTGGACAAATGTACCCATGGACACGTTCTACCTGACTAGACACAACTGGACAAATGTAATCATGGACATGTTCTACCTCGAATAGACACAACTGGACAAATGTACCCATGGACACGTTCTACCCTGACTAGACACAACTGGACAAATGTAATCATGGACACATTCTACCCTGACTAGACACAACTGGACAAATGGACACATTCTATATTCTACCCTGACTAGACACAACTGGACAAATGTAATCATGGACATTTCTACCCTGACTAGACACAACTGGACAAATGTAATCATGGACACGTTCTACCCTGACTAGACACAACTGGACAAATGTAATCATGGACACGTTCTACCCTGACTAGACACAACTGGACAAATGTAATCATGGACATATTCTACCCTGACTAGACACAACTGGACAAATGGACACATTCTACCTTGACTAGACACAACTGGACAAATGGACACATTCTACCGTGACTAGACAACTGGACAAATGTAATCATGGATATACTCTATACTCTAGGAAAATACAGAGATGGCTGCTATTAAGCTGATGCCAGAAACGAATGAACACAAAATATGACTGAAAAACTTGACAAAAGAAAGACACAAGTGAACATTTCAACTGAAATCTTTATCAATGATCAAAAAGCATGGAAAACAAGAAGCTAGAAAACTGAACAGTCACAATCAGTATTCCATATGTTCAAATGAAGTAAAATAACATGAAATTAAGCCAAACAGCCGGAGAACAAACTATGCTACAATGCTGCAGCATTGACAACACCCATACAAGAGTAAATAAGTCAGGATTAAATATACTGAATCAAATACATTAGATCAAGTATACTAAGACCAAATGTACCAGAATCAAATATATCAGGATCTAATACAATAAGATTAAAAGAACCAGAATAAAATAGATCAGTACCACATACAACAGGATCAAATACACTAAGATGAAAAGAACCAGACTCAGATCAGGACCAATTGAATCAAATACATTAGATCAAGTATACTAAGACCAAATGTACCAGAATCAAATATATCAGGATCTAATACAATAAGATTAAAAGAACCAGACTCAAATAGATCAGTACCACATACAACAGGATCAAATACACTAAAACAAAAAAATAAGACCAAACAGATCAGGATCAAATACACTAAGATTAAAAACACCAGAATCAAACAGATCAGGACTAAATACAAGAGGATCAAAATACACCAAGCTCATACTCATCAGGATCAATATACCAATATCAAATACACACATATCAAATAAACACGGTTTACAATGTAACCATTTAGTAAAACAGAAGCTTGCAGCAAACAAGAAAAACACAAAATAGCAGACATTTGGCTACACAATCACCAAATAAAGACAATGAATTGTATAACTATGTGCACATGCCAACACAGTCGTATACTTGCCAGGGAACTATGGGATTGGAATCTTCTCTTTGGCTGATTCAGTGCCAAACAAAAACTAGGTTTGGACCAAACATGGTACACAATCGCAGGAACAAGTATTAGACATTTCCGTTCACTGAGCACTGAAATTGTGGAAGATACCACGAAAGAAAACAAATAACATGATGACCCTAGTATGGCAATATATCGTACTTGTGTCCAAAAAAGAATTCAATTTGGCGATATATTATCCTTTGGCACTGAATCATCTAAGTGAACAAAATTTTTTTTATGTTAACTTTTTTAGTGAAAACATCTGGTTACATGTTATCCTTATGGAGTGCTTTTTTTGAGGAAGATGATGGTGATGTTCTTACCATTTAATGGTTATGATGATTAAATGAATTACTCATTACTCTTTTAGTGAAAATATTTGATTACATTTTATCTTTCTGATGAAGTGTTTTTTGTTGTTGCTTGGGGGAGGGATGGTTGTGTTATCATCATTTGCACTTATGATGAATAAACTTAACCACTTTATTACTTTTTCAGTGAAACTATTTGGTTACATTTCATCCTTCTGATAAATTGGTTTCTTTTTTTTTAAAATTTAGGTGGGCAAGGTGGTGGTGTTATTACCATTTTCACTTAAAGTGGACAAAATGAGTTACTCATTACTCTTTTAATGAAAATGTGTTACATTTTATCCTTCATCTGATAAAGTGTTCTTCTTTTTTCTTTTTTTAAAACAGGGTAGGGTGGTGGTGTTATTGTCATTTATGCTTGTGGACAAACTGAATTTCAGCAAAGAAACAAAGAAAAGAAGAAAAAAAACAGCTATGAAAATCCAACAAGCAAAACAAGAAGACAGCCACAGCCCATGAACATAGAACATGAAATACACGCAAAAACATTTCAAAGGATGTACAGAGAGCACCATGAGCTGAGTTCAACTGGTGGAGTACCTGATGCTTCTACACCTGAATCCATCATTCTCACATCAGGAAGAAAACCCATGAGGTAAATACGCTCCTCCCTTTTCTTCATGTAGGCTGTGGTGAACTCTGCCAAACCCAAGACCTAAAAAGAAACCATTCACATGGATTTGGTCAGGCATGACATGCTGTGGATGTTTCATACTGCGTATATGGACAAGAAGTTAGAAGAAAGGATTTATGCTCCTGAAATATGGATATATATTATAATGGAAAGACAAAATGACAAATAAAGAAATCTTAAACAAACTAGAAATAACAATTACTCAATGAGTTCAAGGCTCAACAAACATAACATCTTGGGCATAATATCTGGTGACAAGGGTAGGACCAAGACTGGCGATGGATAGTACACACTGAGAAAACCTAAGACAGTTTAACTAGATACTCCCCTTGTCTGGAATCAACAGGGCTAGCAAAATAAAGGGAGACCTAAAAACAGAGAATTAAAGACAGAGATGAATTATATGGGGAGAACATGACAGGAAGTTAAACTAGCATCATCACAAGAGACAGGAAGCGCAGGAGATCCACTGTAGTTTACTTTGACCTTTTTGGTAAATATATGTAATGCCTTTTTGTCTGATTGGTGAGCATACGATGTACTGACCTTTGATCTTGTCTTTTGGTAAATGTACAATTTAATTACCTTGTATCTGTTTGATGAACATATAAAGTACTGAACTTTGAACTTTATGGTAAATATACTATTTAATTACTTTTTATCTGTTTGGTGAGCATACTATGTATTAACCTTTGATCTTTTTGGTAAATATACTGTTTAATGACCTTTTATCTGTTTAGTGAACAGACCATGTACTGACCAATGATCTTTTGTGATAATCCCATGACCAGCCACCCTTTCAGCAAACAAAACTAACAGAAAGCAGCTATGACAATCCTGCATGCATAACAAGAAGACAATCGCAGCCCATAAACACAGGGATCAGCTGAGTATATACAATGCCACTTCAAAGGATGCACAGACAGCACCATGAGCTGAGTTTAACTGGTGAGTACCTTCTGCTTGTACATCCATACTAATGTTGGTAAAAATGTAATCTCTGGCCAAAAACCTGCTGCTGTCCTGCTTCACCAACACTGTGGTGAACTGTGCCAGGCCCAGGGCCTACAAAGAAACCACACACAAATGAAGCTGGTCAGACATCAGGTCCTGTGTTTATACATTTTTCTGCATTGGCTGGTTTTGAACTCAAGCATAGTCCATACATATGCTGCTGCTGCTGCTACTACTGCACTGGATTAGCTTTCCCCATTACCAATGTCCCTCTCCATCAGGGGAACCCACTCCAACTTCAGAGGTAGAGATGCTATGCATATCTTATACAAATGTACAAGCAGTGTATAGTGTGCAATCATGAACTCTGGACAAGCAGTTAGGAGAAAGGGTTTATGCCTCTGAAATATAGATATGTAAACTAACTCGGCAGTTATGGGCAGACAAGTTAATTAGTCAGTTAGTCGCGGTTCCAACTTCACAGCAAAGGGTCGTCCCCATTATGCTCCGTTCCTGTGCAAGTGAATATCACACAAAATGCTCCTCACTGCCCCATGTGAGAAGTGGAACAGACAGGAGTCTTGACAAATCAACAGCCTGCACAGGTACACTGTGCATAATGCCGCTGCCAGAATGTCAACATAAAAGTCCTCCACAAAAAATACAGTTCATCATCGAAGGGAAGCGGCAGTCACTAGAAAACCAGCAGCCACACATTACTGAATAAGACAAACCAGTCAGTTCTGCGACAAAGCCGGCTGCCATTATTCCTATATATATTATTATTATGGACAGACAAAATGATAAATAAGGCCTGATGTAGGAGCCTGTCTTACTACTAGGCATATCCCCAGGTGGCAGATGGTGGAGTGGCTTCTAAATGTTTTTTCTAGAGGTTAGCTGTGAATATGTTGAATAAACAGTGGCTGGCCGACACAGGCAGGTCATCAATAAGAGGAGACAAGTTAGTTGGTGGGGCAGCTATCTCTATAAAATACCTCAAACTTAGTGACATGGCTACCATGGGCAGGTGGTCAATGAGAGGAGACAAGTTAGTTGGTGGGGCAACTATCTCTATAAAATACCTCAAACTTAGTGACATGGCTACCACGGGCAGGTGGTCAATGAGAGGAGACAAGTTAGTTGGTGGGGCAGCTATCTCTATAAAATACCTCAAACTTAGTGACATGGCTACCACAGGTAGGTGGTCAATGAGAGGAGACAAGTTAGTTGGTGGGGCAACTATCTCTATAAAATACCTCAAACTTAGTGACATGGCTACCATGGGTAGGGTGCAAGTTAGTTGGTGGGGCAGCTATCTCTATAAAATACCTCAAACTTAGTGACATAGCTACCACGGGTTGGGTGCAAGTTAGTTGGTGGGGCAGCTATCTCTATAAAATACCTCAAACTTAGTGACATGGCTACCACGGGTAGGTGGTCAATGAGAGGAGACAAGTTAGTTGGTGGGGCAACTATCTCTATAAAATACCTCAAACTTAGTGACATGGCTACCATGGGTAGGGTGCAAGTTAGTTGGTGGGGCAGCTATCTCTATAAAATACCTCAAACTTAGTGACATAGCTACCACGGGTAGGGTGCAAGTTAGTTGGTGGGGCAGCTATCTCTATAAAATACCTCAAACTTAGTGACATGGCTACCACGGGCAGGTGGTCAATGAGAGGAGACAAGTTAGTTGGTGGGGCAACTATCTCTATAAAATACCTCAAACTTAGTGACATGGCTACCACGGGTAGGGTGCAAGTTAGTTGGTGGGGCAACTATCTCTATAAAATACCTCAAACTTAGTGACATAGCTACCACGGGTAGGGTGCAAGTTAGTTGGTGGGGCAGCTATCTCTATAAAATAGCTCAAAATTAGTGACATGGCTACCACGGGTAGGGTGCAAGTTAGTTGGTGGGGCAGCTATCTCTATAAAATACCTCAAACTTAGTGACATGGCTACCACGGGTAGGGTGCAAGTTAGTTGGTGGGGCAGCTATCTCTATAAAATACCTCAAACTTAGTGACATAGCTACCACGGGTAGGGTGCAAGTTAGTTGGTGGGGCAACTATCTCTATAAAATACCTCAAACTTAGTGACATGGCTACCACGGGTAGGGTGCAAGTTAGTTGGTGGGGCAGCTATCTCTATAAAATACCTCAAACTTAGTGACATGGCTACCACGGGTAGGGTGCAAGTTAGTTGGTGGGGCAGCTATCTCTATAAAATACCTCAAACTTAGTGACATGGCTACCACGGGTAGGGTGCAAGTTAGTTGGTGGGGCAACTATTTCTATAAAATACCTCAAACTTAGTGACATGGCTACCACGGGTAGGGTGCAAGTTAGTTGGTGGGGCAACTATTTCTATAAAATACCTCAAACTTAGTGACATGGCTACCACGGGTAGGGTGCAAGTTAGTTGGTGGGGCAGCTATCTCTATAAAATACCTCAAACTTAGTGACATGGCTACCACGGGTAGGGTGCAAGTTAGTTGGTGGGGCAACTATCTCTATAAAATACCTCAAACTTAGTGACATAGCTACCACGGGTAGGGTGCAAGTTAGTTGGTGGGGCAGCTATCTCTATAAAATACCTCAAACTTAGTGACATGGCTACCACGGGTAGGGTGCAAGTTAGTTGGTGGGGCAGCTATCTCTATAAAATACCTCAAACTTAGTGACATGGCTACCACGGGTAGGGTGCAAGTTAGTTGGTGGGGCAACTATCTTTATAAAATACCTCAAACTTAGTGACATAGCTACCACGGGTTGGGTGCAAGTTAGTTGGTGGGGCAACTATCTCTATAAAATACCTCAAAATTAGTGACATAGCTACCACGGGCTGGGTGCAAGTTAGTTGGTGGGGCAACTATCTCTATAAAATACCTCAAAATTAGTGACATAGCTACCACGGGCAGGTGGTCAATGAGAGGAGACAAGTTAGTTGGTGGGGCAACTATCTCTATAAAATACCTCAAAATTAGTGACATAGCTACCACGGGCAGGTGGTCAATGAGAGGAGACAAGTTAGTTGGTGGGGCAACTATCTCTATAAAATACCTCAAACTTAGTGACATGGCTACCACAGGTAGGGGTATTTGCTGCTGTTGGTTTTTGTGTGTGTGCGTTCTTTCACTTTGAACTCAAGCGTAGTCCATACATGTGCTACTACTTGTAGTGCACTGGACTGATCTTTGGGTGTGGATTAGCTTTCCCTATTCGCAGTGTTCCTCGCCATCAAACGAACCCACTCCAACAACATTTTAGTCCAGTGTTTCCCAACGTGGGGCCCACACCCCACAGGGGGGCAATTCGATAGTTAAGGGGGGCAATTCGAAAATGGAAGAAATCGGCTGGATAAACGGGCAGACTTGAGACTGAAGTTAACTAAATTGGAACCTGACATAAAATCTCTTTGCAGCAAGCATCAAGCGCAAGGATCTTACTAAACTTAAATAATAAATAATTACTAATAATTAAAATAATATAGAAAAATCTTTCATTAAAATTATTTTGTGCTTGAATTTCAGCTCTCCATTACATGTTTTGAAAACTAACTTAGTGTTTGCTCAATAATTTCCTATTGATTTCTTCCTAAAACCTATCATTCAAGTTTCTTTAGTGAACATTTCAATTTTTGAATATTAAAAATAATGTATATGTTAGGTGGGGAGGGGGGGGGGGGAGAGAGAAGGCATAAGAATTTTAGAAAAGGTTAGGTGGGGCATAGCACAAAAAAGGTTGGGAAACACTGTTTTAGTCCAACAGACTGTACATTGCACCTTTTTCTGTGGAACTGTTCATTTTTTACCATTTTGGTGAAGAAATGTGATTACCTTGTAATATTTAAAACTATGTGAAAACCTTTTTTTAAGTAACTAATTATATCACATGTAAAAATCATAGCATTAACTTTGATCTGTTTGAGTGGGGAAAAAAAACTAACAGAATACAAACTTGACAATCTGGCACATTGTACTGCAACAGAAAATCTACAAGCCATAACTGAGCAGAACAGCAGTGGAATATATGCACGGATATTTGGAGAATGAACATAGTGAGTAGCGATCAAATTCAATGAGTCAAATACCCTTAATAAAAAAAATACGGTCACTGATGTCCATATCAGCTCTACGATGATAGATATTAAACTGTTGCTCTATCGTCACGCTGGCTGAGGTAAATGCTGCCAGACCCAAGCCCTAAAACAAACCATCCACATGTACAAACTAATTACCTTTTATCTAATTTTAGAAATGAACAATGCACATAACAGGCAGCCGCGGCAGTGCCGTGGTTAACATGCCTGCCTATTGGGCCGGTCGTCATGTTTGCAAATTCTATTGAAGGCAGGGATTTTTTTGTCAATTGACCTGGCTACACAGTTGACCCAACCTAAAATAGGTACCAGGACATCTCCTGGAAAGCAAAGGTGGCTGGCAAGAAACTGACCAGACCATTCATTGAGTGCCAATTGATATAAACACATCTGATCAGGTTCACATAGCAATTTCTGCTACAGATTATAGGTGGAACCCTGTGTCTGGGTAGAGAACATGTGTCTCCCAGTTTGGGAAGCTGATATCAAAACTGCTCGACCATCAACTATCCCATAGTTTAAAACATCACAGAAAAAGAAAAAAAAAACATAAGAACAGAAAACAGAATCAAGAATTTAACACAATATTAAAATAAAACATGGCATGAATGGCAAGAATATCAGAATAAATAAAAAATTATACAGAAGAAAAGGAAAGGATATGGAGGAATAATAATGGTGAATATAAAGTGATATGAAAAATGGAATTGAATGTGAAAAGAAAGAAAACAGACGGAAAGAGTATGAAAGAAGCAGAATGCGAAAACATACAAATGAACTATTAAAGAAACAAAAAAGTAAGATGTAATAAAAGAGAAAAAGACAAACACAAGTAGCGAGGCAGAATTCTGGAAAGTAAGAAAGGGATGAAGCCTCAGCTGTAATGCAGTTAGTACATTGGCTTTCCAACAAAGTGGCCCAGGTTTGAACCTTCAGAACCAACAGAATGTTTCGACAACTAATACAACACTGGGGCAATCAGGTCTTGTTCAATGGATAGCAGAGAATATTCCAGGAACAGTTAAAGAAAGGAATAAGTCACCTCACTTAATGATGCCTTCACTTCACACCCTGAGGCCAGCATGTTTTAGAACATCATGCTCTCTGCCAGACAAGACGATTCCACCAGAACCTATTTTAACATCGTTGACTATTTAACTTCAGGAAAAGTAGGGTTTTTCTAGGGATTACTAAAATAGTGGCTTCCCCTTGTCTTCTACTGGTTTGAATCCAACTGCCTTTATCTAATTAGCAATTCCTGTAAGAGACTGAGCTTATAGCTCCCATTACCTGCCCAATATCATGTCATTTAATTAAACTTGGCATTACCTAACAGTCTTTCCCTTCTTCTACCTCCTATCACCCAGTACAGCATTGGCACTCAGCCAACTCCTGCAAGCTTTTGTATCCTTGGCTATCACCAGCAGCTCTCTCCATGTCCTCCCCATTTTATTGATCTCTGTATTATTTATTGTTTATGTTTTCTTTGTTTCTCTGTAATACTGCTGATGCTTGGTTTGATTTTCCAGTTATCATTTTCTATGGAATAAGGCAGCCACCCTCATGTCAACCCTTCTTGGTCATCTTTTACAACAAGCATGGTAGGTTACTGTGTTACTGTTTTGCTTCCCGTATGGGCCACAGTAATATAGATATTACTTAACTGTACTTGACAATACATTCTCCACTGTAATATCTGTAAACTGTGCATAACTTTTAGTTCTCGGATGCAGCATTCACAGCAGCCAAACAAGAGTACATGAATTGGGATCAAATGCATCAAAATCAAATAGACAAGGAATCAAATACATCAGAAACAAAGACACCAGGAATCAAATACATCAGAAACAAAGACACCAGGAATCAAATATATCAGGATAATGTACACCTGGAATCAAATATATCAGGATCATGTACACCTGGAATCAAATATATCAAGATCAATTACACCAGGAATAAAATACATCAGGCTTGAATACAGCAGAAATCAAATATATCAGAAACAAACACACCAGGAATCAAATATTGCAAGACCAAATACATTAGGAAAAAATAAACCTGAAATAATCCAGATAAAATACAACAGGAATCAAATACATCAGGATAAGATACATCAGGAATCAAATAAGACAAAATTAAATACAGTGAAAATACACGAAGATCAATGCACCAAAATTAAATGCACTAGAATCAAATACACTACAATCAAATACACAAAGATTAAATATCCCGAGATGACAAACACTAGAATCACATACACAAATTAAAGAGGGAGACTTTATTCGCAATGGAACTGCAAATAAAAATGAGCTTTATTCGCAATCAAATTGAGGGAATTAACAAACATGTCACAGCGGCCGCTCACTAGTCAATTTTAGTTTGAGCCAGTAAGGAGGTGCTTAATTTGGGGCGATATTTCATTTGGCAAATAAAATTCACGTTAAACAAAGACATCTATTGGATCCATCAATCCCGACACGCGATCACACCGTCGCTGCCTGGGGGATACGCTTCCAGGCAGCTTCCACAGATCCATAGAGCACACTTTATTCACAAGTTCACAAGCTTCGAGTTTCTCAGTTCTATATTTTAGTTCCTAATGTTTAATATTTTTTTCTTATTAAAAAGTCGCTTTCACCTAATTAATTGCTGAAAAATGAAACAAAAAACAAAAAAAAAAAAATACTGCCTCCCCGGCGGAGAATTGAAACTCGAGCTCCCGCGTGACAGGCGGAAACACTTACCACTATGCTACTGAGGACATGTTAATACATCACTGAAAAGTTATAATATAGTCACATGCATGTCCCAATGACGTCACGTGACCAGCTGATTCGACTGCGAATAGACAATTCGAATTAAAGTATGCCGAGATGAAATACACTGGAATCAAATACAAAAAGATCAAATATGCTGAAATGAAATACACTAGAATTACATACATACATATTATGGCACCTTTCCGTCTTGACAGACAATAGTTTGGTACACTGTACTTTGAAAAGGCTTAATAACTACATAGGGGGCTGCGTGGTCTCGAGGCATGGTGTCCGCCTCGAGTGTTGGAGGTCACAGGTTCAAGCCCCGGTGAGGACCAGGATTTTTTCATGTGGA
The DNA here is from genome assembly GCA_014155875.1 of Cepaea nemoralis. Classification (NCBI taxonomy): domain Eukaryota; kingdom Metazoa; phylum Mollusca; class Gastropoda; order Stylommatophora; family Helicidae; genus Cepaea; species Cepaea nemoralis. The sequence goes on along the minus strand of JACEFZ010022273.1, from coordinate 91,937 downwards.
CTTCTAGTAAAAATGTCCCCTGGTCTCTGCGTAGTGAGATCAGACACCCGTGTGTATTGTTGCGCACGTAAAAAATCCCTTGGCAGTTGGAAATCGAAAAAGAATAGCCTGACAGCGCTGCCCGGGCAAAATTTCGAGTTAAAAATCTACCCAAAGTATTTCAGGATCCGCGCCGGTGCTACAGAGTTCGTGCACTTATGGGTTGCACCCGTGTGCTGTGATGTTGATCCGTCGACTAAACTAAACTTAATAACTACAACCCATGGCGGTGGCGAATGTGGCTGATAAGGCCAATTCATGCTGTAAATGTTCGTCCACAGTGGATGCATGTGAAAACATGGTCATTTCCACTATCATGCACCATCTTATGTCTCTCACGCTGTGTGTGTGCTTTATCTGCAATCATTTTCTCCTTTGTCTTTATTCCATTTCTGATAAGTTGCCTTCTATGCAACATGTTCAGCAGACGACTTGCTCCCAATGTGCATTATCAATGCCTGTATCAATCATGTCCCGCTTACACACATCTCTGTATCGCAGTAGAGGCCGACCCTGAGATCTCCTACCCATCTGTAATTCACCAAAAAAGATATCCTTTGGTATTCTACCATCATCCATCCTCCTATTGCATCCTATCCATTAAGTCTACGAAGACTGAATATGGAACACACCGTCACACAACAAGATCTTTCCAATACTTCAGTATTTGTGATTTTGTCTTCCACTTAATACTACGTATTCTTCGCAGACACTGCATATGAAAGGTTTAAATGTTTCTCTTGGTGTGAGTAAGTTGACCAGGTTTCACTGCCATAAAGAAGAGTACTAAGGACACAGAAATTACACACTCAGAGATTAACCCAAAAGTTTTAGTATGATGCCACTTAACAAAAGAGTTACCAGGTTTGAGCAAATGCAGACATGTTTAGGTGTATTGCCAGTTAGTACCAGGGAACCCACCAGCATTCAATGGAAACACAATAAAGCCTAGGGGTTGGCTACACTTTTTTTTAGTGTGGACAAAACACAATTATCATAGTTTGAGAAAACATGCAAACATAACCCTGTGCTAAAGCAATATATGTCTGGCATTACTGTGATGCAGGAAAGACAAAGACTGCAAGCAAATGAACTGGTCACATCAGTTCATAAAGACACATATGCCTCGATATTTCACCCCTTGAATAGATTACCTTTTTGTCCCAATTTGTGTTGATTTTGATGATAGCAGGTGTCAGCAATATAGAAAGCAATGGCAAACTACAAAACTAACATTATCTAGCACAGTGGTTCTCAACCTTTTTTGGCTCATGCCCCCCTTTACCATATGTTCAGAACGTCATTCCCCTCCTTTCGAATTTCCTCTCTATAAATCCCCCCACCATTACACAGTATACATAAAAATGGAAGCTAAATTTAATAACACATAGTAGAACAAGTCTAGACATCTACATAAAATGTGATTTGCGGGTCTATTTACATTATAAAACAAATTTAATTAGGGCGATAAGTACAGAACAGTAAAATTTAGAGGGAAAAACAATATCAAGTAATTGGTTCTTGTATTAATGCGATCTTGAAATAATCTTCCCCCCGGCTGAGGACCACTGATCTAGTAAATCATGCACAGCCAATAAATGCTGGTTAGTTAGTTAGTTAGTTAGTTAGTCGACAGATCATCCTCGTTGCACATCGGACCACTCAGTCCATAAGTGCTCGGATCCCCTCCTCAGCAAATCCCGCAGCGTGTAGCTGCTAACGACGCCAGTTCTGTGTTGGTTTATCAATCTTCTTTGGCTTCCTGCGTAGTGGTCTTGTTTGGCCACCCCTCTTTTAATTTGCTGCTCTCGCAGTCTGGCCATTGTTGTAGATTCACAGTCATCACTTGGTTCTTGCAAAAGTCTCACTTCTCGTAGAGCATTCAGAATGTCAGCCTGGTCCATGGTGCGTCCGCCCTCAACAGTAGCCTCACCTGCGAGCTTGTCAGCCCGCTCATTTCCTTGTACTCCCGCATGCCCTGGCACGAAGATGAAACTAATCTTTGCCAGCCGAGACCGCTTCAGAGGCAGCAACCATTCTCTTCGGATCGACCCCTCCTCTATCCTCTTGATCATGTTCATTGAGTCGCTAAGGAAACAAGCCCTAGTGAATGTCTGTGTCTCGAGCCATGTTATTGCTTTACTTACTGCCATGACTTCCATGGTCAGGCTACTTGTGGTTTCAGTGAAAGCACCAGAGTCCTCCTTCACAATTCTCCCTCCGGCCCGAGCTGTAAAGGCCCATGAGCTTCTCACATGTCGGACGACCGACCCATCTGTGTAGATGACCGCGTCACTGTCTAGCGAATTCTCGAAAATCAACGCTTGTACTTCAGCCTCAACAGCAGCCGGATTTTCTTGTCTGCATTTTCTATCTAGTTGGATGCAAACTGAAAAGGATGTGCAGAAGTCTGTTGGCACTTGCACCCACTCCTCGCCAGGTTCTAAGTCCTCAAGTGAACACACCTGTTGAAGAATGTCCTCGGCTTGACCCATCCACGACCGTCCTCTTTTTAACCTGCTGCCCTTCACCTTCCTAATTTCACTATGCAGTGGATGCTGTGTGTTTGCGTTAATTCTGAGGTAGGCACGTGCCCTGCAAACTTGCATTCTCTCTTCAATGGTTGGAAAATCAAGAAGGTAGCGCATCGCCCTGCATGCTGTATCTCTTGTACATCCAAGAATAATGCGCATAGCTTCATTCTGTATCCTTTCCATCCTTTCTATCTGCTTATGGCTGACAGTCAGGATTGCCATTGCATACTCCAAAACAGACATGACCAGCCCCTCGTACAGAAGACATAGATGGCGCTGCTCACAGTTTGCTGCCGCCATCACCCGCATCGCTGCCAAACCCCGCTTGGCCTTTGTTATCACCTGGTCTATGTGCACATTATAAGCAAGGCTTCGATCAAACCGTATCCCCAGGTAATTGATTGCCTGCGTTCTTTCCACCGTCTCTGAACACAGCATTACAGTTGGTGTTGGATTGTTGACAATATGATTATTCAACGAGAACCAAGTCACTGTTGCCTTTGTTGGGTTGACCATTGCCCCAGCTTCATCACACCAAGTACTTATGCGATTGAGTTCGGTTTGTAGTTCCACAGCAACCTCCTCTCTATCCTTACCCTGACGATACACTAATATATATAATATATAATAAATAATATATATAAATAATATATAAAATATATATAATATAATAAATGCTGGGGTTGACTGCAACATCCTGTGAAGGACATGAAATTGACTTTAATTTCAGTAAGAATTGTCATATGCATTTTCTTTGTTGTTCATTGCTTCATTTCAAGACACTATCACTTTGATGCAATGGGATTATTGTCCACCCTTTTCAGTGACCAACTATTTATTTCAACTTATTAGCTAGAACTGCACTCAGTAAACACCCATCAGCTTCTTTTTGTGTGTGGGTGTATGCATCTTAATATTTTTATGTTTTAGAATAAATGCAGGAAGATTAACTCGGTCAACAAATGCCTGAAGAAGTCGGATGTGTTGGACGAAAGGCGCAAATATCACAGCTCTGCTGTAAACAGGCACTATGAAATTACATTAAAACAAACAACAAGGAAGAATGATGAAGAAGAAAAAATGCTATTTGATAGCTGATGTCGATTGATTTTTGTATTCTCATCTCTATTTCTCTATTTATTCTTCCATCCTTGCGAACATACTGCCCAGATACTTGAAGCCTCTACTTTGCTGTAATGATTTTACACTTATATTTATGTTATATTGCACTGGTCTTTTTCAAATAGTCACACATTCTGTCTCTTCAATATTAATCTGTATATCAAAATGCTGACAGCTGTTGTCCAGACAATTTATATGATGCTGGAGATCTGCACTGTTCTCATACAGTGAACTCTGGTCTTCAGCAAACAGCAGCTCATTTAAACTCTCAAGTTGTGGATCTGCTTCTTTAATAATCTTATCCATATTGGTTTTGAACAAAGTGATAAAACATATCCTTGTCTCACAGAGATGCACAGATCTTTGAACCCAAGACCGCCAGGTGAATGTCTAGCCACTATGCCACCGTGACCCCCATGTATAACCAGAACAAAACAATAAATTTTCAGTAGAAGTAATCCCATCATGAATGCCTAGAAATAACTGGCCCTAAAAACTGACCTTCCGAACTTTAAGAGTTATGTGCAAAAACTGACAGGAAACAACTTTGATAATCTGGCAGACAGTACAACAGAGACAAAACCACAAGCCATAAGCATGCTGAGCAACAGTTAAATATATGCATGAACATTTTAAGAATGAACACAGAGAATGGAGTTAAATCAAATCAAATCAACTTTATTAGGGTCACAAATTGGGCGCGCAGGCCCGTCTTACATTCAGCCCTTCCAATCACTCGTCTTTCATTCATCAAGAGCATTATACATTTACATAGGAAGAAAGATAAACATTGTGAAATGAACAAGGCAAATTACCATGTTATGAGGCCCATCTCCCACCTACCCATACATCACCCCACCCACACACACACCCCCACCTACCCACACCAAGGGACACATACATACCCCACCAACCGACCCATCCCCCTTCTGCACATCCCCCACCCACACACTCTCCCCTCACCTGTTCCCCCAACCAAAACACACTCGCCACCCACAAACATTCCCCCACCAACCCACACATTAGGTTTGATTAGTCAAATACCAAAGATGCGAACAACAGTGAAATATATGCTAGAACATTTTAAGAATCAACATAGATAATGGGGTTAGGTTTGATTAGTCAAATACCAATTATACGTGCAGCAGTGAAATATATGCAAGAACATTTTAAAAATGAACGCAGAGAAAGGAGTTAGGTTTGATTAGCCAAATACCATTGTCAAAAGTCATTCCTCTGCGAACTTCGTGGCGACTGCCTTGAAGTTTAGTATAATAGCGCCAAAACTTCTGCTCTATCATGCTGGCTGAGGTGAATGCTGCCAGGCCCATGCCCTAAAACAGACCATCCACATATACCTGGTCATGGAACTACATTCAAATCAGAAGCTACAGTTAGGATCAATTTCTTCTTATAATCCATGCCATGTGACATTTGTGATATCTATCCACAGCCTTCTTTCTCTTGCGCAGCAAATCATTTCTAATACTGATGTTCCTTCATGCCACGATGTCAATATCTCCAGCATCTTGTCATCTTACCTTGCTTCTCTTCCCCTCTAACTTTCCCATTGTGATGATATACCCCAGCTTTCCTCTTCTCATGGCATGCCCAAAGAATGTGGACTGTGTGTTTTCTGATGCCAATAACCAGTTCTCTTTGTGTGTTAACTTACTTCAACATGTCTTCATTGCTCTTTCTATCCATCTACAGTGTTCGCACCATTCTTCTATAAAACCACATCTCCACAGCATCCCATATAATTCCTCACTTGTCTGCTAACTGTCCATGATTCACTTCCATACATCAGGATTGGCTCTATATAGCTCTTAAGAATTCTTGTCCACATTTTGAATGACAACGACAAATTACAGAGAATAATCTTCATCTTGTAAAAAACTTATCAACATAGTTATTTATATTTTACCAATACAGAGACTTTTAGGTTTAGGCACAGAAGCAATTTGTCTGTGTTATTTAGTTTACACAAGGACTTAATGTGACCTACTATTTTTGGTGGTCAAAATTTGAATTCAAATGGTGGAAGAGCTGCAAAAATGACCTGGGCTCCCAGTCTAAATTGGGTGCATCAAAATGTCTTGGGTAGTAAAGGCAGTCGGCATGGTATTGGCCACATCAACCCTGGAGTGCTAACTGGTGTATACAAATATGAGGCTAGCACCTTATGTCAACTATGCCTCAGGGCATGTTAAGGAAGTAAAGAATAGGACCACTGTCATCTCCCAAGCATGTCCTAACAGACAACTTTTGAGGATTGACATAGGACTGATGACCCCACCCAGGAGAAAGCTTTCGCTGTGACATCCAACCAATCATGAACAAGTCTAAGAAAAGACATATAACTCAGTGGAGGTCAACATGGCTGAACGGATATGAGCGTTCGCTCTTAAACATCCAGTGTGCTGAAGCTGAGGTAGCGTGTCCAACCCTTACATCAATTAGTTGGACTAAAATGTTGACTTCTTGTCCTTATCTTGGGGACGTAAATTACAAGTACATCGGAAGTCAAAGTGGGTTTGCCTGATGGCAGTGAGGGACACTGGTAATAGGAAAAGCTAATCCACACACAAAAATCAGTCCCTGCACTAGAAGTAGTAACACTTGTACGCTTTACACTTGAGTTCAAAGCGAGCAACCACAAAATAAAATAACTCTGCCAACTAAGATGAAAGGAGCTTCTTCTCCTAGAAGTATTACACAATGTGGTGAAAGTCGTAAGGAGTCTGGATTAGCTTCTTCTCCTAGAAGAAGTATTACACAATGTGGTGAAAGTAGTAAGGAGTCTGGATTTCCAACTTGTCTCATTTCACACTAGAAAATGTCCAGAATTGACACTTACAATATCAGAACCATGTATGACTTGGGGAAAGACAGTGCTGTGGTAGGGGAAATTAAATATAAGATTAGTATTTTGGGATTAAGTGAAACAAGATGGAATGCAGCTTCAGGAATCAGCTTCTCAACACAGGTGAAACAGTGCTTTTCTCAGGAAAAGAGGGAAATGATCCTCACAGTGGAGTGGCTCTGATGCTATCTACAGAGAGAGAGAAAGTGCTAATAGAGCGGGAAATAGTTAGTTCTATAATAATAACAGCAATATTTAGAACTATAAAGTAAAATACAATAGTAAATATAATTGTGATCGAGTGTTACACACCAACAAATGATAAGGATGAATGATAAAGATGAATCAATTAAAGAGGAATTTTAAATAAAACCTGAAAGTATTATAGGTAATCAAAGAAATAGTAACATCAACATTTTTTTCATGGCTGAAATGAATGCCAAGATGGGATTGGGTAACACAGGTTATGAAGAGGTCATGGGGAAACACATACTTGGGGTCACGAAAGAACACGTGGGGAGGGGGAAACACCCAGGGAGCTGCAGCAGATGACACAAAATGTAGGGCTTGATATGAGATGGTTGAAAGCCTACGATCCATGAGAGTGAGATACAAGGCAGAAGCAGCAGAAGAATTTGTAGTAAAAGTACAACAGCAAAGAATGGTAGGAATACAGTAAGGCATAAGGAAATATAAATGCAACAAAGTAAACAAAGCAACAACAAAAACAGCATACACATTTGTGTAATCGTCAAAGACAAAACACACAAAACAGTGTGCAGATACTTAGCAAATAAACAGCAATAAACCTAAACATACTAAGTTAAACACGGATCAAGAAAGACAGAAAACAATAAAGAATCCATGTATTTAAATACAAGAGAAAAAACAATAATAATAACAAAGGTTAATTAAATTACATCCAAAAATTATTAAAATCGAAAGATGTAAAATGATAGGCCAGATATTGAAACCAAATGACTTGATGGTATACTTCTCCTGATCATGTGGTAGCTGATCAGACATCTGGTCTTCTTGGATAAGCATGAAAAAAAAAACACTAGAGGGACATATATATTTCGCAAGTTCAAAATCCCTCGGCAGCCAAAAATTTAAAACAGCAGGCGAAACAGGCCACTGCCAAAACCAACTCACAAAAGAATACAAAATAATTAACAGCATGTGTGATTCTAGAAAATGCATATCTGGATCCTCGCTGGTGCTGGGGATTTGGTGCACACTTGATGAGGTTCGTCTTCTGTGATCAAAGGGAGGTGACAGGTGGACCTCTGGGGCAACTCATGTATAATGAAATAAAAAAAAAAGGGTGTAAAGATGTGAGATCGACATTATGGCATCAAGTTTTAACCCACATGGCGCGGTCTCTTTTTGCAGGCCGGCCTGCAGAAAGCATTGTATGGAGCACAGACTGTTGCTCAAGCAAAGACACCTAAGAATCTCTGAAAACAATGCACTCATGAACCAAAAATGACAGTTTCCAGAATTGAACCCACAACCTTTGGAATACGAGGCAGGCAATTTAACCATTTCATCATGAAGGCCCTGGATAATGAAAGTGATCCTGCATGAGACCATCACAAATTGAATTCAACAACAATTAAATAAAGTAGGCATAAAAATGATTTCACTCAACAGATATCACAACCCAGCTTTGGTGGCAGTATAAAGAAAACATAAATAAAACTTGGATAAAATATTTACAAAGTCATCTAAAGACAATACATGAAGACAAGAACTACATGCTCATTACCTCAATTATTTTGGCTGCAGAGTGTGGCACAACATCAACAGGTTCCTTTGTACGGCTCTTCAGGTTTAAATTAGATACTCCCAACATCACCTGGACAGACAACAAAAAGCAACTTTTTTTTTGCATATCCTATTTACAGTACATCACTGTCAACACCAGCATTTTACCACTGTTGTTGATCTCTTGGCAAGATTACGCTCAGTAGCTTGCCATTGCTTTCTGAGGGACCGGCTCACATACCCCCGTAAGTAACCAACGTTATGCGAACCGCTACCGAATCTCGCGCAGCTGTTATCCTACGTGGATATACGGGATTGTGGAGAAAATAGTTTACCCCTTAGCCAGGGAGACCAGCAAAAAGCAACTAAGAGACACACAAAAATAAATTGCAACAAAATGTCATTTATGTGGTACAATTGTTGCTGTTGTCCATCCAGTAGCTCATGGGATCCCACCTTTAACCTAATGCCATGTAGTGACATATGCACATGTTCATCAGCTGTAGTGTTGTTCCATGTAGTGATACCTACACATGTTCATCAGCTGTAGTGTTGTTCCATGTAGTGATACCTACACATGTTCATCAGCTGTAGTGCTGTTCCATGTAGTGATACCTACACATGTTCATCAGCTGTAGTGCTGTTCCATGTAGTGATACCTACACATGTTCATCAGCTGTAGTGTTGTTCCATGTAGTGATACCTACACATGTTCATCAGCTGTAGTGTTGTTCCAAGTAGTGATATATGCACATGTTCATCAGCTGTAGTATTGTTCCATGTAGTGATATATGCACATGTTCATCAGCTGTAGTGCTGTTCCATGTAGTGATATATGCACATGTTCATCAGCTGTAGTGCTGTTCCATGTAGTGATATCTACACATGTTCATCAGCTGTAGTGCTGTTCCATGTAGTGATATATGCACATGTTCATCAGCTGTAGTGCTGTTCCATGTAGTGATATCTACACATGTTCATCAGCTGTAGTGTTGTTACATTAGTGATATATGCACATGTTCATCAGCTGTAGTGCTGTTCCATGTAGTGACATATGCACATGTTCATCAGCTGTAGTGCTGTTCCATGTAGTGACATATGCACATGTTCATCAGCTGTAGTGCTGTTCCATGTAGTGACATATGCACATGTTCATCAGCTGTAGTATTGTTCCATGTAGTGATATATGCACACGTTCATCAGCTGTAGTGCTGTTCCATGTAGTGACATATGCACACGTTCATCAGCTGTAGTGTTGTTCCATGTAGTGATATATGCACATGTTAATCAGCTGTAGTACTGTTCCATGTAGTGATATATGCACATGTTCATCAGCTGTAGTGTTGTTCCATGTAGTGATACCTACACATGTTCATCAGCTGTAGTGCTGTTCCATGTAGTGATACCTACACATGTTCATCAGCTGTAGTGCTGTTCCATGTAGTGATACCTACACATGTTCATCAGCTGTAGTGTTGTTCCATGTAGTGATACCTACACATGTTCATCAGCTGTAGTGTTGTTCCAAGTAGTGATATATGCACATGTTCATCAGCTGTAGTGCTGTTCCATGTAGTGATATATGCACATGTTCATCAGCTGTAGTGCTGTTCCATGTAGTGATATATGCACATGTTCATCAGCTGTAGTGCTGTTCCATGTAGTGACATATGCACATGTTCATCAGCTGTAGTGCTGTTCCATGTAGTGACATATGCACATGTTCATCAGCTGTAGTGTTGTTCCATGTAGTGATATATGCACATGTTCATCAGCTGTAGTGTTGTTCCATGTAGTGATATATGCACATGTTCATCAGCTGTAGTGTTGTTCCATGTAGTGATATATGCACATGTTCATCAGCTGTAGTGCTGTTCCATGTAGTGACATATGCACATGTTCATCAGCTGTAGTGCTGTTCCATGTAGTGACATATGCACATGTTCATCAGCTGTAGTATTGTTCCATGTAGTGACATATGCACATGTTCATCAGCTGTAGTGCTGTTCCATGTAGTGACATATGCACATGTTCATCAGCTGTAGTGTTGTTCCATGTAGTGATATATGCACATGTTAATCAGCTGTAGTACTGTTCCGTGTAGTGACATATGCACATGTTCATCAGCTGTAGTGCTGTTCCATATAGTGACATATGCACATGTTCATCAGCTGTAGTGTTGTTCCATGTAGTGATACATACACATGTTCATCAGCTGTTGTGTTGTTCCATGTAGTGATACATGCACATGTTCATCATCTGTTGTATTGTTCCATGTAGTGATACATGCACACATTCATCAGATGTAATGTTATTCCAGGTAGTGATACATACAACTGTTCTTCAATTTTTGTGTTGTTCCATGTAGTGATACATGCACATGTTCATCAGCTGTAGTGTTGTTCTATGCAATGATACATGCAATTGTTCCTCAGATGTTGCATTGTTCCATAAATGATACATGAATGTATTCCTCAGCTGTTGTGTTGTTCCATATAGAATTCCCATTATCTGTTCTGATGGAAGTAACTATTTTCTGACATTTATAATAGCTGGACACTAAAAGAGGTGATGTCCGACAGTCTCACAACGATAATAAACAAAGCAGACACTCTGAAGTGAACTCTGGTTGGAGTCTGTTCATGTGCATATTAAGTATTTTGTTCAAGGTCTACAAATTGTGTCCTGGGCCTTCCTTGTCAGATGGCTTATGTTGATTTTGGACTGAGTACTGGACATCTATTTGTTTACTTCTGACACAGGGTCTCCACTGATCCTCTGTACAACCAAATTTATTTATTTAATTTGTATTGGTCAGGAAGTTGTGGAAGCACAATGGTTATTTTAGTTCTTATTTGCTAGACAGCCACAGTAGCGTTGAGGCTTGGTACTCATGCCCCCCCCCCCCCAATTCACTTGTTTGTTTTGAACATGAACGAAGTCCACAATGGACTGATTTTTGAGTGTGGGCTAGCTTTCCATTACCAGTCTCTCTTGTCATCAGGTGAACCCACTATGACTTCTGAGAGACTTGTAATTTTAAGTCCCCACATCAAGGACAAGAAGCCAACATTTTAGTCCAACTGACCAGTCTAGAGGTTGAACCCGCTACCTTGCCATAAGTACACAAAGTTTAAGAGCGAGCGTTCCTATCCATTCAGCCATGCTGACCTCTGACACTCATGTACTTGAATGCCCATTGAGGAGACATTGTTTAATTGACCTGGGCTGACATGTGAACCCAGCCTACACATGGGTACCAGGAAATGTCATGGGGGGTCAAGGCAACTGGCATGATGCTGTCCACATCACCCATTGAGTGTTGATTGGTGAACACAAACATGGAGGCCAGCCCCACATACTCAATAGGCTTCAGGAAGTGTCAAAGATTTCTTTAATTTTTTTTAACCATCATTTTGTGAACAAACCATATAACAGTGATTCAAGACCAGGGATGGAGTTATACCTCTACATAGCATGAAGCCTGGGCTGAATTGTAGAGATCATGAGTTGCCCATGCAGGATGATACCTCTCTTGGCCTGCCTAATTTACTCCACAGGAAAAGTAACACCAATACATCTGGAGTAAGGAAAGCTGCAGAAGCTGCCGGATCAGCAAAGCAATGCTCTGTTCGCCTGTTGGAGCTTCAATCCTAAACGAGTTGCTGAACAAGGCTTAGGGCCTGGTCTACTTTGTCATTGGCCGAGTGGCTTGAACGCCGGACTCTCATTCGCGAGACCCGGGTTCGATCCCTCGGTAAGGTGTGGGATTTTTTTCTGTCGGGGGCAAAAAGAAAATCCTAATCTGCACAGTTCGCGGCAACTGCACTAGCCAGGCGGCCTTAATTCCTCAGGCTCAAATACCCCTCTGCTATACACCGCAAGGTACTATTTTGGCAGTAAATGACAGTTGACAGGATAAGGCTTGCACCCTCCCAATTGTGCTCCTCCGTCTGAAGCCACTGGCACAATGTGGGGTGAGCGCTGACCACATTTGGCGCTAACAGAAAGCAGGTAGTAAAGCCTACTGCTATACAGTAGTTCAGTCATATCTGACTAAAACCTGACAGGAGACAGCAATTCAAACAGCAATAATTTGTACTCCCATTATTTTCTCTTTCAGTATTACTAACTTACCTCATCTTTGTTTAGATCTGTCCGGCCCTGTAGCAAAACCAAGCTTTTGTCAATGCCCAAATAATAGACATTATGTACACCTGGCAATGCGTTGGAGCCATCAACACGATTCACATGAATTTTCATTGTTGAGTTAGTACCAGATCGGATCTCAGAAGCATCAAAGCTGACCCCTACCTGGAGATATAACCAAAAACTGCAAGTACACAAGCATGAATAGCCAAGTAGGAGAAAGTAAACAACCAAGCACTTAACCTCACTATGTATAAAGCAAATTGTCATGAGTTTCTTTACATGACATACTCTTAGTAAACTTACCTTCTGTCCTACCAAACTGTTACTGTAAAACTATAACCTAATTGTTATTTCAACTCCATCTGTCCTACTCAGTTGTTGCCTGAATTCACTACATCATAACTGTTATTTTAACTCCATCTGTCCCATTAAGCCACTACATGCTAATTGTTATTTCACCTCCTCCTGTCCCACCCAGTTGGTTGGTGTATGAATTCACTACATCATAATTGTTATTTTAACTCCATCTGTCTCACGTAGTTGTTACATTAACCCACTATATCCATCATGTGCCATGCCATTAAGCCATCTCACTCGATCGCCAGAGTCGTGGATCAGCTCCGTGTTCCTGTCTCGACCATGCCACATGGCCAAGCCATCCAGGTATTTGCTTCTAGGTCTTCCCCTTGGTCTCCTCCCTTCGATCTTGCCAGTTGTCACCAAGTTCTCCAATTCATTTCTTCTCATAACATGCCCAAAAAATGTTGACTGTCTACGTCTAATGACTCTAATCAGTTTACGATCTTCATTTGTTTCTTGAAAGACTTGTTTGTTGGTTTTTCTATCTGTCCATGGTATTCTTTGCATTTTCCTCAGAAACCACATTTCCACAGCCATTAGCTGTTTTTCAGCTTGATTGCTTATTGTCCACGCTTCACATCCATACAAAAGTATAGGTTCTATGTAGCATCTCAACACTTTTTCTCGTTTCAATTGATATCTTTTTGTTGGTCAGTATGTTTTTCATCTTGCAAAAGGCTACCTTCGCAATGGCTATTCTTGTTCTAATCTCTTCAAGGCATCTCTCATCAGATGTTATGACTGTGCAGAGATAACGGTATCGATTCACTTGTTTAAGAATATGTCCATTTACTCGTATATCACATTGTGGTATTTCTTTCTTCCTAGTGATGACCATAATCTGTCTTCTTAATATTCAGTTCTAACCCTAGTTATTCACCGTGTGCAACAACCGCATCTACTAAATTTTGCAGGTCCCTGTTCATTGTCTGCAATCAAGACTGTATCATCTGCATATCTAATGTTATTGATGTATCGTCCCCCAATGTTGATTCCTTCCATATCTTCTATATTTCTAAATATATTTTCACTGTACAGGGAAAAAAGATCTGGAGACATTACACATCCCTGTCTCACACCTCTTTTAATAGGCTGATATTGACCTACATCGTTATCAATTCTGATGGCAGTTTGTTGTTTCCAATACATGTTTTTTACAAGTCTAAGGTCTTTTCCATCAATTTGTTGATCTTCAAGCATCCTTATCATGTCGACATGTCTCACTTTATTGAAAGCCTTTGTGTAGTCAATAAAGCAAAGATATAGATCTTTGTTTACTTCTATAGAACGCTCAATTACTGTTCTCAGTATATACACAGCATTTATTGTGCCCTTGCCTTCTACAAACCCACATTGTTCTTCTCCTATTTCGGGTTGTATTTTCTTCCCAACTCTGTGCATGATAATTCTCAGCAGAATCTTTGTGATGTGGCTCATATCTGTTACCTTCTGTCCTACCCAGTTGTTGCATGAATTCACATCATAAATGTTATTGTAAATCTGTCCCACCTAATTGTTACATTAACCCACTACATGCTAATTGTTATTTTCAGCATCTTCTGTCCCATCCAGTTGTTGCATGAATTCACTACATCATAATTGTTATTTTAACTCCACATGTCCCACGTTGTTGTTACATTACCCACTATATGATAATTGTTATTTTCAGCACCTTCTGTCACACCCAGTTGTTGCATGAATTCACTACATCATAATTGTTATTTTAACTCCACATGTCCCACGTTGTTGTTACATTACCCACTATATGATAATTGTTATTTTCAGCACCTTCTGTCACACCCAGTTGTTGCATGAATTCACTACATCATAATTGTTATTTTAACTCCACATGTCCCACGTTGTTGTTACATTACCCACTATATGATAATTGTTATTTTCAGCACCTTCTGTCACACCCAGTTGTTGCATGAATTCACTACATCATAATTGTTATTTTAACTCCACATGTCCCACGTTGTTGTTACATTACCCACTATATGATAATTGTTATTTTCAGCACCTTCTGTCACACCCAGTTGTTGCATGAATTCACTACATCATAATTGTAATTTCAACTCCTTCTGTCCCACGATGTTGTTACATTAACCCTTTACTGGGCAAAACGCCCGGGAACGTTTTTAACCCGTAACGAGCAAACCGTCCAAAAACTATTATGCATTGTAAAAACGTGATCTCTCGGCTTTCCGAGACTTCTGATTGTCTACTTTCGGTTTCACCGATAGCTTGACAACGTGGCCGCCATTCGCAAGTGTGTACTTTGAATATGAACGAATTTTTAAAATAGTTTTTGGGGTTTTACGCTTTGTATTTCAAAATGGATTTTGACAATTCTTCAAGTGATAGAGGAGATTTCGCTGGGTTCTTCTTCTTCTTCGATCATCCGGATTTTTTTTTCCGGATGTGACTGCGTTGTGCCTGTTTACAGCAGAGCTGCGTTCTTGCGCTGTTAGGCCGACACATCCGACTTCTGCGGGCATTTGTTGATCGGGTTGACCTTCCCGGGAAAAGAGTTTCAAGTACCTAGGAAGTATAATATCATCAAATGGAAAATCAGAATATGAGATTGAAAATAGGTGCAATAAGGCAAACCAATTCATTAGACAAATGGCACCAATACTAACAAACAAACATGTATCAATAACTACTAAGAAAGCACTTTACAACACAATCTTCCTACCAACTCTATGCTACCAATAGTAAACCTGGACAATGACAGAAAAAGAGAAAAGAAAAATCAAACAGAAATGAGATTCCTGAGAAGAATACTCAATGTATCAAGAAGAGATAAGATCAGAAATGAAGAAATCAGGACCAAAGTGGGGTTTGTAGCTGAATTAGACTTTATTAGAAGGCAGCAAGTCAAATGGTTTGGCCATGCAAGTAGGTTACCAACTAACAAGTAGTCAGATCGATCGTGCCGTGACCCGAAATTGAACCGAAGTTATGTACCGCGTCACTCCGGATTTTCCATTGCGTCGTAAAAAATGGCTTCTGTATAACCCATTCATGCTTCCCACGTCATACATTCATTCACATATCACGTGACAATAACAGATGTCATCTGGGGTTTCCCAGGAAAGGTCAGTCTAATATTTTGTGCACAGCGATTGGTTGAAATTATCATAGCTTTTTAATACATTAAATTATTCGCCGTAAATTAAGTAATTTTATTTTTTAAAGCTTGTGTACTTAACTGTACAACATTTTTAGATGTATATTCGAATTCTGCACCCATTTTTACATTTATATGGAAAGTTTCATTGATTATGGTCAATTATGGCAGCAGAAAAACATTATTTCCGCTCACATGTTTAATCTTTGTTCATGGAAAGCAAACATGGCGGCCGACGTGAATATCAATCGGAATCGGATAACATCCTGCAATTTGAACTACTAAACTTAAAGAGAATACACGTTTAAAGATTATTAATAATTTATTTGTATACTTTTACTATTTATTTATCATTTAACATGACGGAACATATATTTGTAGTCAGTTTTCAAGATCGGTCTATGACCCGCTTGAGACAATCACCGGACCGGCAGGCGAGATAATAAAGGGCCACACTGAAGAGTTCAAATAATAAGGCAAACGTGATAATTTTATACGGAACTACCTTCACAAAAATGTGAATATCTTCACTTAGAAGTGACAAACAGGCATCATTGAGGTACCATTAGATTTCGTTTCTCAAGGCCTTTCTATGGACACTATGGTGGTGGTCTCATTAGTAAATACTCATATTTAAAATCATGATGGGCCTCTCTACTAACAAGTAACAGTATACTATACCACAACAAGCAATGATGTACAGACCATAGGGAAGCAAAGGAAGAGGCCGACCATGTAAATGATGGACGCAGGGAAAAACAAGAGTCCATGGGAATATCGATACATGAAGCCCATAAGCAGCACTCTCCCACTGTTTATACTTCACCTCGCAAGGTACAAGAGGAACATGATGAGATGAGACTGAAATACATAAGAAAGACTACTCTTCAACTCCTTTCTTTACTTGCTGTAGTTAGAATAATACAATTAAGACTACCTTCAACTCTTATTCTTAACACTTCTTAGTTCTTAATAAACATAATGTTGTATTTTGTAAATATATGTGTTCATGTATGGATTATCGGGAACATTCATGTGAGTAAAATAATCTGCATGCTGTTTACTTCATTTTGTTTTTAATTTAAGTAAAATCGGTTGACTAACATCTTTTATGTGATGATTTTACTAACGTTACCTCAAAATTCTTCTTGCCCGTTCAGGGCTACAAAACAGATAAACATCTGCCCGGTAAAGGGTTAACCTACTACATGCTAATTGTTATTTTCAACACCAACTGTCCCACCTAGTCATTACATGAATTCACCACATCATAATTTTTAACACCATTTGTCCCACTTAGTTGTTACATTAACCGACTATATGCTGATTGTTATGTTCAACTCCTGTCGCACTCAACGATTACATTAACCCACTCTAGAAAAATGTTTAAGTAACAACTGACCAGGGCAGAAAGAGTTAAAGTAACAACTGACTACAATCAAAAGTTAAAGTAACAAATTCATGGGACAGAAAAATAGTTAAAGTAGCAACTGCTAGACACAATTAAAGTTACAACTCCTTGGAAGTTAAGGTAACAATTAGCTGGGATTACTGAGTTTAAAATAACTGCTTGGTAAAGAAAGCGTTCAAGTAACAACTTACTAGGACGTAAATAGGTAAAGTAACAATTTACTGAAAGTTAAAATAACTTACTGGGATAAAAATAGTTAAAATAATAACTGGGATAGTAAGAGTTAAAGTAACAAAAGTAACAACTTAGTTAGTTAGTTAGTTAGTCGACAGATCATCCTCATTGCACATCGAACCATTCAGTCCATAAGTGCTCGGATCCCCTCCTCAGCAAATCCCGCAACGTGTAGCGGCTAACGATGCCAGTTCTGTGTTGGTTTATCAATCTTCTTTGGCTTCCTGCGTAGTGTTCTTGTTTGGCCACCCCTCTTTTAATTTGCTGCTCTCGCAGTCTGGCCATTGTTGTAGATTCACAGTCATCACTTGGTTCTCGCAAAAGTCTTACTTCTCGTAGAGCATTCAGAATGTCGGCCTGGTCCATGGCGCGTCCGCCCTCCACAGTAGCCTCACCTGCGAGCTTGTCAGCCCGCTCATTTCCTTGTACTCCCGCATGCCCTGGCACGAAGATGAAACTAATCTTTGCCAGTCGAGACCGCTCCAGAGGCAGCAACCATTCTCTTCGGATCGACCCCTCCTCTATCCTCTTGATCATGTTCATTGAGTCGCTAAGGAAACAAGCCCTAGTGAATGTCTGTGTCTCGAGCCATGTTATTGCTTTACTTACTGCCATGACTTCCATGGTCAGGCTACTTGTGGTTTCAGTGAAAGCACCAGAGTCCTCCTTCACAATTCTCCCTCCGGCCCGAGCTGTAAAGGCCCATGAGCTTCTCACATGTCGGACGACCGACCCATCTGTGTAGATGACCGCGTCACCGTCTAGCGAATTCTCGAAAATCAACGCTTGTACTTCAGCCTCAACAGCAGCCGGATTTTCTTGTCTGCATTTTCTATCTAGTTGGATGCAAACTGAAAAGGATGTGCAGAAGTCTGTTGGCACTTGCACCCACTCCTCGCCAGGTTCTAAGTCCTCAAGTGAACACACCTGTTGAAGAATGTCTTCGGCTTGACCCATCCACGACCGTCCTCTTTTTAACCTGCTGCCCTTCACCCTCCTAATTTCACTATGCAGTGGATGTTGTGTGTTTGCGTTAATTCTGAGGTAGGCGCGTGCCCTGCAACCTTGTATTCTCTCTTCAATGGTTGGAAAATCAAGAAGGTAGCGCATCGCCCTGCATGCTGTATCTCTTGTACATCCAAGAATAATGCGCATAGCTTCATTCTGTATCCTTTCCATCCTTTCTATCTGCTTATGGCTGAGAGTCAGGATTGCCATTGCATACTCCAAAACAGACATGACCAGCCCCTCGTACAGAAGACATAGATGGCGCTGCTCACAGTTTGCTGCCGCCATCACCCGCATCGCTGCCAAACCCCGCTTGGCCTTTGTTATCACCTGGTCTATGTGAACATTATAAGCAAGGCTTCGATCAAACCGTATCCCCAGGTAATTCATTGTCTGCGTTCTTTCCACCGCCTCTGAACACAGCATTACAGTTGGTGTTGGAGTGTTGACAATATGATTATTCAACGAGAACCAAGTCACTGTTGCCTTTGTTGGGTTGACCATTGCCCCAGCTTCATCACACCAAGTATTTATGCGATTGAGTTCGGTTTGTAGTTCCACAGCAACCTCCTCTCTATCCTTACCCTGACGATACACTAAAACATCATCGGCATATGACAATGTCCTGCCAGGTCCAGTGATCTGCTCACTGGTGATTCTCACTGTGTAGGCGTTGAACAGTACCGGAGATAATGGTGATCCCTGTGGTAGGCCAGGATGTATTGTTGTTGGTTCCGAAGTCCAACTGCCACATCTAAAAACTACTTTCCGTTGGAAGAGGGCTGCAGCGATCCAACTAAGGAGGA
The DNA here is from genome assembly GCA_014155875.1 of Cepaea nemoralis. Taxonomy (NCBI): domain Eukaryota; kingdom Metazoa; phylum Mollusca; class Gastropoda; order Stylommatophora; family Helicidae; genus Cepaea; species Cepaea nemoralis. Next base: position 72,502 of record JACEFZ010022273.1, on the reverse strand, counting down.
ATGGACTTACGTTTAGTTCGAGAAGCTGAAACATTAAAAAATCCAGTGGTACTCTGTTGTATGCGTCCTCAAGATCAATCGCTGCAGCAACGGTTTCAGTGCCTGCGTGGAAACCTTCATAGACATCCTGGGCAAAGACTGCTGCATTGGTCCAGGTTTCTCTTTTTGGACGGTACCCACCCAGGGTAGGTGGGAAAACACCTTGCCTCTCTAGTTGGCTTGATATTTTCCTGGCAATTACCTTCTCCAGCAGCTTGCCTATTGTATTCTGCATGGTTATAATTCGATATCCCTGAATTTTTTTGTGGTCTTTGTCAGGCTTCGGCAAGGGAATCAGGTAGCTGTGTAACCATTCCTCCTTGATGCTAGCACTCCCTATACTGTTGTTGTACATGTCTGCTAGTTTCTCTTGCTCATTGTCGGTACACCTATTTATGTCGTCGTATCTTATGCCATCAGGACCTGGAGCACTGTTTTTTGATCGTCGAAGCACAGCCTTGATTTCTTTCACTGTCACTGTGTCTTCATCCGAAGTGTTCTGGGCCTTGCATCTGTCTGAGGTGACCTCCTTGGCCAGATTTCGGCCTCCCATGTCTGTCTGGTTGCTCTGCTCAAGGTAGCGTTCAAAGAGGGCTTTGCCCTTGTCCTCGTCAGTCCTCTGCCAGATGAGGTCAGCACCTTGGAAGTCAGAAATGCTCTTATTCTTGACTACACCACTCATGCTTTTATGTAGTCGCCAGAACAATTTCAATGACTTGTCTGTGCTTACTCTTTGACACACCTCTGCCCATTTTTCGCTTTTAACAACCTTGACCAGTTTTTTTAAATAGCTTACTTTTGTGTGCATCTCTCTTTCTAAGTGCAAGCAGGGACTAGGATGACCAGCTCTGTTCATCTTGGCATTTTGCCAGCTCCTTACAGCACTACGCTTATCCACCCAAGCCTTCTCCACCTCGAAACTCCACCACGGTGGCTGCTCCCAGCTTTTTTCCTGCCCTGAAACGTTCTGCGCTTGTCACGTCTTATTTTACTCACCACATCTTGCCCTGTACTGTCATACTGGAACGTCTTTACCTTTAGCTTGTGCTGCCTGGCTCTGCCTTTCTCCACCAGTATGCTGCAAGGGTGGTGGTCGCTGCCATGGTGTCCTAGGACACCCCATCTACACACTGTAGTGAGTGAAGGTGAAACTAGCGCCAGATCAATAGCACTGTCCTCATCGCCCGGACGGCTTGCTGTCCTGGTGACACCGCCACTGTTGATACAAACCAGGTCGATGGTTTCGGCACACCAATTACACACAAGAGATGAATAAATCCATCCCCTACGCGAAAAAGTTAACGAACACAAAACAACACGACCGTCCGTCGTCATCTTGAAACCGGAATGAGTAACAACTTAGTGAAATAGAAATAGTTAAAATTATAGCTTACTGGGATAGAAAGAGGTAAAATAATTAACTGGGATATAAATAGTTACATGACAACTTGAAGAGATAGAAATAGTTAAAATAACAGCTAGAATAGAACAGTTACAAGTTACTGGTAGAGAAAGAGTTAAAATAACAGCTGGAATAGAACAGTTACAATGTACTGGTAGAGAAAGAGTTAAAATAACAACTTACTGGGATAGAAAGAGTTAAAGTAACAACTGCCAGGGACAGAAAGAGTATAAGTCATGAAACATTACCTCCCTGTTCAAACAGTGAGTTGGGGAAAACTCTAGGAAATCAGCGACAATCTCATGCGTTCTTTGCACCAGCAATCATGTACACAAACAGTTTGGCGTGTGGACACATTTCCATGGTCGGGACGATGCTGATCATGTCATCCACTGGGATGCCAGCTTCCACGATGTTGCCTTGGCTAATCACCTGAAGGACATTCAATGTTCATGATATGACATGGCTTTGAACAAATTTACACTTTGAAATTTTGCATGAATTAACATTGACAGGCAAGAATTCAAGATAGTAAGGTACATAAAAGAAGAAACAAGAGCATATGCAGTGGCCTAACAATGTTTGAAATCAATACATTTTCTGTTTATGTTTTAATTATATGTTCTAAATTAATGTATTTCTTTAGATCTGTTAGTGTTATTCCTGATGAAGAGCACTAATATTAAAACATGAAATTCGTTGCGTTGTGACTTATTTTTATCTTATTCTTACATTATTATTATCATGGTTATTTTTACACTGTGATTACATCTGTTTGTTATTCCTGATGAAGATCACTAATATCGAAACATCAATTCGTTGCATTGTGACTTATTTTTACGTTTTTATTATCATGGTTATTTTTACACTGTGATTTTCATTTGACAGATTTGCATTTGTTGTAAGATATGTACACTGTGTCTGTGCTTATTATCTCTCACTGTTTCATAGAAGTCACACATTCCTAAGAGTTTTCATTTTATATTAGGAGCAAGAATCTGACACAGATATGAATGATAACTTAGTGAATTTACTTAGATCAATTAAAAGAGGAGCCAGACAAGGATTTAGTAAATTTAGACCAATTAACAGAGGGGTCAGACAAGGATTGGTCTTTTCATCTGACCTTCTCAACAACTACAGCGGGACAATAATAAACACATTGAATATCTTCAGGGAGGACAACATGTAAATATTTTGAGATATACAGATGACAGTTTTAATAGCAGAGTCTGGAAGTAGTTTGTATATCATTCAAGGCAAGGTGGTGGAAGAGCGAGAGAAGGGATTATCATTAAACACTGGCAACACTGAATGAATGGTTTCCAAGAAAGCATAAATGACAATTATGACAATTGGTTGCGTGTCCTGTACAGGATGTTGTATTTGACCCCATAATTTTTTGGCTGTTTGTTAGTAGCCAGCTCTGTGGCGAAGGGAGTGACAAATGCAATTCGTAATCCCACTTTCAGAACATAGCTGTGGGAGATTTGAAAGCAGAAACCTTGCATTGGTTTTAATACAATGGCATGAGTGCCGGTCATTCAGAAAGCAATGGCAAAGTACTGAATGTAAACTTGCCAAGAAATCACAGTCAAAATATTCTGGGGTTGACAGCAACATCCTGTAAAGGATATGCAATTAACTTTTTTTTTAAAACACAACTTAAGGCATACTGAGCTTATGGTACAAGGCCAACATATTTATAGAGCAAACAGAGCCTCTAGGGGTCAAGTGGTCAATATTGTGCCTGCCATCTGAACTTCCCCAGACATTTCTTGGTGCTCAGTTTAGGATGAGTAATTCTGGGAGCCCAGGTCAATTTTACAATCCGCCTCAATGACAATCAGGCCAGCAGTGTTGCGTCTAGCCACTACACCATTCAACCCCCAATATGTGGCATAAAACATTTCCAGACCAAAGTTCATATCTCATTCAGCAAACAGGGACATACATAATACTTTTTGCTTGCCACAAGGAGTTTTTTCAGATTGTATAGAAGAAGGAAGAGGGAGAGAATATGTACACATATAAAAATTAAGGAGAAAAAACTCACTGCGTAGCTAATTGTTTGCAACACATCGTCTGAATTTTTCAAAACTTTATACTGAACTGTTTCACCAACTTTTGGTATCTGAATAAACAAATAGCAAGAATGACAGTTTTAACATTAATTTGTATGGTTTCTGATAATCCACAAAATACATTTTCTAACATTCTAATTGTTTCATTCTAAACTGTTTCACTGCCAAACAAAAAGTTGGTTTGGACCAAACAAAAATAGATGGTGGAAAACTGGAAGTAAAAGTGGTAAACATGGTAGCAGACATACTGTATTATTATTACATATCAAATTAAGGGAGTTTGCAGATACAGGAAGTCGCTTAAGATGATTAATCATCCCATGGCACTTAATCAGTTAAAACAAGGCATATGTCCCAAAGCAGGAACCTGGCTTGGGTCTATGATGTGATAGGACCGTCACATGTTGTAGGTCTGGATACATGGAGGAATAAGTGGCCAGTCTTTTCCTCTATTGGCAGGCGATGATCACAGATGTCGAACCCTCGTCCAACTGCGCTCATGGCACTATCAGCATAACCCCCTGTCAACTACACTAACGTGTGTGCTGTCTAATTATTTAACATATTATCATCTTCCATGTTTTATCTTTAAGTGTCAGGGGAATTATCTAATACATCTATTCAAATTCAAAAACCGTTTTTTTCTACAAGCTCACTTAACAGCAACGTGGACATCCAACAGCTTGTTAGCTTCTTAGAAGGTCAATTTCTGCGATTTTCTGTACACCTTTTCATTGTGAAAACAAACAATAATTTCAAACTATATTCATTTTACCACCAAGTTAAGTGCATTTACCTTCCCACAAGCAACTCATAGTTCCTAAAATTACCATCAATTGCATTTTGGTGTGCCTGCAATGTTATCTCACTCTTTCTCTGTTTGGGCACCTTTTTAACTGTGCCAGGTGAAAGCCAGCTTCTTTGTTGCCATCACAACCAGTGCAGCCTTGACTTATTGAATACTACAAACAGTGTGTTGCCACGTTAGAAATCTTTGTACTCTGTGTCTAGCTAGAGGAGCCACACATACCCAGAGAAAGCCAGCTCTTTCCTTTAGTTCTTCCTGCACTCAACCTTTCCACTGTGAAAGGTGGTCTCTATTACACACTGCATTCTGTATTTTAAAAAATACAACATTAACACATACAAAAATGATGGTATAAGAACATACAACAATGAAAAATAACATATACAACAATGATGGCATAAAAACATACAACAATAACACATGAAAATGGCATAAGAACATGCAACAATGACACAAACAACAATGGCATAAGAACATACAACAATGATGGCAGAGACACAACAACTGAGACCTGACCTTGTCTGCAGCAGGCTGTATAGTAACCACACTGTTGTTATTCGACTGGTACAGATACCCAGAGAGTCTTGACACAACATTCCGGTTAGATGCCAGTTTGGCCTGAAGATAAAGAATAATGGCCAAAACACAGATGAATGCACAACTCTACAAAATGATAAAACATGTCCTTGCCATTCAGCTAGCATTTGGCAGTTTACAGTCTATATTACAACATAATAACCAGATCTATAAAGCGGTTAAACAGTGGAACCGGCATAATATAAGCAAGCATAACAACCTTATCCTAGTAAGAAAATTATGATCATCTCCAAGGATAAAGAACTACCACAATGCAGCATCCAAATAACAGGTGAATCCTTTCAAGTATGTTGGAACCATCATTAAATTGGATTGTAGAGATTAGAAGATAGTCAGGTATTAATCAGATCTGACTGAGCTACCATATAACAGTAGACAGTACTGCTTTCTGTTAGTACCAAATGTTGGGCGGGGCTCACCAAACCTGACACCCCACATTGTACCAACAGCTTCGGGCAAAGGAGTGCAGTTGGGAGGGTACACACCTTATCCTGGGCGAGGAAATGCAACCTGAAGACTAAATGTCATGGAAGGGCAGACAAGTACCTAAGCCTTGGTCTGCAAGTGGTCTAGGATAGAAGCCCTGACAGGTGGACAGTCAGAACATTTCTTTGCTAATCCAGCAGCTTCTGCAGCTCGTCTTGTTCCAGTTGTATTGTGCTACCTGTCCTCTGGAGTAAATTAGGCAGAGAGGGATCAGCTGCATGGACAACACTTGGTCTTCAGCCCAGGCTTTGTGCTATGGAGGTATAATTTTACAAACTATCTTTTATCAAGACGACAAGATGCCAGAGATTAGAAAAGAAGTCTTTTGCAACATGGAAAGCATAGTCATCAAAATGAAGCTGACAACTGCAGTGGGAAAAAGAGTGATAAAGTGATATACAGAGGTGCTGTTATATACATGTGAAACATGGACAATAGGCAGACAAGTCGACAAACATCTTATGACAGTGGAAATGTGGTTTCTGAGAAAAATGCAAAGAATACCATTGACAGACAGGAAAACTAATGAAGCAGTCCTGCAAGAAAAAGAAATCTGCAAACTGATCAGAGAAATTAGACAGAAGATTGTTTGAGCACGTTATGAGAAGAAATAAACTTGAAAACTTTGTGACAATTGGTAAATTTGATGGGAAAAGAGCAACAGCAAGGCAGAGAGATAAATATCTGGATGGTTTGTGAACAAGGCATGAACGGGACAAGAACACAGGCCTGATGTAGGGCTCTTGTGATTATGTGAAATTGTGAACCATGACTGCCCACACTTACTGGTATGGCACATGATGATGAAGTACATACTGGCACCTTGCCAGAAAATAGTTATTGTGCTTACAAAAAGGCATAATAACCTCTCCATAGCACAAAGTATGGGCTGAATTGTAGAGACCATGTGTTGCCCATGGAGCATGAACCCTCTCTCAGCCTGTCTAGTTTAGAGTTGTAGAGATCATGTGTTGCCCATGGAGCATGAACCCTCTCTCAGCCTGTCTAGTTTACTTCAGAGGAAAGGAAACACCAGTACATCTTGAACAAGACAAGGTGCAGAAGCTGGCAGACCAGCAAACCAATGCTCTAATTTTTCCCTTATCGTAGCTTCAATCATAGCCAAGTTACTGACCAAGGCTTAGGGCCTGGTCTGCCCGGCCATGACATTTAGTCTTTAGGTTACATTTCCTCACACCAGGATAAGTCTTGTACCCTCCCAATTTCATTCATCCTGTGAAAAATATAGACATTGTGTAAAACAAATACGTAAGTCGGAACTTCGATCCTAGACCAGTTGCTGACTAAGGCTTAGGACCAGGTCTGAGACTAGGACAATAAGAAGAAATTGTAAATTACCGTAATAGTGCCACCAGCATAATCATAGTGGTAATAGTGATTATGCTTCTCCTTGGCTTCTATCTCTGGAGTGAAGTGGTAAGCAACATCTGTTTCACCTTCAGGAACAACTAGCGTGCTATCAACATGCTTAATCTGAGGAATGCGAATTTCAAGTTGAACCTCTGCCTTGTCGATTGGGTTTCCAGAGTGATCAGATACTCTCACCTGGGAAGGAGTTGAAAGAATAAAATGATGTCCATACTATAGTGAAGTCCCCAACAGCATAAAGTCAGTAAACACTGAACAATAACTGTGGTCAAATGTGATAATTTACTTGACTCATTCAACACCATAATTACACCTTGTTCACAAGTAAACAATGACTTGTTAAATTTGATGATTTGTTTGACTCATTCAACACCATTAGTTACACATGAACAATGACTTGTTAAATGCACAACTTATTCAGCACTATTAGTTACAACACATGAACAATGATTCAAGTTAAATGTGATAATGTGACTGATTCATTCAGCAGATTAGTTACAACACTTAAACAATGACTTTGGTGAAATATCGCTTTAGTGATAAATTTGTCGACTCATTCAATACCATTAGTTACAACACCCAAACAATGACAGTACAGGGCAAGATGTGGTGAGTAAAATAAGACGTGACAAGCGCAGAACGTTTCAGGGCAGTGTCACCGCCTCACATTTATAGATATTAATTAAAGGGCTGCAACTCCCGCCCAAGGGATAGAAGTGAGTCACTCGAAGGCCAGAGTAATCTAGAGCCTTCTCGAAGGACTGGTCATTGAGTCCATGGTCCCGTGGACACTGATGTGGCCCGCCTATTGCGGGGTCCACGAGGAACTCGGACAGAGTTACCACCCGTGTCGGATTGGGACACGTGTGGACCGGCAGAGGACAGACGGACTGTGAGAGAGGCAACAGGGCCTGCCTTAGAGGGACTCAATAGATTAATAGATTAAACCCATGTGTATTTGGGATATATAGACTATATGCTAGATAGTTTGCTAGGATGTTTGTGATAACTATGTATGATGATGTTAATCTCTGTGATATGTAACACAGCGCGGGATTGTTAACCCACTGCGCCAAAGCACTGTATAGTGAACTACAATAAATGTTCGATATTATCTTGAACGGAGTTATTGTTGCCTGTGTGAACCCGAGCTCAGATACCTAGACATGAGCAAGACGATGACAGGCTTTTTGGGGGCCCGTGGTGGAGTTTCGAGGTGGAGAAGGCTTGGGTGGATAAGCGTAGTGCTGTAAGGAGATGGCAAAATGCCAAGAAGAACAGAGCTGGTCATCCTAGTCCCTGCTTGCACTTAGAAAGAGAGATGCACACAAAAGTAAGCTATTTCAAAAAACTGGTCAAGGTGGTTAAAAGCGAAAAATGGGCAGAGGTGTGTCAAAGAGTAAGCACAGACAAGTCACTGAAATTGTTCTGGCGACTACATAAAAGCATGAGTGGTGTAGTCAAGAATAAGAGCATTTCTGACTTCCAAGGTGCTGACCTCACCTGGCAGAGGACTGACGAGGACAAGGGCAAAGCCCTCTTTGAACGCTACCTTGAGCAGAGCAACCAGACAGACATGGGAGGCCGAAATCTGGCCAAGGAGGTCACCTCAGACAGATGCAAGGCCCAGAACACTTCGGATGAAGACACAGTGACAGTGAAAGAAATCAAGGCTGTGCTTCGACGATCAAAAAACAGTGCTCCAGGTCCTGATGGCATAAGATACGACGACATAAATAGGTGTACCGACAATGAGCTAGAGAAACTAGCAGACATGTACAACAACAGTATAGGGAGTGCTAGCATCAAGGAGGAATGGTTACACAGCTATCTGATTCCCTTGCCGAAGCCTGACAAAGACCACACAAAAATTCAGGGATATCGAATTATAACCATGCAGAATACAATAGGCAAGCTGCTGGAGAAGGTAATTGCCAGGAAAATATCAAGCCAACTAGAGAGGCAAGGTGTTTTCCCACCTACCCTGGGTGGGTACCGTCCAAAAAGAGAAACCTGGACCAATGCAGCAGTCTTTGCCCATGATGTCTATGAAGGTTTCCACTCAGGCACTGAAACCGTTGCTGCAGCGATTGATCTTGAGGACGCATACAACAGAGTACCACTGGATTTTTTAATGTTTCGGCTTCTTGAACTAAACGTAAGTCCATTCCTCCTTAGTTGGATCGCTGCAGCCCTCTACCAACGGAAAGTAGTTTTTAGATGTGGCAGTTGGACTTCGGAACCAACAACAATATATCCTGGCCTACCACAGGGATCACCATTATCTCCGGTACTGTTCAACGCCTACACAGTGAGAATCACCAGTGAGCAGATCACTGGACCTGGCAGGACATTGTCGTATGCCAATGATTTTTTAGTGTACCGTCAGGGTAAGGATAGAGAGGAGGTTGCTGTGGAACTAAAAACCGAACTCAATCGCATAAGTACTTGGTGTGATGAAGCTGGGGCAATGGTCAACCCAACAAAGGCAACAGTGACTTGGTTCTCGTTGAATAATCATATTGTCAACAATCCAACACCAACTGTAATGCTGTGTTCAGAGACGGTGGAAAGAACGCAGGCAATGAATTACCTGGGGATACGGTTTGATCGAAGCCTTGCTTATAATGTGCACATAGACCAGGTGATAACAAAGGCCAAGCGGGGTTTGGCAGCGATGCGGGTGATGGCGGCAGCAAACTGTGAGCAGCGTCATCTATTGTCTTCTGTACGAGGGGCTGGTCATGTCTGTTTTGGAGTATGCAATGGCAATCCTGACTCTCAGCCATAAGCAGATAGAAAGGATGGAAAGGATACAGAATGAAGCTATGCGCATTATTCTTGGATGTACAAGAGATACAGCATGCAGGACAATGCGCTACCTTCTTGATTTTCCAACCATTGAAGAGAGAGTACAAGTTTGAAGGGCACGCGCCTACCTCAGAATTAACGCAAACACACAACATCCACTGCATAGTGAAATTAGGAAGGTGAAGGGCAGCAGGTTAAAAAGAGGACGGTCGTGGATGGGTCAAGCCGAAGACATTCTTCAACAGGTGTGTTCACTTGAGGACTTAGAACCTGGCGAGGAGTGGGTGCAAGTGCCAACAGACTTCTGCACATCCTTTTCAGTTTGCATCCAACTAGATAGAAAATGCAGACAAGAAAATCCGGCTGCTGTGGAGGCTGAAGTACAAGCGTTGATTTTCGAGAATTCGCTAGACGGTGACGCGGTCATCTACACAGATGGGTCGGTCGTCCGACATGTGAGAAGCTCATGGGCCTTTACAGCTCGGGCCGGAGGGAGAATTGTGAAGGAGGACTCTGGTGCTTTCACTGAAACCACAAGTAGCCTGACCATGGAAGTCAGGGCAGTAAGTAAAGCAATAACATGGCTCGAGACACAGACATTCACTAGGGCTTGTTTCCTTAGCGACTCAATGAACATGATCAAGAGGATAGAGGAGGGGTCAATCCGAAGAGAATGGTTGCTGCCTCTGAAGCGGTCTCGGCTGGCAAAGATTAGTTTCATCTTCGTGCCAGGTCATGCGGGAGTACAAGGAAATGAGCGGGCTGACAAGCTCGCAGGTGAGGCTACTGTGGAGGGCAGACGCGCCATGGACCAGGCTGACATTCTGAATGCTCTACGAGAAGTGAGACTTTTGCGAGAACCAAGTGATGACTGTGAATCTACAACAATGGCCAGACTGCGGGAGCAGCAAATTAAAAGAGGGGTGGCCAAACAAGAACACTACGCAGGAAGCCAAAGAAGATTGATAAACCAACACAGAACTGGCGTCGTTAGCCGCTACCCGCTGCGGGATTTGCTGAGGAGGGGATCCGAGCACTTATGGACTGAATGGTTCGATGTGCAACGAGGATGATCTGTCGACTAACTAACTAACTAACCCAAACAATGAGTTTTGTGAAATGTAATAAATTTGTCGACTCATTCAACACCATTAGTTACGCCTAAAAATGACTGGTCTGAGTGTGAACAATGAAGAAGGTCAGGTTCTTACAGATATCAGGACACTGTTACCTCCATCAACGTCACATAAACAGAACACTTTATATTGAAAAAAATCATCAGTACTACATGGTACTGAGCTGAGGAGCAGGAGCTCAGGCAGCCAATGAATTGACAACAACAACAATTTCTGTGTAATTTTTGTAAACAAATTGCTTTGATTTGTATTAAATCACATCCGCATTAAAAGGATACACATCTGTAATACAAAATGACCAGATAATGGGAAGAGAGAACTGAAGCATATGTAACAAATGGAAGGAAAGATGCTGGCACTGGATAGGAGGAGTCTTAAGAAGAGTATAACTACAATGGCCTTTATCTGGAAACCACACGGCCAAATAAATAGAGGAAAACCTAAAAACAGAGAAGAGAAGTAGAAACAGAAATGAATAATATGGGAAGGACACAGATAGAGCGGCAGCGGGTAGCTAAGGATAGGAGGGCTTGGAGTGAGTTGTCTGAGGGCTTATGCCCCAATGAGAAATAAGGGGTGAATAAAGACCACAACAATAACATATGACACTACAAGGTAGACTTCATTTTGTATACACACTACACAAGCAAGTATCACATAAAGTCAGAAAATTACTCTGAATTTAAAAAAATGTTGCAAAAAGTTAACTTACAAAAATGGCTGCAGGGATTCCAGATCGGAACACTCTTGTTGTGTTCGTCAAAATTTCTATTTTAACGCCATATTTATGAAACATGACACTTGTCTGGCCTACTTCTGTGCGGCCCTGTCTCATCAGTAACAGAAGCTATAACTTTAACTTTCAAGTCCTCGACGAAAATGTTCTTGGCAAACTCGGCCCATTCCAGATTTGAGAATTCTGCTTTCCCAGCCTCATTTAACTGTGGATGTTTTAGGTAAGATTATTTGAAGTATTCGCTGTTTACTCTTCATGCAGAGTGGCATACTTCAATTTTAAAAATCAAAGATAAGGAGCATCCGTTCAATATTTTCCCCGGGGCATGAAGGTTTGTTGGGAAACAAGCAGGCAGATAAATTGGCTGGGTCTACACTGCTGGGTGGGGTACTAGTGTACAATATGGCAGATGTGGTCAGGTTGCTTTGAGATCATGTGCTTAGTGTGGTAGAACATACACCATCATGGCCTGGAGAGAATGGTGCGGCAGGGATTGATCACAGGATCTGGTCGACACTAAGTACCCAAAGGAAAGATCAGACGGGCACATAATCAGATTGCAACTGCTACCATTAGTATTGGGACTCTACAATGGTTGTTGAAGATAAGGACAGAACGTATATGAGAATGTTGTGATATTGGTTCTGGACTCAACTCAACTGCCTGTCTACTGAGTCACCTGTCTGTACATCTGAGGGCCTGGAGAAAGTTGTGACAGCTGGGAAGATCAAGGGTGTTAAGGACAGAGGTCAACAGAGGGGTAGAGTGGAAAAGTAGCAATCATATGTGAAAAGGCCAGACTGTTGTATGCCGATCTCAGAAAATGCCTGGGACGAGTGATAGTGTACCTAGTGATTTTAAGGATGGTTTGAAAAACTCAAGAGGTGCGCTGGCATACAAAATACAAGAAGATCAAGAAGGGAATTGACCCCAGATAGTGCCTTGATACCTAAGGTCTTCATGGAGGGGGTTTCCCCTTCCAAACAATAATATCTGCACCCCTCTTTCCCCTCCTTGCCGTCTCCCATACACCAAGAAGTCTTTAGAAAGGTAAATGACATGTTAAATGTTCATTATTCTTTACATTAGTCATTCTATAAGCATTTTATATTAATTTCTTATTATTTTCAGTATTAAACACTATATTTACTCTCTATAAAATGTGTTTTTGATATGTATTTTGGAGTGTCTAGAACAAATTAATTGGATTTACATAGATTCATATGTAAATAATTGCCTAGGTTTTTGTTGGTTCCGGATGTTGCCGATTGTTTTCGGACGGATTATTAAAGAAAACCGAGGTTTCACTGTAATAGATATGTAAATAGATGGATGGACGTACATGTACGGATATATACACCTATTCGTGCATGTATCTAATCTATCCATTCACATATCTATCGATTCTATTCATCCATCTATTTATATATCTACCACTATCTAATCTATAAAGCTGTAAGGGGCTAAAGTATTGTCTACAATGCTATCTATACAGGTGTAATATTACACAACTTGAAGTGAGATGTCTCCAAGTCAGACTGCGTTACCATTTGCTTGACTGCTTCTATTAAAGATGAAGGATTAATCATTTTGATGATTAAAACTCGACACTTTAAATAAATACATGCTAGTGGGCGAAGTCGAAGGCAGGTGAGCATGATTGACAACAATACAAGTGGAAAGATAGAACTAGGAGATGGGTGAACAGTAGCAGTATGTTCAAGAGCACCACGAGAGTAAGAGACAGAAAATGTCAGATGGGAGATGATCGATTCATTATAACAAATAACAACAATATCTTTCAGCTGACCTGTTTTGATGTCCGCATACGGATTTCCTTCCCATTCTGCTCCACAGACAGAACCAGGATCACAATTTCCCTGGACACCTTTCCCATATGTATATCTATAGACAACGATCCAAACATATTTACATGTCCCGGTCTAGTTGCTGGATAGTCATACATTAGTTTCTTATTCCGATTCTTTTTCTTCCTTAATGGAGCATAAGCCCTCAACCACCTCACACCATAGCCTTCTATCCTTTGATACCTCATGTAGTTCCTTCAATGCCATTCTTACAACACCCATAGTTAGTTAGTCGTGGTTCCAACCTCAAGGCAAAGGGTTGTCCCATAAAGCTCCATTCCTATGCCAGTGAATATTATACAAAATACTCCTCACTGCCCCATATGAAAATTGGAACAGACAGGAGTCTCAATAATAGCCCGTACAGGTCTACTTTGCATAATGCCACTGACAGAATGCCTACATTTTTCCGGACACGTAGTTCATGACACAAATAACCGGCACTCCACATGAAATTCCCAGCTCACAGTGTCGTTCCAAGCACTCAACTCAGTATCAGGGTGATGGAACCATGCACTACCAGTCCAACACGAGGAAAATGCATAAGCAAACCGCAGCTTTAAGCATAAGAACTTCAGATGCCTTAGCTCAACCGCCTATCCTCCATGTTGGACCCATTTAAAACATAAGCTAGAGGTCCCATTTACAAGTCTTAAGGCACATGGGGCATATACTGCTAGGCCAAGTGGCACTGGTAGGTGATGTGCTTAGTGTCACTGCCAGCCACCTTTACTTCCCAAGACATATTATGGTGCCGAATTCTTGTTTGGGTCGACCTGGGAGCCCGTCAATTAAAAGAATTTTAATCCACCATGTGGAATTAAACCCTTGACCATGGTATGGCAGGCGAGTGTTTAGTCACTGCGCTACCGCAGTTCCCTATGACACACATCTCTTTCTTTAGTTATCTTCCCTACACGTTTTTGACTTTCCTATATTTCGATTGCCCTGTGGATTCCACAGGAAGGGTGTTCTAGGCTATTAACAAATGTTCTCAATGTGTGTCCTATCCTTTCCCTCACCTCTTATAACACTGGAATTTATCCAGCTCTCTCCATAAGCTCCACATGCGTGATTTCACCAACAAACATACTGCACAGACACCTTGCAATAAACCCTTGTCGACTGGTAATTAGAGCTCTGGAAATATCTTTACTGGATCATTTTCAACATTCAAAATTTAGTCTGGACTTCAAGATTTTCGACCAACGAGGGATATTTTACATGTATAAAATCATCTCAACCAAGTCAATTCCAAGTGTGAAAAATATAACATGAAAATAAGTATTCAAATACAGAAACAATGGTTACTGGCAGCAAGTTAGAAACATTGTCAAAAGAAAATAAAGAACTCGGAAATAAAACAAACCAGTACATTTAAATATAAAGGGTCAAGTATACACCTGGTATAAATGGAACGATCTAGATACTAAAAGCCGAAATTGATTTTATATTAACAAGAAACATCAGAAAGAGAAATATATTAGATGCAAGGGCAGTGCCCAATTTCAGTATAAACACAGATCATAAAGCAGTCGTTGCCACAATAAGAACAATCAGAAGAAGAAAACAAAGAGCAGAAAAATACATGCCATGTGAATCAGTAAACTTAAAAAACCTTAAAGACGAGGCAGTACGGGAAAATTATGAGAAAGAACTAACTGAACTCTTTGAAAAATTACCTACAGAGAGAAAAACAGTGGAAGAAGAATGGGAGATGTTCAAATCAAGCATTTTAAATACTGCACAAACAACATGTGGAACCACGAAAAAACGCAAAACACGGATAAAGAAAACAACAAGTTGGTGGAACGCAGAAGTAAAGAAAGCGGTAAAAGACAAAAAGGAAAAATATAAAAAGTGGTTGAAGAGCAAACAGGAATGTGATCGCATAGAATATTGAATAGCGAGAAGACATGTGAATAGAATAGTAAAGAGGGAAAAACAAAAAGACTGGGAAGATTATGGAGAAACCCTAAATAAAAACTACAAGGAGGCAACTAGAAATTTCTACAAAAAGATAGGTGCAATGCGAGCCAGAGGAGAACCCTTTGACCCAACTGAAATAATTAATAGCGAAAATGGAGAACCAATAAGTGAACAAAAGCAAATCCTAATAAGATGGAAGCAGTATTTCGAACAACTTCTCAACATCCCATCAGATGTCACAGGAATTCAAGAGACCTATACAGATGTCACTGAAGAACTAGAACCAGACATACTAAAAGAAGAAATTATAGAAGCCATCAGATTAGCCCCATTGAACAAATCACCAGGACAGGATCAAATACCAAATGAACTAATTAAAGCAGCAAGAGAAGTAGGAACAGCGTGGCTACATAGACTATTCAATCATGTTTGGGTAGAACAACAGACGCCACGAGATTGGGGAAATGCCATAATTATCCCAATTTGGAAAAACAAAGGCAGCAAAAGAGACTGCACACAATACAGAGGCATTTCACTGTTGAGTCATACTGGGAAAATATTTTGCAAAATTCTTGAAAAAAGATTACGAACTACTTTAGAACCCCAGCTAAGCGAAACACAACTTGGATTTAGGAAAAACAAAGGATGCACAGATGCAATTTTTGCTCTTAGACAAATTATAGAAAAATCAATCGAATTCAATGAAACACTCTACTTAGCCTTTGTCGACCAAGAAAAGGCATTCGATAGAGTAGATAGAAACAAGTTGTGGCAAATCCTTAAACAATATGGAGTGAGTACACATTTAACAAACCTATGTAAAAGTTTATACAACAACAGTGAATGCATAGTGAGAGCAACTGGAGGACACTCAGAACCCTTCACCATAAGATCTGGAGTACGACAAGGCTTGTGTCCTGTCCCCTCTCTTGTTCATAACATATATAGACAACATATGTAAAGAAACCAGCCAAGCAGAGATAGCAAGAATACCACATGACGAGAACACAGAAGAAGAACCAACTGCAAATCTAACCATTAGAGAACTCCTTTTTGCGGACGACCAAGCACTAATAGCAAAATCAGAAGCTGAATTACAAGACCACATGAATAGTCTAAACGAAATGTGTAGGGAACATAACATGAAAATTAGCACAAGCAAAACAGAGGTAATGACTATAACTAAAGAAGAACAGACAACAACAATTCACCTAAACGAACATCCCTTGAAACAAGTGAAGAGTTTCAAGTACCTAGGAAGTATAATATCATCAAATGGCAGATCAGAAGACGAGATCGAAAATAGGTGCAATAAGGCAAATCAACTCATTGGACAAATGGCACCAATACTAAAGAACAAACATGTATCAATAACTACTAAGAAAGCACTTTACAACACAATCTTCCTGCCAACTCTATGCTACCAATGCCAAACCTGGACAATGACAGAAAAAGAGAAAAGAAAAATCACAACAACAGAAATGAGGTTCCTGAGAAGAATACTCAATGTATCAAGAAGAGATAAGATCAGAAATGAAGAAATCAGGACTAAAGTGGGGGTTAAGGCAGCACTAGATTTTATCAGAAAACAGCAAGTCAAATGGTTTGGCCATGCAAGTAGGTTACCAGTCAACAGCATAACACAGCAAGCAATGATGTACAGACCAGATGGAAACAGAGGAAGAGGCATACCACGTAAACGTTGGACGGAGGGAATAGCAGAGTCCATGGGAATATCGATATATGAAGCCCATAATCGGGCACTCTCACGAAGTTTATACTTCACCTCGACACCGCAAGGTACAAGAAGAACATGATGAGAGAGAGAGAGAATTTTCAGTTCAAATGGCGGAATGGATGGATGGAGGAATAAACATGCATTGTACAAAGACAAATCAGGTACAGGGACAACTAGCACCACTTCTGTCACAAAAAGAAAGATATCTAGAAGTACTAGATCAAATCTCATAAGAACTATTTTTTGCCCGACATTATGCTACCAATATCAAACATGGGTACTTGCTGCAACTAATGAGTGCAAAATCATAATGATAAAGATAAGTGGCCTTAGAAGAGCTGTGAGAGTATCCGTGAGAGATAGGATTCAGATTGAGGAAATTAGAAGACGACTAGGTATGAAACCAGTCATGCACTTAATTAAAGAACAACAGATGAAATGGTTTGGCCACCTCACAAGAATGCCCTGGTACTATCTGCCATAAAGAGCCACACAGAAGAAATAAACTGCTTATAGAGCTATGGGAAGACGACGTAAAAGACAAGAGTTATGGTGACAACAACTTTAGAGAAATGAATACAAACTTACAAAGTGCATTAGAAAGAGGGCATAAACGATCTTTACATCTTCCTCCAACACGTCACTGAGGTAAATGGAGAAAGAGAAGAAGAAGTAATGTGCACACAAGTCCTCTTAGCTATTCACCCTTATCCAAGAATGCTAGACATCTGATTCGCTTCACCAGAGGTATGTAGGATTGTGTGTGCATACATACACATACAGAATCCTGCCAGATCTGATCCATCTAGAGATGTGTAGGATTGTGTGTGCGTGTGTGCACACACAAAATCCTGCCAGATTTGATCCATCCTAGAGCAGGGGTCACCAAACTACGGCCCGCGGGCCGGATCCGGCCCGCGACGTCCTTTCATCCGGCCCGCGACGGTACTCGAACTTGCTTGATATAACGTATGAAACACGAGACGTTGTGATACAATTTAAAGTAAATATTATGTTTAGAATAATAGGAGATCTTCACACGTGCGGAGACCTCCTGGCTGCTCTAGACTGTTTATTTATGCGGCCCTATTTATATATTTTGCAAACCTTATTATGAGATATATTCTATTACCAAATGAAGCCGCCTGCCGCGGCTTTACAAGAGTATCGACTAGCATATCCCATGATACCCTGGTAAAAAATGCAAAGGATGCTTGGATGTTGTGTTGGCGTGCCTATAAGAGCCCAGTCACGCCATGTTCCCGCCTCTTTGGCCTTGAGAACAACTGAGGCCGAAAAGATGCTGATGTCTAATTTTCAGCAGAAGGTTTGAACTCATCCCTCTGGGCCACTACCCAGCAGATGGGCGAACGTGCCTCAGGCACGGCCGAGCGTGGCCACTGTTTTTCCACAACGCAGTTGAGAGGGCAGTTAGGCCCTGTGAAGATCTAAAAGATCCAAGAGGAGATTATCTGCTGCGGGGTGAGTTTTGAATGAACCTTCATAGTTTAAATAGGAACCTAGGAATAGAATAGCTATGTCTGTGCCTGAGAACAATAATGGAGGGGTATATGCCAGGGAAGAGAGGAAGAGGAAGGCCAAAGAGAAGATGGGTGCAGGATGTGGCGGATGATCTCCAGATGGGTGTATCTGAAGCGGGACATCTTGCTTATGATCGAGAGGTTTTCCGGAAGGTTGATATGGGAGCGAGGTTCTGCAAAAGACATGCTACTGAATGAATGACCTTTGTTCCATCTTGTTGTCTGATAATTGCTGGTGTTTTGTATCAGACTACAGTTACAGTGTTGAATGACTACCCATGCTGTGATGGAAGATCACTGGTACTGTGTTGGATGACTACCCATGCTGTGATGGAAGATCACTGGTACTGTGAAGGATGATCATGTGTATGTTTATTCATGGGGATGCCTATTTTGTTATTGCATCTAATCATGAATTTTATTTATTTGTGCATTGGCATTATTAATCAGATGTTGTATCTTTTCAATTACATTATTCTGATTCCCTGTACACGGACCTGAATTTCTTCTGATATTTCTAAATCTTTTCTTTTCTTGTTAGCCGTAGAAATAGAATGAAATTCTCTGTCTTCTTATTCCTCTCTTCTTCTACGGCCCATGAGCAGTCGGCGTTGTGCTATTATCTCTATCATCTCTGTGCGGTTACACAAAGGTACCTATAAACTGTATATGTACCTTTGATGAGCCGTAGCTTCACCAGTGACCCCTAGTCCTCTGCTTGTCTTCTGTTTCAATAGGATTTTAATTATGTTTCTATGTTAATGTCTTTTTTTCATTTTCAGATCCCGTGTACTTCACCCTTAATTATGGCAAAATTATTAGGAAAACAAAAGTGAACGCCGAGTGTCAATTTTTCAATGAGGAATGGGGAGTAAAGTACTTCTTTGTTGAAACAAAGGACCAGAAAACCAGCTGCGTAATATGCAGCGAAAGTGTTGCCGTTTTGAAAGAGTACAATCTTCGGCGTCACTACGAAACAAAACATCTATCAACATATTAAAAGTTTTCTGGAAAGTTACGCTCTGGGAAATATGAGTCCATTAAACGTGGTTTTGAAACACAAAGAAATCTCTTCACGAGAAAATTTGCTGAAAATGAATCTGTCACTCGTACAAGTTACAAAACAGTGCATAAGATGGCAGAACGAGGAAAGCCGTTTACTGATGACAACTTCATCAAAGAGTGTATGATCGAAGCAGCAAATGACTTGTGTCCTGAGAAAGCCGATTTGTTTGGAACTATCAGCCTTTCGGCAAGTTCAGTTGTGCGGAGAACAGAAGAACTTGGAGAGAACATAGTGCTACAGATACGCGAGAAAGCTAGGATCTTGTTGTGGTATTCTCTGGCGCTGGATGAGTCTACTGACCTCTAGAGTACATCACAACTTCTCATGTTCATTTGTGGTGTCAATTTGGACTTACAGATAACGGAAGAGTTGGCATCCGTTTGCGGCATGCATGGAACAACTGGGAAAGACATTTTCGTGGAAGTGCAAACAATTTTGCAAGACTATAATCTTCAGCGGAATCAGCTTCGAGGTGTTACAGTTGATGGAGGAAAAAAAACATAGCTGGAGTGAGGAAGGGTCTGGTGGGGCAGATCAGGACTCAGTTGGAAGATTTGCAAATTCCGGGCGCTCTGTTCATACACTGCATCATACATCAGCAAGTACTCTGTGGTAAGACTTAAATACTTATTGTGTACTAAAACCAGTCATTTCTGCTGTGAACTTGATTCGGGAACATGCACTAAATCACCGTAAATTCCAGGCTTTTCTTGAATAAATTGATTCTGAATTCTGTGACTTGCCTTATCACACATCAGTCAGGTGGCTCAGCTGCGGTAAAGTCCTGCTTCGTTTTTACAAGCTCCGAAACGAAATAGATGTTTTCCTCACTGAAAAAGATAGAGCTGATTCACAGCTGTCAGATCCTACCTGGCTGTAAAAGTTGTCATTTTTGGTCGACATGAATGAACTGAACTTGAAACTTCAGGGAAAGGTTACCTCGTCTGTGATCTCTACAGAACCATCAAAGGATTTCGGAGAAAGCTGTCATTGTTGGAAGCACAACTGGAAAAAGAAAACCTTTCTCATTTTCACTGTTTCAAAGAGTTTGGAGAGATTTTCAAATCTTGGCAGAATTGAGAGTGACATTCTTCTGTTCCAGAATCCGTTTGATTGTAACCTTGATGATGTGCCAGTTGAACTACAGTTGGAGCTCATTGATTTGCAAGCAAATGACTTGTTGAAAGCGAAGCACAGAGAAAGAAAACTTGTTGAATTGAAACGCTGCTTACCTGATGTTAAGTTTCCGAAACTTAAGAAACTTGCCGCTGGTATGGCATCAGTGTTTGGAACAACTTATGTCTGTGAGCAAACATTTTCAAAAATGAAGTCTGTGAAGTCACCACATCGAACGAGATTGACTGATGAACATTTAAAGCATTTCTCTTGATTGGATGCAGTAATTCCAAACCAAACATTGATGGTATTTTGAAAGCCACAAGTCAGTTTCACAAATCTCCCTTCCTCCTTTCCTGCTTAGTTTGTGAGATTCGGATATGTGCACATTAGGTCTGATGTAACTTATCTTTTTGCTAACGTCGTCTTCTTTGATAACTTTGTTTAGTAAATAAATGTGTTGGTTGTCTTTGTTTTTTTGTGTGCATTGCACGCCCTTCCTATGATTAACTTACTTTTTTGTCTTTTTTCCCAGAGCTTTCGTTCTAGCTTGCAATTATTGTTAAAGTTAGATTATATCCTTTACAGGACGTTTGCAGTCAGCACCAGCATTGTTTGCTGTTGTTGATGTCTTGTGAAGTTTACGTTCAGCAGTTTACCATTGCTTTCTGAACGACCGCACCCATAACATAGCACAAAACAAGTGCAACGTTGTCTGCTGCCAAATAGCGTGCAGCTGTTTCAAACGCGAGTATACCGGATTACGAACCGCGTCCGTAAGACCTTCGCCACGGAGACCGGCGCAAGTATTGTACAGAATGACTATCCGGCCCGCGCTCATCATTTTCTCAGCTAATCCGGCCCGCCGTGAAAAAAGTTTGGTGACCCCTGATATAAAGGTACATAGGATTGTGTGTGCACACATGAACACACAGAATCCTGCCAGATTTGATCCATCTAGAGGCGTACATCACACTTCTGAGCCACTTTACAAGAATTTTAAAAAAAAAACTTTAGCTGAAACACTTAAAACATGTAGTCACAAGTATTGTTTGAATAATACCTGTGACTATGTGTCTTATGTTTTTCAGTTAAAGTATTATGAATCTGTTCACTTAAAATGCTATATAACTCTGCATGTATGCACCTGATGAGACGCAGCCAAATATGCCAGACAATAAATCATGCAACAGATTGTTTGTGGCTTCTGTGTTTACATTCACTAAGAGAATATAATGTTTTGAAATTTAAAAACAACTGTATGGCCGATTAAAAAACAAAGGTAATCCCATAGCAAATACTGCTTGAGAGGTGTGAAGTGTTTGACCTTCACATAGTCTAGGCCATAACATATGCAGTGGTGGGGCCAGCTCCCCGTCTCACCACTTTTCCTTCCCAGATGATTACCAGAACATTCTGAAAAGTGTCTGTTAACCATTGTTATGAAGCTGAGAAAACAATAATCCTGGCTTTGCTGGGGATTGAATATGGACCATTGTCTTCGCAGGCAAGTGCACTAAATACTATGCCACTCCTGCTCCTATCGCCTATATCTTACTGGCACCTTGTCTTGACAGACAGTTTATAATATTGTGTTTCAAAAACAAAAAGGCGTAATAACTACAGCTTATGACAGAGACCAGGGATGTAGTTATATCCTCTCTATAGAACAAAGCCTAGAGACCATGTGTTGCTATCACCTAAAACAAACATATATATTTGAAACTTTCAAAACAACAAGTCAATATGTTAAAATGGCTTGCAGAACATATATACAAACCCAATATGCTATATTGGCTTGTAGAACATATACATACACCAATTCAATCAACATTTTGAGCAGATTTGCTGATTAAAAACAGTAATGCTCAAATGAAAATATAAAACCTTACATTGCTTCCACTGTGACAGAACAGTCTGTAATTCCATTCTCAAACAAGATGTATCCAGGGTTTGCCTTGGCTGTCACCTGAGAACTTCGGCAGCACTGATAGAAACAATGAAATTATGGAATGAAAAGTGTCAAGCACAGTACCAGGTATAATCAGCTATTGTGTGAATCAAACAACCCAATTTGCTATTACGATCTTTTATGAGAGGGCTTCGAATGAAACCCTTAAAAGTGTGATAGAAATTACAATAACCATGCCATTGCCTTTTAATCTGTCAATATTGTTAAGGATGTCAAGAGTGGTAAGCATGTGACATCACAGTGCAGATAGACACTGATGACATCATAAGGACAGTTTAAAGATGGCCGCACCATTTTTGATATGCACCAAAGAGGAGCAGCTTTCTGTTATCCGTTTTTTTACCAGTGAAGGGGTGAAACCTATAGAAATTCATTGGCAAATGAAGGTCCTAGTATGGTGATCCAAGCCTGTCAGTCAAGCAAGTGTATGAGCGGAGTAGGAAGTTTCAAAATAGCGTGACTGCAGCTTCAAATCCCAGTAGATCCAAACAATTGTTTTATTGCTTAGTCCTCTTATCTATATCTTATCTATGAATCAAGCACTCTATCAGCGCTGGGTGACTTGCATTGAATGCAGTGATGACTACATCAAAAACGATACATTTGTTCTTTACTTTTTCAGAATATATTCTCCCAAAAAAAAAAAAAAAAAAAAAAAGTTAAGGTTTTCATTTGAAGCCTCCTTCGTACATTTGAGCTGATCCCTCTGGGAACTGTGCTAAGTCTGTTGACGATAAAATACCTACACCTATGGAGGAGGTCAGCATGGCAGAATGGATAAGAATGTGTGTGCTGATGCAGAGGTAAGGGGTTCAACCCCTACACAGGACAGTTGGACTAAAATGTTGACTTCTCGTCTTTGACTTAAGGACGTAAATAACAAGTACCTCTGAAGTCGGAGTGATGGCGGGGGATACTGTTAATAGAGAAAGCTAATACGCATGCAGAAAGTAAAGTCTCCACACCAAGCTCAGTCCCAGAGGTGTAAGCTCTTTTCAGGGCTTAGGCGACCACAATGCCAATGTTTCAGACTTAAGGAGTTAAAAGTCAGTCTTCCAGAGTATTCACCAACAACCAACCAACCACCCACCGACTAACCAATGATATTAAGAATTGTTTCATGTGATGAAACCTCATCTTACCATATTCTTCAACAGTGAACTCCTTTGAATACATCATGCTGGCATCATCCTTCACATGGATCTTCCACTTTCCTAATGAGGCACTTTGCAGTAGTTCATAGGTTATTTCTGTCACACCTGCAATATAGTGAGTGACTGACTGTGTAGAGTTCATGGCTGAATAAACTAATTAATCAAGTGAATGATTGAGTGAATGCTTGCTTGCTTGCTTGTGTTCGTTGGCTTGAGCTCCAGCGTGAAGTCCTGTATGTCGGATGAAGGCATCCTGTTGTCCAACATCAGTGTGATGTCATACAGGACCTGAGGTTTGCATGAGTATCCGTTGTCCCCTGTCTGGCTTATTGGTGTGCAGACTGGTGGTTCCTCGCCGTACAGGCAGACACTCTCCGACTTCGGAGGAATCGGCGATCCTACTGACTTTAGCCAGGACCCCGAAGGGACCTGTTGCCCAGGAATCTCGACGAGGATGCGTCAATAGGTCTTGGCCAGTATATAACCCGGCCCTGGTGCCTTGGAAACACCTCTGTGCCCCATTGAGTGAATGATTTAGTAAATGAATGAATGGAGTGGAATTAATTTCATAGAGTGAATGAATGACCTCTTTCACCAATCAACATTTGCCAATATATATATATATATATATATATATATATATATATATATATATATATATATATATATATATATGTGTGTGTGTGTGTGTGTGTGTATGTGTGTGTGTGTGTGTGCGTGCGCGCGTCCGATGGGGAGAGATTAAGACTGCATTCCAAAGCCAGAAATGTTGCCTTGGATTTGTTGTGTGTTGGTTTAGTGCACCCTCGAGTTTGTATATTCACTGTTATCTGGTCTCCCTCTGACTCTCTATCCAGATCATTTGATTATATGTTCGTATCCATAGATGATCGGGTTTTATCCTCAAGCCACAAGGTGCCAGGTTTGATCCTTGCAAAAAGCTGGGAATTTTTCCAGGAACTATTTGTATCTAACAATATCACATGTCCACCTGATCTCTTGGGTAGTGAGACAGGATACCTAGCCTTCTTGGATAAGGGTGAAACACACAGACGGTCTTGTATGCAAGTTGAGAATAATAAAAAATCCCATAACAGTTAAAGATTACAAAGAGCAGGCCTTAAGGCCGCTCTCCTGGCAAAATTATAAGTAAAATCTACATGTGGGTAGATAGAGCCTGTTACTTTGGATGGAATCTGTCTAGAGGAAGTACATCTTGCATAAATGGATGCTGAAGTCAGGCACATGACTTCTGAGGTGCATAACTAAATGTGGTGCACTCCACTCAAAAGAGGAATGAAGAAGAAGAGGAAGAGGATTCTTATAATGAATAATTGTATGAAGTAAATGACTAAATCAAGGAATGAATTCAAGAAAGAATGAATGCATGTAGTAAATGAATGACTATTTGCAGTGAATTATTGAATGAATGAATGACTGTTTGCAGTGATTTATTGAATGAATGAATGTTTGCAGTGAATTACTAAATGAATACATCCAAAAATGAGTGAATGATCTAATATATAACTGGCTGAATGTATGCATATAGTGAATGACTTAATGAAAACATCCATGAAATTAATGCATACTGAATTAGCTAATATATGACTGGCTGAATGAATTAACTGAGTGATGACATCTATGACCCACTTTGTGAATGTATGAATGAAGTGATATTGGGTGAAAAATTAAGCAAGGTTACAGTGTTTAGTTTCCCTTCAACAGCCATTATTTTATAACTTTACCTGCCCCATCCACATTGATAGATCTACATTTCAATCCTGATATCTTTTAGTTTTTTTTTTTTTTAAATTGAGAATCTGTTTGGTTTGGTGCGGACACAAGAAGAACCTCAGCACTGTCTGTGAACTCTCCAACATGAGCAAAAATCCCAGTTTTTGCATTAAAAAAAATAAATATTTCTGGTGATGAAAAGATGCTCTAATTTATACATTTTCCAAGGCAGTGTCAGCATAGCCTACTCTTTACAATTTCAATCTCATTGGCCAGAAGAACAGGCAGAAGTTTGACATAATTAAGAAATAGTACTTATGAAAACATTTTCATAAATTATATTTAAATTACTAAATTCAAAGTCAGTTGTATTTAAAGTAGATGTGGATGCATGCCTCTATATCATTTGGACATCAGAAAGCAATGAACAACTAGTATGTATGTGCTTAGATGTTGAAACTCACTAAATTACCTGTTCTGGAAGCTATGTCTTTGTACTCCTCCAGCTTTGACTCTTTAGGATTCTAAAAAAAAAAAAAAAAAAATATACTTCTTTAAATTTGTTAATCAGGATTGACTGACAAATACGGTCCATCAAAAGATTAGATCTCATAAACTGTTACCTCAGCCCATTAAAATATTGAATATATTAAAGAATTAACAAGATTATAAGGCACCTCTGGGTCGAAGAGGAAAAACTATGAATAATGAATATTTTAGGTTTAACTATCGGCAGAAAACAAAATCGCTAAAGTTACCCACCACAATGTAGACAGTCAGCGGTTTGATGATTGGCTTCAAGCTTTTGTCGACATGCACCACTCGGATTTGAACTGAAATAAAATACAATCATAAGTGTGAATACACGTGAACACATGTGTGATATTTTGGGTGTGTAATGCACAGGAAGCCGGTCTCCCTGGTAAAGAAGTTAAGGGCACTGTTCATAATCCCTTATACCCACGTACGAAACACAGCTGCGCAAGATTCAGCAGCGGATCACGTCGCGTTGGTTTCTTATGGAAAGGTATGTGAGCCGGTCGTTCAGAAAGCAATGGCAAACTTCATGTTTTTTGCATATCCTTTACAGGACATCACTGTCAACATCAGCATCTTTCAGCTGTATGTTGATTTCTTGGCAAGATTACGCTCAGTAGTTTGCCATTGCTTTCTGAGCGGCCGGCTCATTATCCCGCAAGTCACAAGCGCGGGTCAAACCGCTTCCAATTCTCACCTCGCTGCGAGACCCTGCATGGATAAACAGGATTACGGAGAAAGTGGTGTAACCCCTCAGCCAGAGAGACCGGCAATGGCAAACTACTGAGCGTAAAACGTGCCAAGACATCAACAGCAGCTGAAAAATGCTGGTGTTGACTGCAATGTCCTGTAAATAGGATATGAAAAAAAAATACACAGGAAGTAGACATGAGCAGTATTATAACAAGGACATGTGTTTGTTGTAGTTGTTGATCCAAATGTGCCTGAGTCGTCTGATCTTGGCAGCCCGATGACTTCTAGTTTAGGACCTCTGCAGCAAACTAAGTGATCAATCTGGATAGATTATGTCCTCAGAGGAGACCTTGATATTATTTGTACTGTATAAGCTTTGTCCTTGGAACAAATCCTGACACTATGGATGGCCTGTGTCTACGGAAGTGACCGTAGACTGGTCTTGACTTGCATAAGCTGGTTATTAACATAAGCTCACCTCTCCAACCAGATTCCATGATGGCTTGTCTATCTCTAACACAGTCACATCAATTTATCTCTCTTATATCTCTATAGAAACACACAGACTTACCTTTTTGGTTAAACATGTATATCATTATGTATATCTCTACAGATACACACAAAATCACCTCTCTGATAAGACATGTATATCACCTTGTATATCTCTACAGAAACACAGACTTATGTGTTTAGTTAAACATGTATATCATTATGTATATCTCTTCAGATATACACAATATCACCTCTCTGATCAGACATGTATACCACCTTATATATCTCTACTGAGACACACAGACTTATGTGTTTAGTTAAACATGTATATCATTATGTATATCTCTTCAGATATACACAATATCACCTCTCTGATCAGACATGTATATCACCTTATATATCTCTACTGAGACACATGATCTGACCTCTGACCAGGCATGTCTATCGTCTCACAAATCTCCATACGAACATATGATCTTATCTCTAATTAGGCATGTATACTGTCTCATGTATCTCTACATGGACACATAAACTCACCTTTCTGACCAGGTTTGTATATCGCCTTATCTGTCTCCACAAACACAAGTGACGATGTAGGATTATACAAGAGAGAATAATGGCTGCTGTGTGTGACAGCGCCAGTTGCTGTCACTGTCAAAGTGGCTTGACTTTGAGGGGCAAGAATTATCTCTGGTATCTAAGAAAACGTAAAGGATAGATCACAATACACACTAGACGATATAAAAATTGAAAGCTATAGGAATACAGTGGTTCAAACTTGCGCTTCCTTATGAGTGCCGGTCAATACCCGTTAATCATTCATTGGCACTTTGCCGTCTTGACAGACGATAGTTTGTGCTTCAAAAAGGCATAATAACTGTTACCCATGACGGTAGCGAATGTGACTGATAAGGCCAATTCGTGCTGTAAATGTTCGTACACAGTGGGTGCATTGAACACATGGTCATTTCCACCATCATGCACCATCTTATGTCTCACATGCTCGGTGTGCGACTTATCTGCAATAATTTTCTCCTTTGTCTTTATTCCATTTCTGATGTTTGCCCTCCATGCAACACGTTCAGCAGCGACTTGCTCCCAATGTGCATTATCAATGTCTATATCAATCATGTCCTGCTTACACACATCTTTGTATCGTAGTAGAGGCCGACCCTGAGATCTCTTACCCACCTGTAATTCACCATAAATGATGGCCTTTGGTATTCATCCATCCTCCTAACGTGTCCTATCCATCTAAGTCTATGATGACTGAGCATGGAATAAACCGTCACACAACCTGGTCTTTCCAATACTTCAGTATTTATGATTTTATCTTGCCACTTAATACCAAGAATTCTTCGCAGACACCGCATATGAAAGCTGTTTAAACGTTTCTCTTGGTGTGAGTAAGTTGTCCAGGCTTCACTGCCATAAAGAAGAGTACTAAGGATACACACTTGATAGACAAGGACTTTTGTTTTGGCAGTAAGCTTCCTGTTCTCCCAGACTTTTTTTCTTAACCTGTTCATTGTTGTTGCTGCCTTACCAATCCGGATGTTGATTTCCTGAGCTAGGGATAATTTGCTATTTACACTGATCCTAGATAAAATGCAGCATAGCCTACTCTTTACAATTTCAATCTCATTAGCCAGAAGAACAGGCAGAAGTTTGACATAATTAAGAAATAGTACTTATGAAAACATTTTCATAAATTATATTTAAATTACTAAATTCAAAGTCAGTTGTATTTGAAGTAGATGTAGATGCCATGCCTCTATATCATTTGGACATCAGAAAGCAATGAACAACTAGTATTTATGTGCTTAGATGTTGAAACTCACTAAATTACCTGTTCTGGAAGCTATGTCTTTGTACTCCTCCAGCTTTGACTCTTTAGGATTCTAAAAAAAAAAAAAAAAAAATATACTTCTTTAAAATTGTTAATCAGGACTGACTGACAAATACGGTCCTTAAAAAGATTAGATCACATAAACTGTTACCTCAGCCCATTAAAATATTGAATATATTAAAGAATTAACAAGATTATAAGGCACCTCTGGGTCGAAGAGGAAAAACTATGAATAATGAATATTTTAGGTTTAACTGTCGGCAGAAAACAAAATCGTTAAAGTTACCCACCACAATGTAGACAGTCAGCGGTTTGATGATTGGCTTCAAGCTTTTGTCGACATGCACCACTCGGATTTGAACTGAAATAAAATACAATCATAAGTGTGAATACACGTGAACATGTGTGTGATATTTTGTGTGTGTAATGCACAGGAAGCCGGTCTCCCTGGTAAAGAAGCTAAGGGCACTGTTCATAATCCTGTATACCCACGTACGAAACACAGCTGCGCAAGATTCGGCAGCGGATCATGTCGCGTTGGTTTCTTATGGAAAGGTATGTGAGCCGGTCGTTCAGAAAGCAATGGCAAACTTCATGTTTTTTGCATATCCTTTACAGGACATCGCTGTCAACATCAGCATCTTTCAGCTGTATGTTGATTTCTTGACAAGATTACGCTCAGTAGTTTGCCATTGCTTTCTGAGCGGCCGGCTTATTATCCCGCAAGTCATGAGCGCGGGTCGAACCGCTTCCAATTCTCACCTCGCTGCGAGACCCTGCATGGATAAACGGGATTACGGAGAAAGTGGTGTAACCCCTCAGCCAGAGAGACCGGCAATGGCAAACTACTGAGCATAAAACATGCCAAGACATCAATAGCAGCTGAAAAATGCTGGTGTTGACTGCAATGTCCTGTAAATAGGATATGAAAAAAAAAATACACAGGAAGCAGACATGAGCAGTATTATAACAAGGACATGATGTGTTTGTTGTAGTTGTTGATCCAAATGTACCTGAGTCGTCTGATCTTGGCAGCCCGATGACATCTTCTAGTTTAGGACCTCTGCAGCAAACTAAGTGATCAATCTGGATAGATTATGTCCTCAGAGGAGACCTTGATATTATTTGTACTGTATAAGCTTTGTCCTTGGAACAAATCCTGACACTATGGATGGCCTGTGTTTATGGAAGTGACCGTAGACTGGTCTTGACTTGCATAAGCTGGTTATTAACGTAAGCTCACCTCTCCAATCAGATTCCATGATGGCTTGTCTATCTCTAACACAGTCACATCAATTTATCTCTCTGATCATCTCTTATATCTCTATAGAAACACACAGACTTACCTTTTTGGTTAAACATGTATATCATTATGTATATCTCTACAGATACACACAAAATCACCTCTCTGATAAGACATGTATATCACCTTGTATATCTCTACAGAAACACAGACTTATGTGTTTAGTTAAACATGTATATCATTATGTATATCTCTTCAGATATACACAATATCACCTCTCTGATCAGACATGTATATCACCTTATATATCTCTACTGAGACACACAGACATGTGTTTAGTTAAACATGTATATCATTATGTATATCTCTTCACATATACACAATATCACCTCTCTGATCAGACATGTATATCACCTTATATATCTCTACTGAGACAAATGATCTGACCTCTGACCAGGCATGTCTATCGTCTCACAAATCTCTATACGAATTAGGCATGTATACTGCCTCATGTATCTCTACACGGACACATAAACTCACCTTTCTGACCAGGTTTGTATATCGCCTTATCTGTCTCCACAAATACAAGTGACGATGTAGGATTATACAAGAGAGAATAATGGCTGCTGTGTGTGACAGCGCCAGTTGCTGTCACTGTCAAAGTGGCTTGACTTTGAGGGGCAAGAATTATCTCTGGTATCTAAGAAAACGTAAAGGATAGATCACAATACACACTAGACAATATAAAAATTGAAAGCTATAGGAATACAGTGGTTCAAACTTGCACTTCCTTATAAGTGCTGATCAATACCCATTAATCATTCATTGGCACCTTGCCATCTTGACAGACGATAGTTTGTGCTTCAAAAAGGAATAATAACTATTACCTATGACGGTAGCGAATGTGACTGATAAGGCCAATTCGCGCTGTAAATGTTCGTACACAGTGGGTGCATTGAACACGTGGTCATTTCCACCATCATGCACCATCTTACGTCTCACACGCTCGGTGTGTGACTTATCTGCAATAATTTTCTCCTTTGTCTTTATTCCATTTCTGATGTTTGCCCTCCATGCAACACGTTCAGCGGCGACTTGCTCCCAATGTGCATTATCAATGCCTGTATCAATCATGTCCCGCTTACACACATCTTTGTAGTAGAGGCCGACCCTGAGATCTCTTACCCATCTGTAATTCACCAAAAAGATGTCCTTTGGTATTCTACCATCCATCCTCCTAACGATGTCCTATCCATCTAAGTCTACGAAGACTTAGCATGGAATAAACCGTCACACAACCAGATCTTTCCAATACTTCAGTATTTGTGATTTTGTCTTGCCACTTAATACCAAGAATTCTTCGCAGACACCGCATATGAAAGCTGTTTAAACGTTTCTCTTGGTGTGAGTAAGTTGTCCAGGCTTCACTGCCATAAAGAAGAGTACTAAGGACACAGGCTTGATAGACAAGGACTTTTGTTTTGGCAGTAAGCTTCCTGTTCTCCCAGACTCTTTTTCTTAACCTGTTCATTGTTGTTGCTGCCTTACCAATCCGGATGTTGATTTCCTGATCTAGGGATAATTTGCTATTTACCACTGATCCTAGATATGTAAAATGGTCTACCATCTCTAGTTCGGCGTCGTCAATAAAGATTGATGGTACCCCATGTGCACCTTGTGACATAATCTGTGTCTTCTTTTTGCTAATTGTTAAACCAAATTCAGAACAAGCATTGGAGAATGCAGATAGTAGACATTGTAATTCTTCCTCAGAGTGGGTCGTAACTGCAGCATCATCTGCAAAAAGCAACTCTCTGATCAGTACCCTCCTAATTTTGGTCTTGGCCTTCAATCTCTGAGCATTGTAGAGGCCGCCATCTGAGCGTGAGTGAATGTATATACCACCATCCTGATCACGAAAGGCATATTTCAGTAGAAGTGAAAAGTATATTCCAAAGAGGGTGGGAGCTAGTACACAACCTTGCTTAACTCCACTCTTGATTTCAAACTCTTCAGAAGTTGCACCATCAAACTTGATTATACCCTTCATGCCTGTGTGGAACGATTCCACAATGGACAGAAGAGTTGGTGGGCAGCCAATCTTCTTTAGTGCCTTGAACAGACCCTCACGACTGACCAAATCAAATGCCTTTGTGAGGTCGATGAAGGCAATAAACAGTGGTTGATTCTGTTCACGGCATTTTTCTTGCATTTGTCGCAATGAGAATATCATATCAATGGTAGACCGGTTCTGTCGAAAGCCACACTGTGATTCGGGGTAGACTTGATCTCCTAGGACTTGAAGTCTGCGCAGAACAATTCTGGCAAATACTTTTCCAACAATACACAGAAGTGAGATACCCCTATAGTTGTTGCAGTCGCTCCGATCGCCCTTGTTCTTGTACAGTGTTATGATGCTTGAATCTTTGAAATCCTGTGGGACTTGTCCTTCTCGCCAGCATAGCTCTATTAGCTGGTGGATCTGTAGAGTGAGTGTGTCTTGCCCACTCCTGATAACCTCTATTGGAATCCCATCCTTACCTGGAGCCTTGCCAGATGCAAGTTCATTTATAGCACACTTAACTTCTGTTATGGTGGGAAGTGTGTCCAGGTGGTCAAGAGTTGGTAGAGCCTCTATGGCGTTGAGGGCATCATCCGCTAGTTTGGTCTCACTTGAGTAAAGCTCCAAATAGTGCTCTACCCATCTGTCCATCTGCTGTTTCTTATCAGTGATGATTTCTCCAGTCAAGGTTTTCAATGGTGCACATCTTTTGATCACTGGACCACAGGCTTTCTTTATTCCTTCAAAAATGCTTCTGATGTTTCCCTTATCACTTGCGATTTGAATGGACTCACATAACTTGATCCAATAGTCATTTGCACACTGCCTGGCAGCCTTTTGCACATCCTTCCTAGCTTGCTTTAGCTCACTCAGAGTGTTACGCGTTGGTCTTTCCTTGTTTCTTAAGAGAGCTATCTTCTTCTTATCAATCAAGGGCTGCAGAGTCTGGCTGTTTGCCGCAAACCAGTCCTGCCTCTTATGATCCACAGTGCCGTAAACCCCTACGGCAGTTTTATAAAGAGTTTCCTTAAGTTGACCCCACTTTTCACTTACTGTACAATTTTCTGGTGTATCAGTGAAAGCGTCTTCAAGTTGCTGTTGAAACTGAAAGCACTTTTCAGGATCGTGAGTGTTAATAATATTAATCCTGGGGCTAGATTTGTGTTTAGCTGTGTAGATTCTCTTTGGTCTCAGTCTAACCCTTGCAACAACCAAAGAATGATCCGTATCACAGTCAGCACTGTGGTAACTTTGAGTCAATGATATATGGTTCAGATGTTGTCTCCGTGTGATGATGAAGTCCAGCTGGTGCCAATGGCCGGATCTTGGATGTTTCCATGTGACCTTATGCAGCTCTTTTGTTTTAAAAAAGGAGTTTGTAATACATAGGTCATTTCTGGTGCAATGCTCCAGCAGCCTTTGCCCATTTTCATTCATGCGACCGATGTTGTATTTTCCAAGGCACACTGGCCATGAACTCGAGTCCTTGCCCACACGAGCATTGAAGTCACCGAGCATATAAATGTAGTCAGATTTTGGAACTGCCTTGATCACAGAGTCTAACTCCTCATAGAACGAATCCTTCACATCATCAGAGGAATCGAGTGTCGGTGCATATGCAGTAATAATGGTGGCAAAACCACAAGAGGTTGCCAAGCGCAGGGATAATAGTCTTTCATTTCCTCCTGCTGGAATTTCAATCATTCCCAGTAGCGAATTCTTCACTGCAAAGCCCACACCGTGTTGCCTTTTATCTGCCTGCCCTCTACCCTTCCAGAAAAAGGTGTAACTAGTTTTCCCTGAGTGACCCTTTCTCAGCGAGGCGAGTCTCCTGCAGGCCAGCAATATCAATGTTAAGACGATTGAGTTCGGCATCAATCACAGCCGTTTTTCTCACATCGTCAATATTGGTCAAGTCAGTGGAAAATCCTGGACACATGGTTCTCACAGTTCCAGGTTGCAAGCCGTAGCTTGAGGTTTCTATTTTTCTTTTTATTAGTACCTGGTGCATTGGTTTTACAGCCTGCGATTCAGATTTTGTCCTAGCCCCAAGCACCCATTGAAGCAGGCAGGCTGTGGCGGATCAGCACCCAATTGGCCGGGGGCTGCCCAGCTTGAGGCGGGCAGTAGCTGATCAGTGACACCTGTAGGTGTCTCCCACCGTCAGAGACAACGCATGGCACCCCATGTCTGCGCCAATTGAGAGGGATTTATAACCCGTAACAGTTGCCTCTCGCTTTGATTCCGAGACCCGTTAAGACCAGGGATGGAGTTATTGCCTCTCCATAGCACAAAGCCTGGGCTAAAATATAGAGATCATGTGTTGCCCATGCAGCATGATCCCTCTCTCGGCCTGCCTAGTTCATTCCAGAGGAAAGGTAACACCTATACATCTGGAACAAGACAATCTGCAGAAGCTGCCGGATCAGCAAAGCAATGCTCTAACTGTCCGCCTGTCAGAGCTTCGATCCTAGACCAGCTGCCAACCAAGCTTTAGGGCCTGGTCTGCCCTGCCATGATATTTTGTCTTTAAGGTTGCAATTCCTCTCACCAGGGTAAGGCTTGTACCATCCCAATTGCGCTCTTCCGCCCGAAAGCCATTGGCACAATATGGGGTGTCCGGGTTTGGTAAGCGCTGCCCAACGTTCAGTGCTAACAGAAAGCAGATAGTACCGTCTACTGTCAAATGGTAGCTCAGTCATATCTAAGACCTGACACAAACCTATTAATATATCTCATAATGTTTCAATGACTTCAAGGGTTTCCCATGAACTGATATTTCTGTTTTATGTTCCAAGCAACTCACAAAGCATTCGTAAGTTTCTCTTTTGGAGGTCAGCATGGCCGAATGGATAAGAATGCGTGTTCTTAAACACCCGGTGTGCTGATGCCGAGGTAAGGGGTTCAACCCCTACACCAAACAGTTGGACTAACACGTTGACCTCTCGACATTGACTTGGGGATGTAAATTACAAGTACCTCTGAAGTCAAAGTGGGTTTCCCTTATGGTGAGGTACACCGTTAACAGGGAAAGCAAATCCACACACAAAATTCAGTCCAGCACTACTAAAAGTAGTATTATGGACTACGCTTTAGGTCAAAGCAAGCGAGCGACAAAAAAAAAAAAAGTTTGTCTTTCTATTACAAAACACTTTAAGGTGTTTTCTACTGGGCTGCTGAGGTCACAAGATCTTTGTCTTGTTCCTCTTTCGAGGAGTTTGTGTCTCATCTAGTAATGCACCTCAGAGGTAGTGTGTCTAACTTCAGCAAGCATATGTGTAAGGTGCAGGTTGACTTCTCTTAGACAGATTCCATCAATCCGTGGGTAGATATTCTTTCCCGACAATTTTGCCAGAGCGGCTTCCTCATTATCTGCTCTTTGTGATTTCCAACTGCTGTGGGATTTATAACATGCACAACGTGCACCAAGAGCCTCAAATATCTCTGCCTTCATGGATGAAGGCTAGGAATCTGATATCATTACCCAAGAGATCAGGCTGACGTTTGATATTATAAACCAATGGTTCTTGTCAAAATGCCTAGCTCTCTGTTGGAATTCGAACCTGGTAACTTCTGAGCCTGGGGCAGACACCTTAATCTCTAACCCAGGCCTCCCTCTGGTCAAAGATCAGGACCAGGTCTCACACTGGCCAAATCCTTGGAGAATCTCTTTACAATGTGGTTTATACACAGACTGGGACCCCAATCTGGCTAATGTTCCAAGGAACGCCATGTCTCTCCACAGACTGGGACCCCAATCTGGCTAATGTTCCAAGTAATGCCATGCCTCTCCACAGATTGGGACCCCAATTCAACTAACTCCTCAAAGCCAAGACAGTTATTACTGTCACTCTTTCTGTCCTTGATGTTACTTCAATTGTTTTGTTCTGGCACTTAATTTGACTCTTTCAGCCTCAGACAGCTATTACTTTAGAGTGTTATGAAATTGCTGGTCACTAGAAGAGTGAGGATAAAAGTATGCCAAACTGCAATGATAATGGTCTTAAGACAAGGAAAATCAAATGATAAATATAAATTCATAAAAACAGGCAATGATAATATATATATGTTAATAAGAATAACCAAACACGTATAAATAAAAGAGAGAAATCATCCTAGCTAACTGTACTTATACAAAAACATTTACTCTACCGTCTTACCGACATGGATATCAGCTTCGTCTCCCCTGCAAATAAACAAAATTGTAGAGATATAAATTGTACAGCCTCAAAAATAGGGCATCAATCTCTTTTTGTTTTCACCCACCTCCAGTTGATGTGAACCTGTAAAGGCAAATGCTAACACTATAAGATGAAAGCAACATTTTTCCTCGCGTCTTTTTCAGCTTTCCCCGTCCGCAAGTCTTTTTTATGCTCGACAACTGTTTCCACAGCTATCTCTACCATCAAGAAAGCTAAAAAGATCATAATCACCATTCAGAGCCTTGATTTTGTCTGTCCATTTTAATCTTTGACGTCCCATGCTCTTTTGCTCTCAACGTGTCCCACCACTATGGATTTTATGATTTTGTCTGTCCATTTTAATCTTTGACGTCCCATGCTCTTTTGCTCTCAACATGTCCCACCACTATGGATTTTAGTTCATTGTTATGTTGTTTGATGTCGCCAAATTACCTTGTCTTTCTCATTTTATGCAGAACCCATTTTCTTTTACTTCAGCTGTTCCAGAACTTTCTTATCTGTCATTATTTCCCATCCAAGAAACTGGCCAATAAACTATAAAAGACCGACATTTCAAAATTGCATGCTCCATATCTTTAGTTAAGATCCATGTATGCAAAACATTCAGTAGCCTTGAATACACATACAAGGTCCAAGTATGCCAACATACAGTAGTGTTGAATACACATACAAGATCCATATATGGCAACATACAGTAGTGTTGAATACACATACAAGGTCCAAGTATGCCAACATACAGTAGTGTTGAATACACATACAAGATCCAAGTATGCCAACATACAGTAGTGTTGAATACACATACAAGGTCCATGAATGCCAACATACAGTAGTGTTGAATACACATACAAGATCCATATATGCCAACATACAGTAGTGTTCAATACACCATACAAGATCCATATATGGCAACATACAGTAGTGTTGAATACACATACAAGATCCATCTATGCCAACATACAGTAGTGTTGAATACACATACAAGATCCATATATGGCAACATACAGTAGTGTTGAATACACATACAAGGTCCAAGTATGCCAACATACAGTAGTGTTGAATACACATGCCATGAGTCTGGTTAAGTAAAGTCTGGTTGAGTTGATTACTATAGAACAATGGTAGGATAAATTGTCATGGATGGTCAGAGGAAATAAAGACACCGGAGATCGGATATTCGTAAGGGCCAATAGGATTGCGAGGATTAGGCCACGTGATAGGAAAGGTCGAGAAAGTGAAACAAAGACGGCAGTCGGAGAGCTGGAGACGATTGGGTACACATCGTACGACGAGGAGACGGGAACTTAATCTCGACTGGCGGAATGAAATGTTGAGAGACATCGATGGCAAGTAACTGAGTGGGCGCTAGATATTTCAAGCGTGTACCGATGGCTGAGAACAGCGTTGCCGCGACCAGGCGGGTAGACATATTCACTCTACAGCACGGAGTCGAGTGGTGTGCTGTGTGCAGAGGTTGCCGGCCGGTGAATGTAGGCGCCATGCGGCCATGTTTAACGGAACTGTAAGTAGGGTTTAGAAGAGTGTATGTGTAGACCATTGTAGTTAATTAGATAGCCTGGATCGCAGGACGTACTACAATAGGTGTGTAAACTAATGTCGTGGGTGTACATGTAACATGGAATATACCAGTGGTTGTGTCGCATAGAAACAATACATGATGCCATTCTAGCACTCTGTGGTAACGAGTTATGTTCACGGTGTGTCAGTGTGTATTTCATAAAGAGTGTCAACGTAGCCGCATCTCAATACCCCTAGTTACGTCAGAAAAAGGCCCGCTTTTTTTCGCCCTTTGTAGTAAGGACAGTCAATGTCTGTCCAAGCTACTCTATACTGCTCTAACGCCCCGCCAAGTGTTCTGCTCGTCACTCTGTCGTCTGTATATTCTTCGTCTCTTACCATCTTCCTGTCTACCCCCACAATTGTAGTCCCTGTGTCTCTAACCATTTTCACTGCAAAACCATTCACTAACGCTCGTCGAACGTCCAGATTTCCGTTTGTTATGTATGCAGAGTTGGCTTCCTGCATATACACTTTATTGTCAGTCATGTCGCCCTGACTGTCATATGTGTGTTGCATTTGTGTCTTGTTGCTCGTCCTCGTCGCTGCTGAACATGGCATATGCCATGTTGGTGTCTTCATTCAGTTTTCTCAGACTACACGTCCTTGCCAAGTGGCCATATCTTCTACACAGCCAGCATTTCAGACTGTCTCTATAGTCTCCATACCTATTGCTTCATCTGACCGACATGTTCTTGAGGTATGCCTTATACTCAGGATTTCGGTCGCACATTTCCAACGACCCGTGTTGGTGACCACAATATTTACATTCTCTTACTAGCCCAGTTCGAACTACATCCGCTTGTCTCGGTGGGACTTGTGTATATCTATTCGTTGGTTGATATTTACTTCTGGGTCCGTATGATTGCCTTCGATCAGAGAACCTGGCAGCTGCTCCTACTATAAGTTCTGGCTGTACCCCCTCTGCAAAAATCTCCCTATGGGCATTATAATACGCCTCACCCTTGGACTCCATTTCAGATATTGTGGCGCATTTATTTTCAAGCAGAAACGTTGCCATGGAGTCTGGCACAGCTGAAATAATTTTATCTCTCAGCATCAGATCTCTGAGCTTTTAGAAGTTGTTGCCTACTCTAGCTGCCTTCAGCCATTTGTCATATAGGGATTGAGTTTCGGCAACGAAATCCATGAAGGTTTGGTTCGACTTCGGAGTCAGCACTCTAAATGCGGTTCTAAGACCCGCCTCATCTAAACTAAAATGTGCCAAGACTCTTTCTTTGATATAGTTGTAATCAGTTCGCCGATGCTCTGGTATGCCCTCTACTACCTTCAATGGTTCCAGGGCCAAATGCTTATGGAAGAGGATCACCCACTCTTCAACTGGCACCTTGTAGTGGTTCATCAGCACTTCGAAGTTGGTAACCCATGCGGAGATGGAATCCCCTTGTGCAAAGTTCCTGATGATACCTTGATATCTTTGAATGGGGTCCAATGCTTTGGCTGCCAAATTAGTTTTTGCAACTTCAGTCTCTTTCTCCAGTTCTAGCATTTTTACTTTAATACTACCCTCCACATCTTTGTCTTTCAATGTTAATTGTACTGCCAGTTTCTCTTTTCCGAAAGCTAGTGCTGCCTCTTGTGCTGCTAATTTGTGCAGCTCAAGTTCTTTGGCGTCTTTAGCTGCCGCTTCTTGTGCTGCTAATTTCTTTTCTTCGAGTTCTGCTTGTGCTGCTAATTTCTGCCTTTCAAATTCTCTGGCTGCTGCTCTATCTTCCCGGACAGGCCCCCAAGTTGCCAACGAGCCTTTTTCTGACGTAACTAGGGGTATTGAGATGCGGCTACGCTGACACTCTTTATGAAATACACACTGACACACCGTCAACATAACTCGTTACCACAGAGTGCTAGAATGGCATCATGTATTGTTTCTATGCGACACAACCACTGGTATATTCCATGTTACATGTACACCCACGACATTAGTTTACACACCTATTGTAGTACGTCCTGCGATCCAGGCTATCTAATCAACTACAATGGTCTACACATACACTCTTCTAAACCCTACTTACAGTTCCGTTAAACATGGCCGCATGGCGCCTACATTCACCGGCCGGCAACCTCTGCACACAGCACACCACTCGACTCCATGCTGTAGAGTGAATATGTCCACCCGCCTGGTCGCGGCAACGCTGTTCTCAGCCATCGGTACACGCTTGAAATATCTAGCGCCCACTCAGTTACTTGCCATCGATCTCTCTCGACATTTCATTCCGCCAGTCGAGATTAAGTTCCCGTCTCCTCGTCGTGCGATGTGTACCCAATCGTCTCCAGCTCTCCGACTGCCGTCTTTGTTTCACTTTCTCGACCTTTCCTATCACGTGGCCTAATCCTCGCAATCCTATTGGCTATTACGAATAACCGATCTCCGGTGTCTATTTCCTCTGACCATCCATGACAATTTATCCTACCGTTGTTCTATAGTAATCTACTCAACCAGACTTTACTTAACCAGACTCATAGCAACACATACAAGGTCCAAGTATGCCAACATACAGTAGTGTTGAATACACATACAAGATCCATATATGGCAACATACAGTAGTGTTGAATACACATACAAGGTCCAAGTATGCCAACATACAGTAATGTTGAATAGTTAGTTAGTTAGTCGACAGATCATCCTCGTTGCACATC
This sequence comes from Cepaea nemoralis, assembly GCA_014155875.1. Lineage (NCBI taxonomy): Eukaryota > Metazoa > Mollusca > Gastropoda > Stylommatophora > Helicidae > Cepaea > Cepaea nemoralis. The sequence continues at coordinate 31,585 of JACEFZ010022273.1, read as the reverse complement.
GGACCATTCAGTCCATAAGTGCTCGGATCCCCTCCTCAGCAAATCCCGCAGCGTGTAGCGGCTAACGACGCCAGTTCTGTGTTGGTTTATCAATCTTCTTTGGCTTCCTGCGTAGTGTTCTTGTTTGGCCACCTCTCTTTTAATTTGCTGCTCTCGCAGTCTGGCCATTGTTGTAGATTCACAGTCATCACTTGGTTCTTGCAAAAGTCTCACTTCTCGTAGAGCATTCAGAATGTCAGCCTGGTCCATGGCGCGTCCGCCCTCAACAGTAGCCTCACCTGCGAGCTTGTCAGCCCGCTCATTTCCTTGTACTCCCACATGCCCTGGCACGAAGATGAAACTAATCTTTGCCAGCCGAGACCGCTTCAGAGGCAGCAACCATTCTCTTCGGATCGACCCCTCCTCTATCCTCTTGATCATGTTCATTGAGTCGCTAAGGAAACAAGCCCTAGTGAATGTCTGTGTCTCGAGCCATGTTATTGCTTTACTTACTGCCATGACTTCCATGGTCAGGCTACTTGTGGTTTCAGTGAAAGCACCAGAGTCCTCCTTCACAATTCTCCCTCCGGCCCGAGCTGTAAAGGCCCATGAGCTTCTCACATGTCGGACGACCGACCCATCTGTGTAGATGACCGCGTCACTGTCTAGCGAATTCTCGAAAATCAACGCTTGTACTTCAGCCTCAACAGCAGCCGGATTTTCTTGTCTGCATTTTCTATCTAGTTGGATGCAAACTGAAAAGGATGTGCAGAAGTCTGTTGGCACTTGCACCCACTCCTCGCCAGGTTCTAAGTCCTCAAGTGAACACACCTGTTGAAGAATGTCCTCGGCTTGACCCATCCACGACCGTCCTCTTTTTAACCTGCTGCCCTTCACCTTCCTGATTTCACTATGCAGTGGATGCTGTGTGTTTGCGTTAATTCGGAGGTAGGCACGTGCCCTGCAAACTTGCATTCTCTCTTCAATGGTTGGAAAATCAAGAAGGTAGCGCATCGCCCTGCATGCTGTATCTCTTGTACATCCAAGAATAATGCGCATAGCTTCATTCTGTATCCTTTCCATCCTTTCTATCTGCTTATGGCTGAGAGTCAGGATTGCCATTGCATACTCCAAAACAGACATGACCAACCCCTCGTACAGAAGACATAGATGGCGCTGCTCACAGTTTGCTGCCGCCATCACCCGCATCGCTGCCAAACCCCGCTTGGCCTTTGTTATCACCTGGTCTATGTGCACATTATAAGCAAGGCTTCGATCAAACCGTATCCCCAGGTAATTCATTGCCTGCGTTCTTACCACCGTCTCTGAACACAGCATTACAGTTGGTGTTGGATTGTTGACAATATGATTATTCAACGAGAACCAAGTCACAGTTGCCTTTGTTGGGTTGGCCATTGCCCCAGCTTCATCACACCAAGTACTTATGCGATTGAGTTCGGTTTTGTAGTTCCACAGCAACCTCCTCTCTATCCTTACCCTGACGATACACTAAAACATCATCGGCATATGACAATGTCCTGCCAGGTCCAGTGATCTGCTCACTGGTGATTCTCACTGTGTAGGCGTTGAACAGTACCGGAGATAATGGTGATCCCTGTGGTAGGCCAGGATATATTGTTGTTGGTTCCGAAGTCCAACTGCCACATCTAAAAACTACTTTCCGTTGGAAGAGAGCTGCAGCGATCCAACTAAGGAGGAATGGACTTACGTTTAGTTCAAGAAGCTGAAACATTAAAAAATCCAGTGGTACTCTGTTGTATGCGTCCTCAAGATCAATCGCTGCAGCAACGGTTTCAGTGCCTGAGTGGAAACCTTCATAGACATCGTGGGCAAAGACTGCTGCATTGGTCCAGGTTTCTCTTTTTGGACGGTACCCACCCAGGGTAGGTGGGAAAACACCTTGCCTCTCTAGTTGGCTTGATATTTTCCTGGCAATTACCTTCTCCAGCAGCTTGCCTATTGTATTCTGCATGGTTATAATTCGATATCCCTGAATTTTCTTGTGGTCTTTGTCAGGCTTCGGCAAGGGAATCAGATAGCTGTGTAACCATTCCTCCTTGATGCTAGCACTCCCTATACTGTTGTTGTACATGTCTGCTAGTTTCTCTAGCTCATTGTCGGTACACCTATTTATGTCGTCGTATCTTATGCCATCAGGACCTGGAGCACTGTTTTTTGATCGTCGAAGCACAGCCTTGATTTCTTTCACTGTCACTGTGTCTTCATCCGAAGTGTTCTGGGCCTTGCATCTGTCTGAGGTGACCTCCTTGGCCAGATTCCGGCCTCCCATGCTGGTTGCTCTGCTCAAGGTAGCGTTCAAAGAGGGCTTTGCCCTTGTCCTCGTCAGTCCTCTGCCAGATGAGGTCAGCACCTTGGAAGTCAGAAATGCTCTTATTCTTGACTACACCACTCATGCTTTTATGTAGTCGCCAGAACAATTTCAGTGACTTGTCTGTGCTTACTCTTTGACACACCTCTGCCCATTTTTCGCTTTTAACCACCGTGACCAGTTTTTTGAAATAGCTTACTTTTGTGTGCATCTCTCTTTCTAAGTGCAAGCAGGGACTAGGATGACCAGCTCTGTTCTTCTTGGCATTTTGCCATCTCCTTACAGCACTACGCTTATCCACCCAAGCCTTCTCCACCTCGAAACTCCACCACGGTGGCTGCTCCCAGCTTTTTTTCCTTTTCTTCCTGCCCTGAAACGTTCTGCGCTTGTCACGTCTTATTTTACTCACCACATCTTGCCCTGTACTGTCATACTGGAACGTCTTTATCTTTAGCTTGTGCTGCCTGGTTCTGCCTTTCTCCACCAATATGCTGCATGGGTGGTGGTCGCCGCCATGGTGTCCTAGGACACCCCATCTACACACTGTAGTGAGTGAAGGTGAAACTAGCGCCAGATCAATAGCACTGTCCTCATCGCCTGGACGTAATGTTGAATACACATACAAGGTCCAAGTATGCCAACATACAGTAGTGTTGAATACACATACAAGGTCCATGTATGCCAACATACAGAAATGTTGAATACACATACAAGATCCATATATGGCAACATACAGTAATGTTGAATACACATACAAGGTCTATGTATGCCAACATACAGTAATGTTGAACACACATACAAGATCCATATATGGCAACATACAGTAGTGTTGAATACACATACAAGGTCCATGTATGCCAACATACAGTAGTGTTGAATACACATACAAGGTCCATGTATGCCAACATACAGTAATGTTGAATACACATACAAGATCCATTTATGGCAACATACAGTAGTGTTGAATACACACAAGGTCCATGTATGCCAACATACAGTAGTGTTGAATACACATACAAGATCCATGTATGCCAACATAAAGTAATGTTGAGTACACATACAAGATCCATATATGGCAACAAACAGAAATGTTGAATACACATACAAGGTCCATGTATGCCAACATACAGTAGTGTTGAATACACATACAAGATCCATATATGCCAACATACAGTAGTGTTGAATACACATGCAAGATCCATGTTTCCACACATGTGTCATGGAATGCCGCCTTAACATCCCAGAATATTTTTCTCGGTCTCCAAATTTGAGAGGCCAAATTGAGAAAGAATGAATTAATCACGCTACTCCACGGCTATCTAGTCATGAGGTAAGATTATTCACAAAAAGCCTCTAGCCATGACGTAAGCTTGCAGATGGCAAGTAAAATGGGATACTTGAGATGGACACAACTAGATAATTTAAATTAGTCTACACCTTGGAAAACTGCTGACCCAGACAGGCTATGACACCACACAGACACATTGGCACCTTCTCGTCCAGGTAGACCCTGGCTGAATCAACAATGAACTAAGCCATTGGTTGAATAAAGGCAATTAACGCCAGATGGAGATAATAGCCCCAGGGCGGTAAACAAGCCCCGTCCACTCTGACTGGCAGACTCAGGAATGTGTGAAAACAGATCTGATAAGGCAATTAACACTGGGCCTGTAGACTTTGTACCAGACAGAGAGGAGCAAGGTGTGATGGCCAGGTTGCAGTGTTAATTGCAATTAACGTCAGGGGGAGATAAGAAGAATTTATGAATGGAATTCCTGGGAGATAAGTGTCTACTGCTAGGCTAGGTATAAAAACCCGTGATAGACCTTTTCCCTTTAGATTAAGTCTGACTTCAGAACAGGTAGGCAGCCAGCTCAATGTCTGTAGTCATATGCATGATTATTATGTTGGTTTCTAGGAAGGATTTCTTAGTAACTAGTCCCTTAGTAAGTCTCTTAGTTTCTTAGATGGATGGATCGATTTTCATTCTATATCTGATCTAGGTTATTTCAAGAACTATCTTTGGCATAGGTTACTTGAGTGTTTTTTCTAAGTTCTGTGTTCAATACCATTGTGCTTTAAGTGTTACTCTTCTGAGAAGTAGAAACTTATGGAAGGCAGGTCTTGTCTAGATATACTTGAGGTGTCGTAGCAGATGCTTGCCATCTCTTTCTAAACTAGACTAGTCTCTTCTTGGTGTGTGCATTTGTTGTACAGATTATAGTCAACTGACTATTTATTTAATTCTTACAACAGCAGTAACTAAGTGGTGATTAAACCGGGCAGCTCAGCAAATATGGCTGGTCTGTGTGGTCACTTCAATTAGACGTTGTATATCTCATTTTGTAGCTATACAATATTATTACTCATTAATAATGCCTGATGCTATTATGTTGAGTATCATTAGATGTCCATCTTGAAGTAATATAATGTTTATGGATAGGTTGGATGTATGTATGTGTAATTTCATATGAATATACGATGCTAGGAATATGCTTCGTACATATTCTTTTTGTGTATATACGTCTCATTTCGTATACCTACAAACTAACTAGTGCATTATGCTATTATGTTAAAGTATCATAATATGTCTAGTTTAATTAATGTTTTATGGGTATTTCATGTTTGGTGTATTGATTTGTCATATGCAAGCCTACCAATATGAAGTGTTATAGTATGGTGTGCGCATTGGCACACTAACCATCGATTGCATTTGTAGCAGAGGTGTAATGGTACAGACATTACCCACAAGTGTTATGGGGTATATGGTGCTAAACCTTTTTCATCATATGGTGGAGGGTAATTCACGGAAGTCTGGCACAACTACTGGTCCCAGCTTGTAAGCCCGGATGATCAGGCATTATTATAATACCATTACCGACCCTGTGAGCTGCTAAACCAACTTTGGACGGAGCGGATGTACGACACAGAATTTCTGTATTAGCGAAATGGACATGGGGCAGCAGAAATGTAATCATTACAGGCGTGTGAGACAATTGAAAAGCCCGTCCCAGACTAAAGACAGTAGGGAGAAGGAGGATGGTGAACGCAGTAGAGCTGGAAGATAAACTTGGCCAGACTGGTCATTGTATATGTTTGCGTTATGATATGTTTTAATTAGGATTGCGCTGATGTAGAATTAGATATAACACATTCTCGACTTTCTTTCAAGCTCTCACAAGGAGCACCTATGTTACAGATCTCAAGAACGAGTGAAGACTAGGTAGAGCTAGGACTGGCAGGAGTCAGAATACCGGCAAGATGTTCTCTTTTTTTTTTTGTCTACTGGAGAGTGGGGATCTGGACCACAGTTCCAGATAGATCAAGTAACAAGTAAAGTTACGTAATGTTTCTCATCACAATATGTTATATGATTTCATCATCCCCATATTGAAAACCATCAGATGTCTATGATTAGTAAATAAATGTTGTAGTATTGTAACTCATAGTTCTGTCATTATATTTTTTCCAATTGTGCATACGTGTTGTTGTGTACATTGGTGGGGGTTCACTTAGACACCAAGGAAGGGAGTAGTCAGGGAGAAAAACCTGTACTGAGATAGTCGTCTATACTCGTATATTTAGACTTAAACATCTATCTTAGCTAACCTTCTCTTTCCCATTCCTTGGCGAATATTCAGCACAGTTCATTTCATTTTGTAACGAGCCACTTGGAGCTGTATGTTGGATATTCATGGGCTTAATCTGTAGTTCAGCCATATAGATTTTGTCCCAAGTCAGTTTCTGACTATTTGGGGTTGCTCGCCAGTGAATAATACTTTCATCTAGCCGGTGGGGCACCCCAACTTATGACAGATTGGGCTTCTCGTCTGGAATTTGAATTCGGACTTCTCGCTTTCAATAGACTCCGGTACTAGACCCTAGACATACGATTTCTTCTTCTTCTTCGTTCATCCGGAGGTTTTTTTCCGGATGTGATTGCGTTGTGTCTGTTTACAGCATAGCTGCGTTTTTGCGCCGTTAGCCCGACACATCCGACTTCTGCGGGAGACATACGATTTTAAAAGTTAACTCTTGTAATCTTCAGTCATCAAAATAGACTATCATCAGATGTAGCTAATTTTAGTTGAGGAAGTTACAGAGTATAGATATAACTTTTCAAAAGTGTATAACAGATAAGAACTTATGAGAACTACCTCATCTGTCATTTATGGATAAGTATTTTAATTCTTATCATTTAGTGTATCATTCATCATTTAATGATAACTGATCACTTTAATCATATTTACATTGATGTGTTTGATGATTTAACTGCTTGACTGATTTGCCATTTTATGCTTACTTATGCCATTTTCATTATGACATGTATGCAGTGCATTTTAATATTTATTTAGGTAAATATTACTGATTACTGTGTAGTATATCTCTCACACTTACTTCACTGCGGTCGCCAGAAACTACTTGAATATTACTTTCAGTTGTCTTTCACTGCTGAGGTTTAACTCTACACATTGGTTTTGATTCTGCTGTCATTGGTTCACTCTTGTATTTCTAGCTTAGCTCTGAATTTGATAGATACATAGGAGCTTACCTGAATATAGCCATTAGCAAATATGGACTCACCTTCCCAGGATCTAGATTATCTGAAGGCGCGCACAGATTACTTAGAGTCCACGAGAAGATTAGGCATAATAGAGGGCTTAACAGGAGAACAATTAGAAATATACATCAGAGACGAGATGAAAGAGTGGGACATGGCGGAGGAACAGATGACTAAAACAATTAATGAGTTATTTGAAGCAAAAGAGCGTAGCAAAACTGAAGAAGCAGAGATTAATAAACAGCAAATGGAAGTAGTCAATGCAGAGAAGCTAACCTTTCTAGCGGAACATAAGGTAGGAGATATGGATGCTCACCCAACCAGGAAGGAAGGGACATCTTTGCCAACCACCGCGGAATCAGAGTTAGTTGACCGGGAACTACAGGTTCTCATTCAACCCAGTCCTAAACGGAAAAGAGGGAAGAAAACTGGAAGGGGAAAATTAAACAGAAAACGTAAAATTTCGAAAAATTTTCGGGGAAAACCCTTAGGAAAAATTCAACAGAGGAAGAACTGAGAAAGAGACTGAAAAATTTATGGGGCAGGGGGTACCATTCACAAAACCTTTAACAGAATAAAGGGGAAAATTTAAATAGGGAAAAATGGAACCAGGAATTTCATACCAGAGGAAGACATTAACACAGAAAATTTTGACTAACTTAAAGGACTTTGAACACCAAAGGTAGGGAACCCCGTCAAATCCCGAAATCATAACTAAGTGAAACAAGGGAAGATGTGAGGAACTTTAAGGAATTCAAGGTACAATATTCCTCATCAGGGGATAAGGGTTTAAAATTGACGAGAGGAAAGGTTCCGACCCCTTGTATTTGGTCCAAGAAAGACACAGACTATTAAAAAAAGGATTCAGGAAAACCGAACCAAGGCTTAGCCCAGAAAGGCAAACATTCCAGCGGAAGTTTTCCAAAATTTGTTTTAACAGCCGAGGAGACCGGAAAACCGGAATTTCTGAGCCAAAAAGGGAAACTTTTAGAACAAATTTTCTAAAAAAGGAAATCTTGAACAAAAGACCCTCACTCAAGGAAGATAGGGATTCCAGAAACAGGGAATACGAATCAAGTTTTAAACCCTAGGACAAACAAATTCGTAAATATTTTAGGAATTTTGGATACTTTATTAAAAACTCATTTCCCCGAAAGAAAACAGGACAATTGCAAAATTTCCAATTTCTACAGATTGAAAAAAAAGGGAATGCTTTAACAATTAGGAAGAACCCCGCACCAGGGGGGTTGTAGCATTTGAAAGAAAGGGGAAAAAATTTTTTTCCCATAGTGTAAATTATTCCTCAAAAGGAAAGAATTAATCAATGGTTTTGGATAAAAAACGGAACAAGCTTTCGGGGATTAAGGAAAACTCTCCTTTGAAAGGAGTAACACGATGGGGAAAAATGTCCCAAGCAGGGAAGGTTATTTTCCTTTCAAGGGGAAATTAAACCCTTTGAAAATTTAAAAAAACGGGAAAACCCGGCCAAAAAGACAAGGTCCGGACTTGGGAAAGGAAGGATTTGAGATGAGGGAAAAAGGGAAAAAATTTAAAAAGAGCTGAGGATCTTAGGTTAGGGATTAGGGCGTGACAAAATTTGGCAAATTTTTTAAAGGGGGAACTCTCAGGGCCCTTAAATCCCGGATTTTTGGTTCTTTAAAGGCAAAAAAGGAAAATTATTATTTACCCAGGGGAAGTTTAGATTATTCCAAATCCAGCATGAAAGTTCGGGAAAAAAGGGATCTTAAGGAACCAAAAATTAAATTGCTACACCTTGGAAATTCCACGGCTAAAAAAGACACATTGGCCTTTTCCGGTAGCCCTGGCAAACCCAAAAGGGCTTGGTTGAAAAAATTAAGAAAAGGGAAAAAGGGAACAAGCCCCTAACAAAAAATTTGGAAAACAATCAAAGGCAATTAAACTGGGCCTTAGACCTTTTCCGCCAAGCGGGTGAGGGTTGATTAAAAAATTAAGGAAAAGATAAGAATGGGAATTCCGGGAAAACATTATGAAAACCGGAAACCTTTCCTTAGTTAACCCCAAAACAGTGGCACCAGCTCTTTAGTCTGATAATTTATGGGTTTTGGAAATTCAATTAACGCCAGTAAGCCTTTTTGAAGGGGAATTTTATTAACTAGGTATTTAAAAATATCTTTGGCATAATTGAGTTTTTCTATTTCGGCAAATGTTGTTTAATGTTCTTTTAATGAATTTGAAGGGGTTTGTCTAGATAATTGAGTTGGGGATTCCATCTTTTCTAAAATCTTTTTGGTTTCATTTGTTGTCTTATGGGAACTGAATTTATTTTTTTAAAAACCAGTATTAAGTGGTTAAAGGGGGCCTAGAATGGGCTTTGGGGACTTTTAGATTTTGATTCTTTTGAGCTATCAATTTTTAATTAATTTTGCCTGGTTTTGTTTTTAAGTCCATTTAAGTAATATATTTTAATGTTATTAGAGTAATTAATATTGAAGGGCCGGGAAATTTGGGTTGTCTTTTTTTGATTTTCTTTTACTACCTTTTGATTATGAAAATTTAATAACTATATTTTTATAATTTTAGGAAATTTATTTTTGGGTTAGTTTTATATGGTACCAATTATGAATGTTTATTTCTTGGGATTAAATATTCTTTTGATCTAAATGGCATTTTTTGTATATTGTTTTTTTGGTTATGAGGATTCTTTAATATATGTGATTGCTCTCATATGTTTGTTTGCCTTTTTCCCCTATTGTGGGGATTAGGAAGAAAATTAGGGCCCGGTTTAAGGGATGAAGGATTATTTAATAAATACCAATTGAAAACTTTGGGGGCGGCAAAACCACATTTTTTGCAAAATGGAGGGGCGGCAAACCAATTTACGGGGTGTGAGCAAAAACCCCTTTGGAAGGAATGGGGAAGGGGAGGGAACGTAGGCTGGAAAAATTGGGCAGCTTTTAATTTGGGATTTTTTAATTGGATGGCGTGAGAAATAAACTTTTTATTTTTTAAGTCAAAAGGGAAACCCTTGTTAAAAGATAAGAAATTGAAACGTAGACTAGACTGGCAGGGGAGAATAGGAAGTTTTTTTTTTGGTTATATTTTTTAAACCCAATTGAAACCATGTGTCTATTTTAATAATGTTATTAATTATTTTCCATTTTTTTTTTGTCATACTTTGTTGGTATTGGGGGTAAGGGAAAGGGAGTGAGGAACCTGTATGGTAGCGTTTTTTTTTAAAAAAAATTTTTAAACCCAACTTTAAATCCTTCTTAATATTAGAATTAATTTATTTTGTAACACATTGTTATTTTTAATGGCTACTTTTCATAAGTTTTCCCCAACTTAAATTTGGGTTTTCCCGGGGAAAATACTTTTTACCCGGGGCCCAATTTAATTGGGCTTCCCCGGAATTTTTCTTCCTCGTCCAACTAGAAACCCTCCCGGATTTTTTCTCTTGTTCATCCGGGTTTTTTGGGATTGTTTTCTTTTCATCGGTTTTGGTTGCCCGAAATTTCTGGGGGAGACCGTTTTAAATTAAACCTTTTTCTTTAATAAATTAGTTACTTTATTGGAATTTACAAGAATATAATTTTAAAAGTTTAAAAAGAACTTAAAAACTACTATTTTTAGGTAAATTTTAATCTTAATTAATTCTTTTATGTAATATTTTATTATCATTTTTTGATTTTTTTTAATGAAAACTGATTTCATTTACTTACTTATTTTTTATTATGAAATGTATGATTTGCATTTTATATTTATTTAGAAATATTATGTTTACTGTTAGTATATTTACTATTATTTGGAAACTTTTTAAATTACTTTTTTTTTTCACTTGCATTTAATTACAATGGTTTTTTCTGTTGTCATTTGGTTATTTATTTCTTGTTTGAATTTTATTAAACTTTTATAGCCTTAATATTGTCATTCCGGACTTTATTAACCCCCACAATTTTAAAATTCCCAGATTAGTATTAAGGGTTTAAACGAAAAATTAGAAACTAGGGAATAAAGGTGGGAAATGGGAAACATCAAAAAATTAATGAAGGGAGAAGAAGACAGAAGAAAGAGATTTAAAAGCAAATGGAAGTAGTAAAGAGAAGCTAATTTAGGAAAAGGGGAATGGATGTACAACCAAAAAGAATTTTGCAACAGCGGAAAAGGTTAGGAGGAAACAGGGCTTTCAACCCAGAAAGGGAAAAGAGGGAAAAAAGGTCCAAAGCATCCAAAGGGAAAAGGGAAAGTTTGCACCAGGGGAACGTTTACAGTAAGGACCTGGAAAACTTTTCTACAGGAAACCCGAGGAAAGAGGAACAAAAACCTTTAAGAGGTCCCGGAGACACCCTTACTTTCCCCTTTTAAAGGGGAAAGGGAACCTGAAAAAGGGAAAGGAAAAGGAATCCCAAGGGAATTTAAATAAGAGGAGAAGCTTTTTTCCGTTAATAATTTCCTAAAAATTCCCGGGGAACGTTCACCAAGTTGTTTAAATGGCCGAGGAAAAATCCCAAAGGAATTTTTATTTCAACGGGGAAATCAAAAAAATTTCCTAACCTTTAAGGAGGTAAAAAAGGGTAACCGAATTTTTTCGAGGAAAGGGATGGAAAAAATTTTACTGAAGGGGATGAAGGATGATCCGGAAACCTTGGTTAGGTGACGGAAAACCCTAGTTTTTAAAACTTCCTATTATGGATGCTTAAGCACCCAAATTTATGGAGATAAGAGCCAGAAAAACCCAAGCCAGGAGCCCCGGGTTTAAAACCAGTTCGGAGACTAAAGGGAATTTCAGCCAAAGACTCAATGGCAAACATGGGCAAAAAGGGAAAAATTTCTTTGCACAAATGGGAAAACCCAATCCTTCGAATTTTAAGGAACCGCAAGGCCTGAAGTAAAGAATCGGGGTTTGGAAACAAACTCTAGACAAAGGATTTGAAAAGGAGAACCCTTTTTTTGGTCTTTATTAAAAGAATCCACTTATGCCTGGAGAACTTTATTTCAAGGAAATTTACCAAATTTTTTCAAACCGGTTTGACAAAATAAATAATTCTGCCTTTATAAAAAAAAACCCAAGGGGGGACATTTACCCCGAAGGAGGAAAGCCAGTGAATTTATATCGCCCTAAAGGAAATTTTCCTTTCAAAGGAAATTAGGACATTATGGATTATAAGGGGAAAGGAAAATCAGGAAGTTTGCTTTGGGGAGGAAAGCCCCCAATTTCCTGGCCCAAGGAAAAATCCTAAAGGTAAAAAATTCCCCGGGAAAGAATGGTGAATTTTCCCAAGGGGTAAAATCAACTCTGCAAATTCCTTAACCGCATTAGGAATCCCGGGAAAAGGTAAAACATCCCCGGAAAAAAAGGGTCTTTGGAGTCGGAAAAATCAAGTTTGGAAACCGACAACAGAAGGAATTTGGTTTTGGGATGAAGGGCTTCAAAGATTTTTGGGAAATTTTTTTAGGAGTTGGAAAACCGCCAAATGGAAATTTTTGGTCCAAATTGGAAATTAGAATAATTTGGTTTCCATTCGGCAAATTGGGAGAAATATTAAAAAGCGCTAATGGAAGGGAACCAAAAATTACTTGAAACAGAAATTAAATAGTACATTAAACGCACCAGAATTAAAAACACTGGACCTCTGCCGGACCCTGGCTGAACAAAAAAGGGGCCTTGGTAAAAAGGCAATTAACCAATAGAAATTGAGGCAACAAGCCGCAACCAGACCAGGAATTTAAACCAGTGAGGAATTAACAGGGTAGACTTAGAAAAGGACAAGGGTGGATTGCAAAGAAAACGTCAGGGAGAGAATTTTAAGAATTCCTGGGAGATAAGACTAGCTAGGAAAAAAACCGGAAAAATTTCCCCTTAGTGTATCCCAAAAAGGGTTTTCCCATTAAGTCTGAGCATAGAGATTATTTGGTTCTGGAAAGGATTTCATACTAGTTTAGAAACCTTTTTTTGGGGTGAGTTTCTTCTAATTAAGGTTTTTAAATATTTGGGTGGTTATTTGTGTTTTTTAAGTTTTTTAATATTTTTTTAAGTTTTTTCTAGAATGGAAACTTATAAGGGTCTTTCTAGATAATTTGGGGGGTTTTTGGATTTCTTTTTTAACTAGCTTTTTCTTTGTGTCTTTTTGTATTTGCAATGTATTTATTAATTTTAACAGATATATGTGTTAAAACCCGGCTACAATTGCTCTGGGCCTTCAATTAGGTTGTTTTTTCATTTTAGTAACAATTTTACTCATTTTAATCCATTATTTATTAATTGATCCCCTTTAAAAAATTTTATGTTTTGGTTGGATGTATGTTTTTAAAATTTTAGTATATTTGAATCTTAATATTCTTTTTTTTATTTGTTCATTTTTCCTAAAATAACTATATTTTATTTAAATATAATATTTAGTTTAATTAAATTTAGTATTTTTTTTAATTTTTGTATTAAGCCTCAATAAAAGTTATAAGGTGCCAGGGAAAAATGTTGCATTGTCAATTAACAAATTAACAAGGTTTGTTTGGTTAACAATTTAAATATGGGGGAGGTTTCGGTTGGCACAACTGGCCGGTTGAGCCCGGTAAAGGATAAAAACATTTTAGCAAAACCCAAACTTTGGGGGGGCCCAAAGGGAATTCTGATAGCAAATGGCTGGGCGAAAGGAATAAAAGGTGTAACAATTAAGGGGCAGAAAAACTGGGAAGGAGGTGGTGAACACAGAGTGGAAGAAATTGGCGAGGAATTGTAAGGGGTGTTAGTTTTTAAAGGTTGCTTAATAAAATTGGGAAAATTGATTTTTCAAGCTCCCAAGAACCTTGAAGACTCAAGAAGATAAGATGGTGAACTGGGAGGAATGGAATTTTCCTTTTTTTTTCTTATATGTTTCATAATCCCATTTGAAAACCATCAGAGGTTGTAGTAAATAAATGTTGAGTATTGAATCATAGTTCTGTCATTATATTTTTTCCATTGTGATGTGTTGTTTTTGCCTAAAACCAAGGAAGGGATAAGGGAGAAAAACCTGTCGAATAGTTTTTTTTTTTAATTAAAACTATTTGTAACCTTCTTTCCTTCCTTGGCAAAAAAGCACATTATTTAACGCACTGGAGCTGTACGTTGATATTTGGGCTTAATTTACCCCAATAATTTTGTCCCAATCAATTTCGAATTTGGGTTGTCGCCATGAAAAATTTTTCTGGGGGGCCCCCAACTTAATTGGGTTCGCTGAATTTGAATTCATTCTGCTTTCAAATCGGTACTAGACCCTAGACATAGATTTTTCTTCTTCTTCGTTCATCCGGGGTTTTTTTCCGGATTGATTGGTTTTCGTTTACAGCTGGTTTTTGCGCCTTACCCAAAACCCCTTCTCCCGGGGCTACGATTTTAAAATTAATTTGTAATCTTCGTCATAAAATAGACTATCTCAGAGGGCTATTTAAAAGTTCAGAGTATAGATATACTTTTAAAAGTAAACAGATAAGAACTTATGAGAACTACCTCATCTGTCATTTATGGATAAGTATTTTAATTCTTATCATTTAGTGTATCATTCATCATTTAATGATAACTGATCACTTTAATCATATTTACATTGATGTGTTTGATGATTTAACTGCTTGACTGATTTGCCATTTTATGCTTACTTATGCCATTTTCATTATGACATGTATGCAGTGCATTTTAATATTTATTTAGGTAAATATTACTGATTACTGTGTAGTATATCTCTCACACTTACTTCACTGCGGTCGCCAGAAACTACTTGAATATTACTTTCAGTTGTCTTTCACTGCTGAGGTTTAACTCTACACATTGGTTTTGATTCTGCTGTCATTGGTTCACTCTTGTATTTCTAGCTTAGCTCTGAATTTGATAGATACATAGGAGCTTACCTGAATATAGCCATTAGCAAATATGGACTCACCTTCCCAGGATCTAGATTATCTGAAGGCGCGCACAGATTACTTAGAGTCCACGAGAAGATTAGGCATAATAGAGGGCTTAACAGGAGAACAATTAGAAATATACATCAGAGACGAGATGAAAGAGTGGGACATGGCGGAGGAACAGATGACTAAAACAATTAATGAGTTATTTGAAGCAAAAGAGCGTAGCAAAACTGAAGAAGCAGAGATTAATAAACAGCAAATGGAAGTAGTCAATGCAGAGAAGCTAACCTTTCTAGCGGAACATAAGGTAGGAGATATGGATGCTCACCCAACCAGGAAGGAAGGGACATCTTTGCCAACCACCGCGGAATCAGAGTTAGTGGACCGGGAACTACAGGTTCTCATTCGACCCAGTCCTAAACGGAAAAGAGGGAAGAAAAAACGTGCCAAGGGCACTTCAAACAGTCACAAACGTGATAACTGTTTGCACCACGGCAATAGTCGTTTGACAGTAGAGGACCTTCAGGAAAACCACTTCACTTCTACGAGGAATGAATCTCGAGAGAAAGAGGAACTGAAGACAACCTTTAATGAGGTCGCAGGCGGAGACCTAGCCGATTCTCACATTCCCTTCTGTTCACAGAATCACGAAGTGGAATTATATCTGACTGAAATAGGGAGGAAGGAAGAAATGGAATCCCAGGTGAATTTCAATACTGCAACGCAGGAAGAAGCATCAGTTATCAGTTCAGATAATTTGCCTACTAACAGTTACCCAGAGGACAACTGTTCGTACCACAAGATTAGTGGTTTAACTGGTCCGCCAGTACAAGACTCCCAGGAATCTCATTTTACTTCAACGAGAGGTGAAACTCAAGAGGAAGATGACCTGAGGACATCTTTTAAGGAGGTCGGAGATCGAAAGGTAACCGACTTTATTATTCCCTTCAGCTCAGGAGAGGATGAAGTGGGATTAAATTTGACTGACAGAGGGATGAAGGATGATCCGGAAACCCTTGTGATCTTTGAGGCTGCAGCTCAGGACAAGACACTAGATCTCAGTTCAAATCATTTACCTATTGTGATGGATTGCTTAGACAGCCCACCACAGGATTTACCTCAACTGGACTTAGCCCATGAAAGCACGACCAGAGAGGAACATCCAGACCAGGAGACATTTCCAGTTGTTATCTCACAGTATACCAGTTCGGAGACTCAGGAAACACAGGGAATTGTCATGAGCCAGAATATGGACTCTGATATTGTGCAGACAACATTGTCTGTAGTTGCTAAAGAAGAAAATTCTTTGCACAAGATGGAGGAAGAAACGCCTATCATCTCATTAGCTGAAGTTATCAGGGAATTCCAGCAACAGGGACCTGAAGTAACAGAAGTCAAGAGTGGTTTGGAATCAACACTCTTAGGACTCAATCTACCCTTCAGTCAGGTCGATTTGATAGGAGTAGATCAGCTATTTGTGGATACTTTATTCAAAAGTAACTCCACTTTATCGCCCTGGAGTAACTATGTTATTTCTCAAGGCAGGACAACTTGGCACACTAAATTTCCAATTTCTAGCACGGTTTGTACAAGAAACTCTAATGCAGAGAAACTCAGCCCATTAACTGAATATCAGGGGAAGAAACCGCGACACCAAGGAGGGACGATTGTTACGCCCGACTTTGAAGGAGGAAAGCGCCAGTTGAATTTATATCATGGGACCATGATGTGTAACATTATTCCTTTCAAAGGGAAGATATTGATGGATCAGTTATGGATCTATAATGGATGGAGGAAAATCACGGAGACAAGCTTTGCTGTGGCCAGCTTATGCAAGACCTCACTACGGGTACCTCCTCGGCTGAAAGGAGTAAATCACGTGAGTGAATGGTGTAAAACAATTGCTGCCCAGAGGCGTAGAAGAATCCCGTTGATTGTGATCTTTCCCAGAGGGGTAAAATTACAACCTCCTGACAATTACCGGATTTTACCAAGCTATTGCATGGAATCCCGGCCGAAAACCAGGTACAAGGACCTATCCAGAGTATCCTTGGAGTATGGAAATGGGACGTCTTTAGGCAGATGCAGGACAACCCACTGCCACAAGGAATATTGGAAACCTGTAGGCAGATACAGAACGGAGAGTGCTTAGGCATTATTCTGGGATGTATGGCGTGCGTTGACAAAAGATTTCTGGCAGAAACTTTTTTTTAAGGGGGAAGCTCTGTCATGGAATGCCGCCTTAACATCCCAGAATATTTTTCTCGGTCTCCAAATTTGAGAGGCCAAATTGAGAAAGAATGAATTAATCACGTTACTCCACGGCTATCTAGTCGTGAGGTAAGATTATTCACAAAAAGCCTCTAGCCATGACGTAAGCTTGCAGATGGCAAGTAAAATGGGATACTTGAGATGGACACAACTAGATAATTTAAATTAGTCTACACCTTGGAAAACTGCTGACCCAGACGGGCTATGACACCACACAGACACATTGGCACCTTCTCGTCCAGGTAGACCCTGGCTGAATCAACAATGAACTGGGCCATTGGTTGAATAAAGGCAATTAACGCCAGATGGAGATAATAGCCCCAGGGCGGTAAACAAGCCCCGTCCACTCTGACTGGCAGACTCAGGAATGTGTGAAAACAGATCTGATAAGGCAATTAACACTGGGCCTGTAGACTTTGTACCAGACAGAGAGGAGCAAGGTGTGATGGCCAGGTTGCAGTGTTAATTGCAATTAACGTCAGGGGGAGATAAGAAGAATTTATGAATGGAATTCCTGGGAGATAAGTGTCTACTGCTAGGCTAGGTATAAAAACCCGCGATAGACCTTTTCCCTTTAGATTAAGTCCTTCAGAACAGGTAGGCAGCCAGCTCAATGTCTGTAGTCATATGCATGATTATTATGTTGGTTTCTAGGAAGGATTTCTTAGTAACTAGTCCCTTAGTAAGTCTCTTAGTTTCTTAGATGGATGGACCGATTTTCATTCTATATCTGATCTAGGTTATTTCAAGAACTATCTTTGGCATAGGTTACTTGAGTGTTTTTTCTAAGTTCTGTGTTCAATATCATTGTGCTTTAAGTGTTACTCTTCTGAGAAGTAGAAACTTATGGAAGGCAGGTCTTGTCTAGATATACTTGAGGTGTCGTAGCAGATGCTTGCCATCTCTTTCTAAACTAGACTAGTCTCTTCTTGGTGTGTGCATTTGTTGTACAGATTATAGTCAACTGACTATTTATTTAATTCTTACAACAGCAGTAACTAAGTGGTGATTAAACCGGGCAGCTCAGCAAATATGGCTGGTCTGTGTGGTCACTTCAATTAGACTTGTTGTATATCTCATTTTGTAGCTATACAATATTATTACTCATTAATAATGCCTGATGCTATTATGTTGAGCATCATTAGATGTCCATCTTGAAGTAATATAATGTTTATGGATAGGTTGGATGTATGTATGTGTAATTTCATATGAATATACGATGCTAGGAATATGCTTCGTACATATTCTTTTTGTGTATATACGTCTCATTTCGTATACCTACAAACTAACTAGTGCATTATGCTATTATGTTAAAGTATCATAATATGTCTAGTTTAATTAATGTTTTATGGGTATTTCATGTTTGGTATATTGATTTGTCATATGCAAGCCTACCAATATGAAGTGTTATAGTATGGTGTGCGCATTGGCACACTAACCATCGATTGCATTTGTAGCAGAGGTGTAATGGTACAGACATTACCCACAAGTGTTATGGGGTATATGGTGCTAAACCTTTTTCATCATATGGTGGAGGGTAATTCACGGAAGTCTGGCACAGCTACTGGTCCCGGCTTGTAAGCCCGGATGATCAGGCATTATTATAATACCATTACCGACCCTGTGAGCTGCTAAACCAACTTTGGACGGAGCGGCTGTACGACACAGAATTTCTGTATTAGCGAAATGGACATGGGGGAGATAAGTGAGGATTTACCTCAACTGGACTTAGCCCATGAAAGCACGACCAGAGAGGAACATCCAGACCAGGAGACATTTCCAGTTGTTATCTCACAGTATACCAGTTCGGAGACTCAGGAAGCACAGGGAATTGTCATGAGCCAGAATATGGACTCTGATATTGTGCAGACAACATTGTCTGTAGTTGCTAAAGAAGAAAATTCTTTGCACAAGATGGAGGAAGAAACGCCTATCATCTCATTAGCTGAAGTTATCAGGGAATTCCAGCAACAGGGACCTGAAGTAACAGAAGTCAAAAGTGGTTTGGAATCAACACTCTTAGGACTCAATCTACCCTTCAGTCAGGTCGATTTGATAGGAGTAGATCAGCTATTTGTGGATACTTTATTCAAAAGTAACTCCACTTTATCGCCCTGGAGTAACTATGTTATTTCTCAAGGCAGGACAACTTGGCACACTAAATTTCCAATTTCTAGCACGGTTTGTACAAGAAACTCTAATGCAGAGAAACTCAGCCCATTAACTGAATATCAGGGGAAGAAACCGCGGCACCAAGGAGGGACGATTGTTACGCCCGACTTTGAAGGAGGAAAGCGCCAGTTGAATTTATATCATGAGACCATGATGTGTAACATTATTCCTTTCAAAAGGAAGATATTGCTGGATCAGTTATGGATCTATAATGGATGGAGGAAAATCACGGAGACAAGCTTTGCTGTGGCCAGCTTATGCAAGACCTCACTACGGGTACCTCCTCGGCTGAAAGGAGTAAATCACGTGAGTGAATGGTGTAAAACAATTGCTGCCCAGATGCGTAGAAGAATCCCGTTGATTGTGATCTTTCCCAGAGGGGTAAAATTACAACCTCCTGACAATTACCGGATTTTACCAAGCTATTGCATGGAATCCCGGCCGAAAACCAGGTACAAGGACCTATCCAGAGTATCCTTGGAGTATGGAAATGGGACGTCTTTAGGCAGATGCAGGACAACCCACTGCCACAAGGAATATTGGAAACCTGTAGGCAGATACAGAACGGAGAGTGCTTAGGCATTATTCTGGGATGTATGGCGTGCGTTGACAAAAGATTTCTGGCAGAAACTTTTTTTTAAAGGGGGAAGCTCTGTCATGGAATGCCGCCTTAACATCCCAGAATATTTTTCTCGGTCTCCAAATTTGAGAGGCCAAATTGAGAAAGAATGAATTAATCACGTTACTCCACGGCTATCTAGTCGTGAGGTAAGATTATTCACAAAAAGCCTCTAGCCATGACGTAAGCTTGCAGATGGCAAGTAAAATGGGATACTTGAGATGGACACAACTAGATAATTTAAATTAGTCTACACCTTGGAAAACTGCTGACCCAGACGGGCTATGACACCACACAGACACATTGGCACCTTCTCGTCCAGGTAGACCCTGGCTGAATCAACAATGAACTGGGCCATTGGTTGAATAAAGGCAATTAACGCCAGATGGAGATAATAGCCCCAGGGCGGTAAACAAGCCCCGTCCACTCTGACTGGCAGACTCAGGAATGTGTGAAAACAGATCTGATAAGGCAATTAACACTGGGCCTGTAGACTTTGTACCAGACAGAGAGGAGCAAGGTGTGATGGCCAGGTTGCAGTGTTAATTGCAATTAACGTCAGGGGGAGATAAGAAGAATTTATGAATGGAATTCCTGGGAGATAAGTGTCTACTGCTAGGCTAGGTATAAAAACCCGCGATAGACCTTTTCCCTTTAGATTAAGTCCTTCAGAACAGGTAGGCAGCCAGCTCAATGTCTGTAGTCATATGCATGATTATTATGTTGGTTTCTAGGAAGGATTTCTTAGTAACTAGTCCCTTAGTAAGTCTCTTAGTTTCTTAGATGGATGGACCGATTTTCATTCTATATCTGATCTAGGTTATTTCAAGAACTATCTTTGGCATAGGTTACTTGAGTGTTTTTTCTAAGTTCTGTGTTCAATATCATTGTGCTTTAAGTGTTACTCTTCTGAGAAGTAGAAACTTATGGAAGGCAGGTCTTGTCTAGATATACTTGAGGTGTCGTAGCAGATGCTTGCCATCTCTTTCTAAACTAGACTAGTCTCTTCTTGGTGTGTGCATTTGTTGTACAGATTATAGTCAACTGACTATTTATTTAATTCTTACAACAGCAGTAACTAAGTGGTGATTAAACCGGGCAGCTCAGCAAATATGGCTGGTCTGTGTGGTCACTTCAATTAGACTTGTTGTATATCTCATTTTGTAGCTATACAATATTATTACTCATTAATAATGCCTGATGCTATTATGTTGAGCATCATTAGATGTCCATCTTGAAGTAATATAATGTTTATGGATAGGTTGGATGTATGTATGTGTAATTTCATATGAATATACGATGCTAGGAATATGCTTCGTACATATTCTTTTTGTGTATATACGTCTCATTTCGTATACCTACAAACTAACTAGTGCATTATGCTATTATGTTAAAGTATCATAATATGTCTAGTTTAATTAATGTTTTATGGGTATTTCATGTTTGGTATATTGATTTGTCATATGCAAGCCTACCAATATGAAGTGTTATAGTATGGTGTGCGCATTGGCACACTAACCATCGATTGCATTTGTAGCAGAGGTGTAATGGTACAGACATTACCCACAAGTGTTATGGGGTATATGGTGCTAAACCTTTTTCATCATATGGTGGAGGGTAATTCACGGAAGTCTGGCACAGCTACTGGTCCCGGCTTGTAAGCCCGGATGATCAGGCATTATTATAATACCATTACCGACCCTGTGAGCTGCTAAACCAACTTTGGACGGAGCGGCTGTACGACACAGAATTTCTGTATTAGCGAAATGGACATGGGGCGGCAGAAATGTAATCATTACAGGCGTGTGAGACAATTGAAAAGCCCATCCCAGACTAAAGACAGTAGGGAGAAGGAGGATGGTGAACACAGTAGAGCTGGAAGATAAACTTGGCCAGACTGGTCATTGTATATGTTTGTGTTATGATATGTTTTAATTAGGATTGCGCTGATGTAGAATTAGATATAACACATTCTCGACTTTCTTTCAAGCTCTCACAAGGAGCACCTATGTTACAGATCTCAAGAACGAGTGAAGACTAGGTAGAGCTAGGACTGGCAGGAGTCAGAATACCGGCAAGCTGTTCTCTTTTTTGTGTGTCTTATATGATTTCATCATCCCCATATTGAAAACCATCAGATGTCTATGATTAGTAAATAAATGTTGTAGTATTGTAACTCATAGTTCTGTCATTATATTTTTTCCAATTGTGCATACGTGTTGTTGTGTACATTGGTGGGGGTTCACTTAGACACCAAGGAAGGGAGTAGTCAGGGAGAAAAACCTGTACTGAGATAGTCGTCTATACTCATATATTTATACTTAAACATCTATCTTAGCTAACCTTCTCTTTCCCATTCCTTGGCGAATATTCAGCACAGTTCATTTCATTTTGTAACGAGCCACTTGGAGCTGTACGTTGGATATTCATGGGCTTAATCTGTAGTTCAGCCATATAGATTTTGTCCCAAGTCAGTTTCTGACTATTTGGGGTTGCTCGCCAGTGAATAATACTTTCATCTAGCCGGTGGGGCACCCCGACTTATGACACATGATAAACACATACAGCACCGGACAAGCTTCAGGTTCAGTTTCTGAGATATGTGGTTGGAGAGATGCATGTTTTATGTTGTTGAATAAGCACTTTGCCATGTTTTATTCAAAACAATATTTCCCCACTGTAAATCTGAGAAGACACAAAAAATAGCTTGCACGATGTACTACCTGGCATATTTCGCTGTATCTTGTCAGGTGCATGCTACATTTAGATATAATATGAAGTTTAAAAAAGTTAGTTGCATTTCCCATACAGGACATCGCAGTCAACACCAGCAGTTTTTGCCGTTGTGATCTCTTGGCAAGTTTATCTTCAGTAATTTGCCATTGCTTTCTGAACAGCGGGCACCCATACCATTTTGTAAAAAAACCAACGCAAGGCGGTCTGCTGCAACGAGATTATATAGCCTTGAAGAGACTAGAAGAAGAATTGCCATGGCAAAGGCAGCCTGTTGCAAGATGAAAAACATAGTGACAAATAAAAAGATGTCATTTGCAATGAGAAAAAGAGTGTTGAGCTGCTACATAGACCCTGTGCTTTTGTATGGATGTGTGGAGCTGACAAGCTGAAAAACATCTGATGGCTGGGAAATTTGGTTTCTGAGGAAAATGCAAAGAATACCATGGACAAACAGAAAAACCAATGACCAAGTCCTACAAGAAACAAATGAAAACCGTAAACCGATTCGAGAAATTAGACGTAGAAAGTCAGTTTTTTTGTCACGTTATGAGAAGAAATAAATTGGAGAACTTGGTGTCAACTGGCATGATCGAGGGGAAGAGAATAAGGGGAGGGCAGAGAAGTAAATACCTGGATATTTTGGCCACATTGTATGGTCAAGACAAGAACACAGAGCTGATCCACGACTCTGGTGATTGTGCAAGATGGCAAAACATGACCACCCATGCTTACCGGCATGGCACATGATGGTGATGCACATGATGATCTGCGTCTGTAACTCCTTCGCCATGGAGCTGGCATTATGGAAGTCAGCATGGCTGAATGGATAAGAGGGCTTGCTTTTAAACTTCCGGTGTGCTGATGATGAGTTAGCGGGTTCACCTCCTACACCAGTCAGATGGACTGAAATTATGACTTCTCGTCCTTAACATGGGGATGTAAATTACAAGTACCTGGTCATGGTCATGCAAAATGGTCAAAATGGGATGGTCAAGCTGTTTGACTCGGACTCCGAAGGTTGTGGGTTCAATCCCAGGCCACGTTCTTTGGTTTACGAGTTAAATATTTCGGAGACTCCTGTGGGTCGTCGCTAGAGCTACGGAGTTCGTGCCTTGTGCGACACATTCCACGCTGCAGAAAGAGCCCAAGCCATATGGGATAAAACCCAGTGCAATGAAGTCGACCCTGTCGACTATTAAGCCACTTTAAGGTAATAGGGAAAGCTAATCCACATTCAAAATTCAGTCCAGTGCACTAGAAGTAAAAACACTTATATGGACTACGCTTGAGTTCAAAGCGAGTGAATGAAAAAAACGTCCCATAATTTCACTTAATTTTTCTTTAGGTTTTGTTGAGAGATTTTGTAACACTTGAAGCTATCAATACCTCGGTGTCTGTTTTCTTCTCTGTCCATGATGTTCTCAACATTCTTCTCTATTTGTGATATTCTCAACATTCTTCCCTGTCCATGATATTCTCAACATTCTTCCCTGTCCATGATATTCTCAATATTATTCTCAATCCATGATATTCTCAACATTCTTCTCTGGCCATGATATTCTCAACATTCTTCTCTGTCCATGATATTCTCAACATTCTTCTCTGTCCATATTATTCTCAACATTCTTCTCTGGCCATGATATTCTCAACATTCTTCTCTGTCCATGATATTCTCAACATTCTTCTCTATTTGTGATATCTCAACATTCTTCCCTGTCCATGATATTCTCAACATTATTCTCTGTCCATGATTTCTCAACATTGTTCTTTGTCTATGATATTCTCAACATTCTTCTCTGCCCATGACATTCTCAACATTCTTCTCTGCCCATGACATTCTCAACATTCTTCTCTGCCCATGACATTCTCAACATTCTTCTCTGCCCATGACATTCTCAACATTCTTCTCTGCCCATGATATTCTCAACATTCTTCTCTGCCCATGACATTCTCAACATTCTTCTGTGCTCATGATATTCTCAACATTCTTCTCTGCCCATGACATTCTCAACATTCTTCTCTGCCCATGACATTCTCAACATTCTTCTCTGCCCATGACATTCTCAACATTCTTCTCTGCCCATGACATTCTCAACATTCTTCTCTGCCCATGACATTCTCAACATTCTTCTCTGCCCATGATATTCTCAACATTATTCTCTGTCCATGATATTCTCAACATTCTTCTCTGCCCATGACATTCTCAACATTCTTCTCTGCCCATGACATTCTCAACATTCTTCTCTGCCCATGACATTCTCAACATTCTTCTCTGCCCATGACATTCTCAACATTCTTCTCTGTTCATGATATTCTCAACATTATACTCTGTCCATGATATTCTCAACATTGTTCTTTGTCTATGATATTCTCAACATTCTTCTCTGCCCATGACATTCTCAACATTCTTCTCTG
The DNA here is from genome assembly GCA_014155875.1 of Cepaea nemoralis. Lineage (NCBI taxonomy): Eukaryota > Metazoa > Mollusca > Gastropoda > Stylommatophora > Helicidae > Cepaea > Cepaea nemoralis. The sequence continues at coordinate 6,625 of JACEFZ010022273.1, read as the reverse complement.
CCCATGACATTCTCAACATTCTTCTCAGTCCATGATATTCTCAACATTCTTCTCTGTCCATGATATTCTCAACATTCTTCTCTGTTCATGATATTCTCAACATTCTTCTCTGCCCATGACATTCTCAACATTCTTCTGTCTATGATATTCTCAACACTCTTCTCTGCCCATGACATTCTCAACATTCTTCTCTGCCCATGACATTCTCAACATTCTTCTCTGCCCATGACATTCTCAACATTCTTCTCAATCCATGATATTCTCAACATTCTTCTCTGCCCATGACATTCTCAACATTCTTCTCTGCCCATGACATTCTCAACATTCTTCTCAATCCATGATATTCTCAACATTCTTCTCTGTCCATGATATTCTCAATATTCTTCTCTGTCCATGATATTCTCAACATTCTTCTCTGTCCATGATATTCTCAACATTCTTCTCTGTCCATGATATTCTCAACATTCTTATCTGTTCATGATATTCTCAACATTCTTCTCTGTCCATGATATTCCCAACATTCTTCTCTGTCCATGATATTCTCAACATTCTTCTCAAAAAACCACATCTTCACTACAAAATCCTCTGGAACTGAAAATGTGAACAATCAAAGCGAGTCTACTTCCAATGACAATGACACAAACATCAGCGAACGTACCTGGACTGACAACATCGTTCACATAGCTGTAGAGATCTATCTTGTCATCAGAAGGCCTGAGCACTGCGTTAACATTGACCTTCCCTTCCACATTCTTGTGGACGGTCACAGCGATGGTCAGGGGCCAGCCTGGTCGGAATTCATTGGGGGCAACAGCAAAGAAGTCCCTGTTGGAGACAGTAAAAAGGTATATAGAACATTTCAATTTCTTCTATGTTGATTGTAATTTGTGGTTGACATGCAGTTTTGTCCATGAAAATTATATACATATATATATATGTATATATATACATATTGGGTGGTTCAAACAAAACATATTCATGAACTCTCTCCCCATAAGTGTTCAACATCTTTGCAAAAATGAAATGAGAAATCTAAAAAGATGATTGAAACCAGTAAAAAGTGTTTATCCAGTGATAACTGGTTAAAATCTGATTCCAGAACTCATGTACAAGGTTCTTTTCTCTAACAGTGCTAAGGGACTAAATTATGTCTATTAAAAGGCACATTTTAATTTAAATGTTACAGGACAATTTTTAAAATACTATGTTTATGAAGAAGAAAAATACATAAAAACATTCCATCCAGCATAATTTCTCTTGGTTTACCCCTGCCTCTTCCACCTCTGATATTTCCAGTTGTCACAATATTTTCCAAAGTCTCTTTTCTCATCACATGACCAAAGATCACAGTTTGTCTCCATCTGACATTTGTGTATGATGTTCTACTTTCATCAATCTTATCTGCACTCACTGTTAGTTACTCTTGATGTCCAATGTATTTTCAACATACTTCTCAGAAGCCACATCTCAGCTGCCTCAAAGCACTTCCTGCCTGTTACTTCATTGTTCCATAATTTGTTGCCATGCAGCAGAAAAGGTTCTATACAGCATTTCAGTGTACTCTTTCTGACATTCAATGACAGTTACTTATTGCATCAGATACTTTCCCCCAGTAAACATACACATATACTTTCCCTAACAAGTAAACGGGGGTTAAAAGGCTAGAGGATAGATTTCATTGCAACAGGTTTCATCCCATACACCCCAGTGGAGAACCAAATGTCTGAAAACAAAACCACTGGCAGCTAAACCACTTCACTTAGAGACCTCCATACATTGTAAAACAATCACATTGCGCTGAAAGAAAGGAGTCATCTTTCCACACAGACTACAGTTCTCAACCAACTCCACATGTTTTTCTCAATGATTTCCAGGCCTATGGAGCTGCCAAGACAAAACAGTTATTTATCTTCATAAAAGAATGTTCTTTGAGATGTTGAAAGCCTTCAAGTTCCTTGGAGCCACAGCAAGAGGACAAAACGGACACCAAGATGAATTCAAGAACCTTATAGAAGTCTTCTTTCAAACAACCATAATTAAGGGATCATAATTCACTATATTCAAGTGACTTTAAAAATTTCTTCCGAGTTACATCACTGAAAATAATGGTCTTAAAATATTATCTGTACCCTGATGTAATGTCTACTGATAATATTTTTTTGGGGCGCTTGCTCGCTTTGAACTCAAGTGTAGCCCGTACGCACTATTTATAGTAGTGATGGACTGAATTGTACGTGTGGATTAGCTTTCCCTATTAACAGTGTCCCTCGCCATCAGATAAACCCACTCTGACTTCAGAGGTACGTGTAATTTATGTCCCCAAGTAAAAGACGACAAGTCAACATTTTAGTCCAGCTGTCTGGTGTAGGAGTTGAACCGCTTACCTCGACATCAGCACAACGGATGTTTAAGAACATACGTTCTTACCCATTCGATCATGTGGACCTGCCACCGATAGTATTTCATTACATTCATTGTTACATTTGTGTCCTTGTAGCATTCCGATTTTACTAATTTAAGCTGTTTTTTTGTAGCATTCATGTATTGTAACCTTCATGTGTTGTAGCTGTTTGTTGTTGCATTCATGTGTTGTAGCAGTTTGTTGTAGCATTCATCTGTTGTAGCACTGATCTGTTGTAGCATTCATCTGTTGTAGCATTGATCTGTTGTAGCATTCATCAGTTGTAGCATCATCTATTGTAGCATTCATCAGTTGTAGCATCATCTATTGTAACATTCATCTGTTGTAGCATCATCTGTTGTGACATCATCTGTTGTAGCATCATCTGTTGTAGTATTCATCAATTGTAGCATCATCTGTTGTAGCATTCATCAGTTGTAGCATTCATCAGTTGTAGCATCATCTGTTGTAGCATTCATCAATTGTAGCTTCATCTGTTGTAGCATTCATCAGTTGTAGCATTCATCAGTGGTAGCATTCATCAGTTGTAGTTTGCAGCACACCCAATTATAAGATAATCATACATTTGTCTTCAGCAATCAACATTTTCTATGTGTCTATTCCAGCATCAACCAACTACTACAGAAGCAACCGGCAACAACCAGCAACAACCAAGTACTACAGTAGACAAATGAAAATCGTAAATTGATTAGAGAAATTAGACGTAGACAGTCAAAATAAATTTTTTGGACATGTTATGAGAAGAAATGGATTGGAGAACTTAGTGACAACTGGCAAGGTCGAAGGGAACAGACCAAGGGGAAGACCGAGAAGTAAATACCTGGGTGGCTTGGCCACATGGCATGGTCAAGACAGGAACACTGAGCTGATCTACGACTCCGGTGATCGAGTGAAATGGTGAGTCATGACCGCCCACACTTTCAGGCATGGCACATGATTGATTGATTGATTGATTCCAGCATGGATCATGAAGTGCCAGTTTGCTTGAGGCCTTCACTGATCCCTCCAGAGTTTGTCTCGAAGAGTCACTCCTGTGGCCCAGATTTACTTTCTGTATTTGGCAAAATCAGGCCAGTCTTGCAGGACATGCTATGGGGTTTGCTCTGGTGTTCCACAATTCCAAGTGGCACAGTCAGTGGGATCCATTCAGTGCTCACAGACTACAATGTCCTATGCTCTCAATTTTGCTTCTCCTCCTCTAATGCATGTTTCTCTTCTTTCTGTTTCTTCCTCTTCTCTTCTCTTCCTTAATTTCTATATGTAACAATATTGTTCAATACATAACACAAGATGACCAATAAAACACATATGCAAGTTACAATAACATTTGAGATAAATCAAAACAACTGATGACACTTACCCAAATGTGGATCCACAATAATATGCCAGATAAACTAACATAAAAAGATGTTCTCGAGGTGGCAACATCTTCCTTGTGCCAGAGATCAAGAAGAAACACAAGAAACTGAGGTTCAATCACTTGGGATCAATTAAGCTTCAGCACTATGGTAATTACTCCAATGTTTATTTGTAATCAATATGTATTTCAATCTGAAATAGAAGTTTGGACACATGAATTTATGCAGAATACAGTCACATGGATGGACACGTTTTTCTTTGTGGCAATACCGATCATCACCATGTGCCATGCTGGATGGGTGCAGGCGAACATCTTCTTCTTCTTCTATAATCTTGTTTTCTGTGTTATATATAATCATCATCATCATTATATTTCTAAGGGCGGTAAACATTACCTTAACTTCACTTCTAATTTTTAAACATATAAAATTGTGAATGAAAGACGGATAAATGAGAGCGTGTTCAGAAAGAAATGGCAAACTACTGAAAGTAAACTTGCCAAAAAATCACAAACAGCCAAATAATGCTGGGGCTGATTGCAACATCGAGTTAAAAGACCACCATGTGAATGTGCAAGGCAAGGGGAAACCACCACATTATCTTCCCAAGATTTCATGGCGACACACATTTCAGAAATAGTGAATGACGTTAATGGCTGTCTTAGGACATCCTCGTCGGGTAGGGACAGTCATGAGCCACAGGTGACACCAGACAGTCATCCAGCTACTGATGGCAAAACTAAGAAAGAGACAAACAGCTTTCATTGGTCATGTGATGAGAAGAGAGGCATTGGAGAACATCGTGACAACTGGAAAGATCGAGGGGAAGAGAGGCAGAGGCAGACCAAGAGAGATGATGCTGGACGGATTGAGACGGTGGCATGGAGGAATATCATCAGCAGAGTTGATCCAGAACACCAAAGACCGAGATCTGTGGAGAGCCATGAACGCCTACGCCAGCCGGCATGGCACTTGATGATGATGATGATTGTCAAGGTCTCACTTATAATCACAAAGGGACATAATAGGAGACACAGAAACAGGGGAGGGAATAGCAAACACTCGAACATTCGAGATCGATTAGCCAGACCACCAACGGCCAGGTACAACCCGCGGGAAGCGTGGAAAGTTGAAATCCACGAGATACCCGCAGCGGCAAGCACTCCGTGTCCACCCGACGAGAATCGAGAGGGCAGACGGCCACTGGACACTGACTGGACTGGAGCGGGTGTAACTCTTAGAGGGAGACACATAGGATAGACTTAGAATCTTTAAGCTGTGTATTAGTTTAGCGATGAATAGATGATGTTGTGTGTAGAGATGATTTGAATGCTTTATATGATATATATGTAATATGCTATTGTGCGAGACGTTTATTCGTTTGATAACAGATATCGTAATAAACCATGACGACAATAAGTGAACCTTGAGTTCTGTCGTATCTGTACTCGCACTAATCTGCCTGTCTGAACCCGAGTCTTTCTATCCCTATTTGTAAGACGCTGACAGGAAAATACTTGGGGGCTCGTATCCATTTTGGCAGGCCCAAGACAGTCAAAGATAAATTAAATTACATTTTAAAATATTACATTGACGGTTCTTGGCACAGCCAAGTAAGAACTATAGATTACACACGACATCGACAAGTCTAAACTTTATACAGCGTATACTGATCTACTAAACTGCATCTTCCTTTATCTTCCTCTCCCTCACATGACATGATATATAATACAAAATAAACATGACATTGACGTGACATGACAAAATACTAATGTTTTTCTCTCTGATAACAGGTTGTCCTATGATGTATTTGAGTTGATGTACATTTTCACCAAGATCCATCCAGAAACATCCAGCGAGCGAAACAGCTGTGGTACTGAACAAACATTGTTAAATCAGCTAAGTCCAAACATTTTCTATAAATTGTATCTCTAAACGATACTTATTTCATTTTGCGCATGTAAATTTTGTTTCCTATTGATATATGTGTATATTATTGCTATAAATATCACATTAAGGGACACAACCAAAAATTGTATTGTACAAATTTTCAAAAGGGAATTAATTTTCTAAAAATAAGTATTTTTCAAAAACTAGAAAATGTCAACACTAGAAAAGTGCATTGAGCTAGGGATAAAGCTAGGTTATACAGCAGAAAAGTTAGCAGAGTGGAGCGAAAAGAAACATGCAGAAGAAGTGCTACGTGAAGAACGTGTGGCAGAACGAGAACAAAAGAAAATAGAAATGGAAACGGCCGCAGCCAACAAAAAGGCAGAGCTCGACACAGCTAGCAAAAAGGCAGAGCTCGATGCAGCAAACAAAAAATTAGAAATTGAGGGATCCATAAAACAGAAAGAAATGGAGTCACAAACACAAATAAAAGTGAAACAACTAGAGATAGATTCGAATGTAGAAATTTCAGTGAACAAACTACGAAGTAAAGAAGAAGAACAAAAGTATAACAAATTTAAGGGCATTGTCAAACCATTTTGCTCTGGCGATTCAATCAGCGCCTACACAGAAAATTTTGAATGCATCATGAAATTTCACGATATTCCAAAGTCAAATTGGGCAATGATCTATATGAGAAATTTAGCTCTTGAGCCTTTAAAAGTAATTGAAACTATTCCTCAAGATTTAAGGAAAGACTACGATTATATCAAACGTAGAATAATGCAACATTTCTCATTAGATACAGCAGGATATCAACTACAGTTTGCCAAACTTTGTCCCAAAGCCAACCAAACCTTCATAGATTATGTCTCAATAGTACAGAACATATTTAATCAATGGATAAGTTCAGCGAAGGTCGATAACAGCTTTGACACACTGAAAGATCTATGAT